>VXAV01007599.1:156795-172850 GCA_013399715.1 Alectura lathami
GCTAAACATGATTTACAGGCCTGAGTTATTATTTATCATTATTCATTTTCTGTCACCAGTGCATTGAAGGTTAATAGAAATGCCAGCATGCTCACTGATTTACTTAGTAAAATATTTGTTCCAAGGTTTAGGTCAGATGATTGGTGTCTGAGCGAGCTTCAGGTTTATGCATTATGAAAAGCAAGCTGACTTGACCTTGAGCCACTAGCACTAGCACTATATATTACTTTAGTGGAGTGACCTTCAGAGACCCAAGACACAGTAGATGTATTCAACACATGTTTTCTTCTCCCATACTGCTGAAATTGTATACATTCCAGCTGAACCTATGTAATGTAAGATGATACTCACATTTCATCTAATGAATTTGAGTAGGATGACACATTCACCTAAAACCTCCCACCTTGGAGGTAACAAACTACCTTGAAATCCCAGATGGACTGAGGCTCAGCAAGTACTTCAGTCTAATTGACACTCTTTGTCACACAGAGCATCCTGATCACCAAACCACTCAGGAAACAGAGAACTAATTCTCTTGGTATAAGCCAGAAGTAACTTTAGTGATGTCCACTGAATTAAGTGAGAGAAATATAAAGCCCATGGACAAGAGTTTACAAACTGGCAGGAGTTATTCCTGGATTATAATACTACTTAATACTTGAGCTAATGGCATAATCAAGCCCTGCGTGCCTCCTCTTTCTCTACTGTCTAAATGGACATGTTAATTGTGGTGTGGTGTTGCTAGGCAAGAGAACACAGATGCAAATAATAGTTACAGAAATTATTTTCTTACCCTTGATTTTCACATTGACCTAGTATTTCTATTCTCACTTTTTCAGCAGTATATAAGTATCTTCAGATGATTTCTTTTAGTACCATTTGTTCAAACAAACAATGGCCACTATAACCAAAATTGAAAAATCCTAACAACGCTGAGATTTAACCATTATTTAATTTGATAGGTTCTCAGTTCACTGCCAGCTACACTGGGACAAAGCCAGACTAATTCCAGAGTCTTTAGTGGATCTGCTCCAGATTTACATCAGCAAAAATAAGACCAGAATTTGGCACAGTAGATATTTTTGTATTTTTTCCAGCTCTGCTTTAATCCTTCCCAGATATCAAACAGAGAAATAGTACCTCTAAAAAGAATTAAAAGCAGAACCTTTTGCCTCCATACCCTATTAGGATAGAAACACCTTCTTAATTTTTCACTTCCCTCATACACAACATTTTGAGATAGCTGAGATTTATATAGGGAGATTTGGCAGCCTTTTCATATTTACTTACACTCAGAGATAAATCAAATCCACAGCACTCTCTCCAAGAATAAGTTATTTGTTATCTGACTAAGTATGTGTTAGTGGATCAGACATAGGAAAGGTATTGCTATTATAACTGTGTTGTTTGGCTATGATTTACTGTGGTAGATGATATTATTTTTCATTCTTGATTACGCAGTGTATTCTCTTATTGTCTTATGTATTTCAACAAAGTTAGTTACTGGAGGAGCGAAAGGGGTGGTGAGAGGGGAGAGAAGTGTTTGACACATTAACCAAAGGAAAGTAACTGAACTCCATCAGCAGGAGGAGAGGGCAAGAAACCTTAATCCTGCTAATGTTGAATCAAGAGCAATTAACCTCACCTGGAACCTGCCAAAAAAAAAAAAAAAAAAAAAAAAAACCCCCCGAAAAACCAACAAAAAAAAAAAAAAAAAAAAAAAAACACCTCAAGAGAAAGCATGGGTGAAATTCAAATTTATTACTGGATATCAGCATTAATCCTGCAAAAGTCTCTGAAAGGAAAATGCTTATATAACCTGGGTAGTAATTTAACACCCTTCTACCCTCCAGTCTGAAGAGGAATTGAAGGGTACCCTACATCTTTTAGTAATTTTACTATTTATCCATTTAAAGAAACAACATACAAGTTTTACATTGCATAGAGAGAAATAGCAAGCACTATTTTAACAATATTCTATTTTTTTTTAATGAGAAAAGACAGTCTCAGCATCACTCTCTTACACTTCTTTGTATGTCTTTTGACTGTGCTAACTGTCTTTATTCAGTTCTGGAAGGTATGAGCTCTCTGAGTCCCAGTGTAGCTTCACACTTGGATCCTACCTCAGGGTAACAGATTCCTCTTCTTTAGCAGGCTTAAGAATTGTCTAAGAACACATCTGACATTATTTCTCATCCAGAGAAAAGCAAAATTGCTGATTCCAAGAATTTGAGTGATAGTGAGTTACTCTTCTTCAAAAATCAAAATATTAAAAATATGTCATTTATGTAGCGGCATTATAAGGTTGTCTTATGGAGGGGCAGAGGATTGGTTAATTTTTAAGCTCTCCCTCAACAAACAAGAAAATCAAAGCCATTACAAACTTATAATTAACTCCAAGATCAAATTTTATGTGAGGATTAGTAATTTCATAATAAGACTAAATTAGATGTCCTTCCTCTTTACTCAAGGACTGTGTGAACCAAAGCAAACTGAAGTATTGCATAGTATGAGTCCTTCAGCTCTCCACAAAGCCAACATCATCAGCATCAACAGTACTAGCATTATTGTCTATAAGTTAGTTGATACAGTCTAGGAGCTCAGTAGACACCAGTTTGTGAATACTACAGTAGATAGCACTCCACGTACCCAACACACTTTTCTTCCTTTTCCTCAACAAGATCTATTTCCCCCCTCTTTTTAGCCAAATATAGATTCATAGAAATGCTCACATTATGGTACATAGTAGGTTTTACTGTTATTTGTAACAAGCACAGTCTCTATTAACCTGTTCTGTTCTATTTTTTTTCCTCAATCTGTTTCCTACAATTTCAAGAACTGAGCTAGAAAGATTCAGAAAAGTGATAAAAATATATATACCAAGAACCAAAACATTTTTAAGCACATCTATCTAACAAAGCCATAAAATGTGATATATGCTTTAAAACTAAATGTATGTTAGTCTGGTTGCTGGAGACACCGCAGAAGATAAAACACTTCTTTCAATAACAAAAGTGCTAGGAAGAAACTCATATCCTGTGCACTCATGCTGTATTATTTACTGTTTCTATTAAAGTCATTCAGAAAATCCCTTCTGAAACAGCGCTGTACGAATTCACATGAAAAGTCCCTGCCCTCAGAGCTCATGGTCTATCAACAACAATATTAGAGTTCCTCAGTTCCCATTTAGGCACCTAATGCAGGTCCGGTTTTCAAACCTCTGGAATCAATGTCTGTGATATGTACAATGGCATTTCAAAAATCTAGATATGCTGAATATGTCTTTTTTCTCATTTTTTCTCCCTCCTTTCCCTTCTGTTATATGCTCACTATCAGTCTGGCTTCTTAATTGGTTGCATGACAGAGAACTGAGCTTCAGAAAAATCCGTCATTATTTGGACATGCTGGGCCTTTTCTGTCAAGCCAGATCTAAGCAAGTAATGCAAACAGTGATGCAGCAAAAGGGGGTTTGAGGTAAAAGGCAAAGATGACCCAAATGTGATATAAATGGCAGATAATTAGACCTAAAGGAAAAAGGAGGAGTATGTTTAAAAATTTACATGATTATGTAAATAAGTTGGCCACCAAAAAATAAAAAAAAGACACCTGAAAATCATATCAATTATATTGATGTTTGTGAGTCTCTTTCATCTACCTACTGAAGCTGAATTCTTGCGCCTTTCCCAACTTTCCGTTTCTCTGTGTTGAGTTACTCCACTAACAGCACTCCACCACTCCACTAACACTTTTTTTAGACATGGGGCACTGTATTTTAGAATACCCCAGGGCTAATCCAAGAGGATGTTTATAACAGTTTGTGACGAAATTCTAGTCAATATTGTGTAATTAGTCCAAATTCTCTAAGTTATGACTAATACATATGATTTCAGTAGCAAATAGCCGTAAGAGCTTGGAATTTTAGTGTGCAACTTCAAGCGACAGATAAAAACACATAACACTGACAGATACAGAATAAAACCAGATAATATCTCCCATCTTAAGATAAATCAAAGTGTAAAGTCTTTGGGTTCTGCACTTCACCTTTACCAAGAACAATTTTCAGGCATTTGGAGGATATAGGAGCAGCAATCTCTAAGTCATACCTCTAAGTCATAATCTGTCCTGTATTTGCCTCTCAGGACTATAAAATATCTCATAGGATGCAACCTTAGGAATCATTAAAATATGACTAATAATACAGATTATCTAAAACTGTTTAGGAATAAAATAAGAACTCGAGCCATATTTTGTTAGAACTATAAGTAATGATACTAGAAGCCTTAGCTAATACTGATTGCCCTTTGACAACTCATCTTTCTGATCAACATGAAATCGGTTACTTTTTTTAAGCTATTGGTTGTTCACTTAGCCATGTTTCCTACAGTTTCTACATACAACAACATTGTCACTTAGACTAGAAAACCTGAATTATCAGGGAAAAGAGTAGCATCACAGGAGGTGGCTAAATTAGGTTCATTTAATTTGCCACTTTACACTGTCATTTGCCTTATTTATAAATTCTACTTAGCTGTGGAAGTGAATTTCCCCCATATAGGGGTCAATAGGAGTTCTGCAGACAAAACAGTGATGCTGCCTGCTAGACCACTATTTTCAGACTGGAGCCAACTGATTTTACCCTTGTGCTTGAAATTACTTGTATGAATACAAGCAAGGCATCAAAATCTCATTTGAAGAAAAAGGGTGCTCTGAATGACCTGGGGCTTGAAAGCAGTGAAGTACTGTTACTAGAAATGAAGAAACATAGCAAAGAGAATGTTGATAGCAAGACCACTGAAAAGCTACAGAGCTGTCCCTCAAAGGTTCTGCTATTTCTTCTAACAGTTCCTGCGAGCTGCAGGTGAGTTGGGTCATTTGAACTGAGTTTAACTGATGTACACTGTATTTTACCTAAGGTAGTATTACTTCAACACAGCCCCTTGTTTTCAGGCCTTACTGGGATGCAGAGTAGAAACAGGATATAGCTCTTAATGAGATGTGAAACAGATGGTATTTCCCCTCAATAATACTGAATTTCCATGCCCTTTCCTATCGAGGGTCTGCAACTGCTTAAAAAAGCCGTATAAACGCTCACGTGCACTCTGCCTTTGCGAGGTGACCCTTCGCTGCACTTCTCGTGCAGGAAAGCTGCAATGGCAGGCGCACAGCTGCCCTGCAGTCACTCAGCAGCATCCCTGTAGCAGGACTGGAATGGGAGCTGGGTCTCCCAGCTCTGCACTGCTGCGTGCCTGGGCTTTGCGCACCACACAGAGCTCTCACTCTTTCTCTCATTCTCCCAACAGTGAGCGCATATCCCAGATCTTAAAGCCTTTGTTCCTTAAAAGCTCGATTAAACCAGTTATGCTTCTATTGTTGCAGTCTGAAAAAACGTACAGACACAGCAGACACATTTCTCATTTTAGGTATGGTAAATGTCAGTGTTTATGCTTTTGCTAGCTGGCCTAATTATCATGTGTCCTCTAAAACTCTCTGTTGTAATTACCACTCACCATACTGACATCCACTGCTAAGGAGAGAGCTGATCAGCTGCAGGATTTCTTTAGCCCTGGACCCGGCCAACAAACTGCATGTGACACCAACAGATGTTTCTGGTTTTAAAACAGTGGGAACTTCATGAAATGTTTTCCCCAACCTCCCAGGAGTAAATGCCACCATCGTTGAAAAGTTGGAAACGTTTGTCAGGCTCTGAACAAAGCTGTGAACGAATGCTACAGTAATTTACTTCTTCTACAGTCTTTTTTTTTTTTTTTTTTTTTTTTTCCCCACNACAGCATATGAGACTACAGAAAAGACCATTAGCAAAAGCAGTACTGTGTGGGGTTTTGCTAGTACAGGCTTTGTGTTATCTACATATGTATTACAGAACATAGGAAAGAGGAGAATATCACGCTAGAGAGTGTTTGTAGCTCAGTGTCTTTTGTAAGGGAATGCCCATTAACTCGCAGGGATGTTCTGAATTGTGTTTGCAGCATAAAGGGAATAGTTTGGCTAGGATTCTATAGTTGTAATAGTACAGGAAGAGGGGAGGAAAAAATCAATAAGTTCACTGTAAGCAAAGTCAGAGCAACCTTTAAAATAATAAGACAAATCAATTTATTTCACAAATGTCTTTATTTCCAAATGCCATTGTTTGGTGCTTTCTACTGCCATTGACCATGACATTTGAGAAAACTTGGCTCCTAGTCATTTAGGTGCAGCAGAAATTACCATGTAACAACCATGTGAAAAGATTATACATTCACCTAAGTGGAGATCTGCTGTAACAACCTTGTTCTAAGGGGTAAAGAGGGTTTAGGAGGAGGCGGAAAGCAAGAAAGACAAGATTTAAATATGGACAGAAAAACCCTACTTTATTGCTATATACAATGAAAAGTAATTACAGAGAAAAATGAAAGCTGCTTCTTGCTGTTAGCAGGAAGAATAAGGGAATTCTGTTCCTTTTTAAAGCTTGGAGTCCATTTTGATATAATTGGTTCCAGAATTATTTATGACATTAATTGCTGCATTATCGACTGCCTGTCAGCTCTTCTGGCAGTTAGTCCATCTTTCTTACCACAGAAAGCTAGCTCAGCCCAAACTAGACTGACAAGCTAATTATACCCATCTTCCCCTTCAATGACAAATGCTGCTCATCGGAAACCTTTCTAGAAATAAGCTTTCATTCTTTCTCCTTTTTCCTGAGCCAGACACAACCGATATCTCAAGGTACAGATCACAGCTGAAACTCTGCTCACAGGGCTATTAGCTCTGAACATCTCACTTGAGCCAAAAAACCTAAGCATCTTATGTTATCAAACTGTATGTCATTCCCTGATGCTAGTTTTCAGTGGATGTGCACTGGGCCATACCTGTCACTCAAGACTCTGGCAGACGGAGCAAACCTGACTGCATTAGCTGGGCCCTTCTTAACAGCTGAGGCAGCCCTCTGACAGCAATTCCAAGGCTCAGAAGAAAGACTTTGTATTTTCCTCATGTGAACTTCCAGAATCAATATTTTACAGCTTTTATTTTCCTTTATTCCACAAATGAAGGGTGACATTGCTCAGAGGAAATGTTCCTTTGGAGCAGGGGAATGAATCGTGAGTACTGCTGTGAGGCGGAAAATGAAGGGAAATGCCAGAGGAAAAGTGAAGACCAGGTCAGCACGACACTCACCTCCATCAGAGCTCAGGATCATGCAAAAGCAGCCCAGTTCCAAGTGCAAGGCCCCTTTGTCATCATGCCACATGTGAGCTTGTAAAAACTCCCATACACTACCTGGTCCAAAGCCACTGCATCAGTTACTCCATCCCTTTTTCAATATTTTACTTGTAACTATAAAGATTTTAAACTTTTTTTTTTTAACTGTTTTTCTAAGGAGTAAACCTCGAAACACCTAAATTTTTACAGAATTTGTCAGTTCTTCACAAATTCACATTCACACAGAGACCAGAATAATAAAAGTCATGATGACCACAACAGTGACCTGAGTGCACTCCTCAGTAACTATTACCCTCCAGTTCACTTCCTTATCTGTCTAAGAATTCAAAACAGGTGTGTTGGCTGGTAGCAGGACAAGGAGTCAATGCCTCTTCCAGATGGAAACAGCCATATAGATACTGTACATGTGCTAGATCCAGCTGATACAGAGTGGATTTCAATCCAGTTTTTATATAACAAGATTCATCATTACAATTGTTACTACCAGGAACCCCATCACATATAGTCTCAAAATAAAAGCTAAATTCTGAATTATACCCCTGCCTGGATGAAGTTCTTTCAGATTAGAGACAAAGGATGGTGGCAATGCAACACAAGATGGCTGCCCTTACCACCACCTAAGCCTGCTTTCCAGTGCACTCAATCCGACAGTGATTAACAGCACAAAAGTTGATGAAATTGTACTGTGAATTTCAACTAAATAAAATTGAAGTCAGCATTTCAACAGGCCTATAGTCAAAAGTGGACATGGATGTTTGCACTTGCTGTGGCAACTTGTCATTTTACTTAACTGCACAGTAAGAAGTGGCATGGCCCTGCATAAATGGTAAGAATGCTGATCACGATGAGCACAAGGATGCCTTGATTTACACTCTGTCCTTTTCAGAGCATATCTGAAGTCCTTATTTCAGGAAACACTTGCAGTTCCTTGCTTGGACTGAACAGGCTCCAGGGTTTTTTTTTGTGAACACCAAGTTGCCAAGCAAAGTGGGGGCAGCAGCTGACTAGAAGTCTTGTGCATTTTACACTTTGTCTAGGTAAATGCCACCAGAAAAACAGCACATAAATTGAGTCTGAAGCTTTACAAATTGGATATTTAAACCACTCCATGCCTATAAATTGTGCAGTGCTGGAGGCCATCCTTCTTTAGACCCCATTCTTTCATGACAAGACCTAGAGTAGAGAATTCAGAATTCAATAAACAGATTAACTATATGCTAAAATATTGTGGAGAAAGTAAGAAAATAGGAAGCCACATAAACCATCTGCTAAGCAGGTGAGGCAGAGAAGTTTGTGTCAGTGCCTTGAGGTTGATATTATAAAGTGAACACTCTTTTGAGCAGAAAGCTAGTGTATTTATGGGTTTCCCAAGATCCTGAAAATATATGAAATATGTCCCTTGTATTTTTATAGCATTTCTAAAAGCAGACCAGTTGTCATAATAAGGATCTCTTCTAATGTTATGAAATACAAACATGGTAATTTCACTTTGATGCGCGACCCAATGTGCGATATATTTCTATATATATTGTATGGTAATTTTGGTTACAGATCATTCTCCTGTTTAACACAGAAAAACTACAGTAAAAACAAATGGTTACTCATGAGATTGAGGTAAACTCTGTGAGATATACATTGCTTATAAATGCAGCAAAACTTTTTTTAACTTGGTGCAGGCTGAGAACATGTAAATCACTGGGAAATTGTTATTAATATATTACAACTCTACAGGTTTTGTTTTTCCTAACTAAACCTAGACTTTTTTTTTTTTCTATCATATATCGTTTATGATTTTCTCTCACCTTACTGATCATAATTCAGGTAGCTGACACAAAACAAGTTGTCTCCTTTTTTATGTTTCACTGTTGGAATGGTCTTTATAAAGCTTATTCGCAGTAAGCATTAAGCAACTCTGCAGAACACTAAATACTCCAAAAGAGAAAAATATTTTTCCCTGTAAAACCATCAGTAAATATATAAAGTAGTACTCAGACAGCATGTCAGCATTTCTGCCCAGTAGTATAACGAGGTAATAAGTTACTTTGAGAGCACTAAGAATAGTAGCCCACTGGATTTTCATTTGTTGAGGTTAAATGAATAGGGTTATGCTTTAAAACAGAGCCTTCCACCACCAAAAAAAAAAAAAAAAAAAACTGTATGCTTTAAGAACTCACTGACAGCTGAAATAAAGTCGGTAGGGATTGTATACTGCTGACCTTGATAGCTTTTCAGTTTAAAACGTTTTAAAGGTACATGTACAACAACATTGGCGAGGGAGGAAAAAAAGAAGGCAAATGCCAGAAGATCTAATAGAAGCAAGATGCATCTCTTTTTGACTTCTAATTAATCAAGATAACATCTCTTTCAGCTATTAGACAGTAAAATCAATAACCTGGGCAGTCTGACTGCCAGTTAGACTTATACACCAACACCTATTATTGGCAAAACTGTGATGTATTTAACCATTTCATCCTTTATTATATTAAAAAAGGCAACCAATCTGTGTGAGAGAGTACAGCAAAAAGTCCAGCACCACAGCAAGTTGCTTGCACATCCATGGGCAAATTTACCACCACTGCCCCTCCAGTCCTGCTCCCCCCTAAAAACTTTCTGTAACAGCTACTTTGCTTTACTGAAGTGGCTGTTACAGAAATGAACCAAATGAAAGCACCCCAAACCTCACTACTAGATCTTAATGGATACTGGAAATTTGCTGCTTCTGGAGATCAGTGGCACCCAGAGTTAAGCAGAAAACAGTTAGAATAATGCCGCTATGAGCACTAGGAATAATGTTGCAGAAAAAGAGGTGGCATTTGAGCATAAGAGCAGATCTCAGAAAGGCTAATCATTACAGTGCTTTCATTTCAGAGGCAAGGTAAATGGATTCTTGTACATAAACTGCCTATGGTGAGGTCCTGCAACCTCTTCCCTTGGTCAATAATCCCATTAAGTCCACAACACTCCTACCAAAATGCCAAATCCTGAAACCTTTTCTCATTAACTCGCTCATTTCCCAAGCAATCTCTTTGAATTGAGACTCTCTAATCAATGCAGACAAAAATGGCCAATTCCCAAAAGAAGAAAAGATTCCAGCCATTATATCTACTTTTAGGAAGGTTTTCAATCTTCAGCTCATCTTCATTTATGAGGCAAAATCTTTTTCTAAGACTGACATTTTGAAGGCCATGAAAGCTTTGGAGCTCC
This sequence comes from Alectura lathami, assembly GCA_013399715.1. Lineage (NCBI taxonomy): Eukaryota > Metazoa > Chordata > Aves > Galliformes > Megapodiidae > Alectura > Alectura lathami. Next base: position 167,218 of record VXAV01007599.1, read on the forward strand.
ATTTCTTTTCACTTGACAGGCAAACAGTGCTACGATCAAGGGACCTCAACAGAACAGGAAAACTAGTAACTCCACTTTGGACCTACAGTTAAGGCTGCTTGATTAACCTAAAGAACCTGGTACGTGATGTTGTGACTTACTGCTGCTTACAGCACAGTATTCTTTTCCTTTCTCTTCACTAGTAAGGACAATTTTCAACTGAGTCTCTGTAAAATAGGTTTAACACTGCACGTACAGATTAAATACATAAATTTGTACTAAAATATTCTTAGAAAGTACAAGTCTAGGAAATGACATTATAGAGTGGCCCTAGAACGCTTTATGAGGTCATTTATTTTCACTCCTTCTCACAGGTTGCCATTAAAAGAACATCTGAAGCCAAAAATGTTCCTAGAAAGGATTGGATCTTCTTTGTAATCAGTAAGCAAAAAGCAACATAGCTCAACACATTCAATCAAATTACTTTGCATTTGCCTATTTAAAAAGAACAATACAAATGGACTGGTAATTATGATATTAAAGTGTTTTTATGCTATATTTGTCTTTTTCTATTATGCAAAATGATCAGATGTACTGTTAATTACACTTAATAATGATAATTATGGCTTTATTTTACAATGCAGCAAATTAACTCAGGCATTTCATAATGCATAGAATGCAATGGAAGTTATAACAGAAGAGAAATATCTAAAATCAACATTGCTCTCTAGGGGTCTTTTGACTTATCTTCCTTTGCTCTGCCAACAATCTATTGTACTGTGTGGGGTAACTCCCATTAAAGCAAATAGGAAATCCCTAACTTACATAAATCCTCTTGAATTATCTGGCAGAACAACAACAACAACAACAAAAAAAAAACAACAACAACAACAAATATGAGTTTCTGTTACGGGGAGAAATAATGAACTTCAATTGCTGTCAATTATGCAAAGAAGGTTCTGCAGTGAGACAAAAATAAGTGGATGAAATCCAACACAATAATTTGGATGAAGACATTCTCTCCTGAACTAGTCTGGTTTCTTTGAACTGATAGCTCATTTATGATAAAGAATAACCACACCCTAATTTCAATAGCAGGTGATGCACAATGAAGAAAAATGTTTTGGAACAGATTTTCTGACACAGCCTTGACTCTGCCCCATGGAACACAGTGACTACCAAAGATAATTAAACATTTGTATGTGATTTGTGAAGATTGCCTAGTCACCAATATTAGAAAAACTGTTTTAAAAATATATTTCCACCCACTATGACTTTCTTGCTGTTCATCATTGTCATTAATGTTCAAGAACGAGGCATTCCTCATGTCTATCCCCCCTACAACTTTCTTCTTCTTCTGTTGTTACTTTCTAATTTCAATGCCTATAGGAACATAACAATCTCAGTTTACACCACAATCTCCCATTCTAAGTCCTTTGTGAATTAATCACCCACACACAGAGGTGTTGCACAGCCTCAGCAAAACAATTTCAAATATTATTCTCTACCAGTAATGAAGCCACCTTGCGCTACTCTAAATGTGGACAAAAGGATGCAGTTTGCCCCTCAAGGATGTGGTCTGACCTGTAACAGTACTAATTTACATTTATGCTAACAGTCAACAGTCGGAAGTCGAAAGTTGACCAAGGCTTATTTTCTGTGTGATATACCATTAAGAAAAATATATTTCCTTGCTTTTGTTCTAGCATCTCTGTAGGTCTTAACTGCATATCTTTGAAGAGGAGAATTCTGGAGGCTAACTCAGCCTCCCATGGGAGCTCCATTTTACCTGTTTTATGCAAAAAGGACAGACTTTCAAGCTAATATGTTTTCCCCTGCGCTGGTAGTGGGGCAGACAATCCGCTGTACACAGAGAGTCTCTATGGGCAGCATTGTCCTGCTCTGTCCCTCAGCAATACCGGTGCCTGCTGCAACATCCCCCACTGAACTATGTGCCTCACCATTCTCTTAATTTAGACACAGGAAGAGGTTCACCAGGCCAATACCTCATGAACATACCCTTCAAGGCATAAGAAATCATGAAATGGAGAAGTCCAGTTCTGAGCATTCTTTTCTTCCAGAGGGCAACTAAGCCAACCAAGTTTGAATGTCAGTGTAGCTGGTATTAAGGCTGTTATAGGGAAACCTGAAAACATGCAGAGTCCAGGTCTAAGTTAGCATGCTTAGTTGAGTTCTCCTGGTTATTTTTTCTGTGAGGCAAAAAAGGGGGTCTTCTGTGATATATTGCTTTCCTATTTCTGACTCAATACAGAACTATAATAATGTATTATTTTAAAATTGTTTTCAAATTTTAACATTACTGTTGGGTGGACAGTGAAAAAGACAGTTTAAAAATATTTTTGAACCTCAGACAGCAAAAGTATACAGCATTCCTCCCCAGTTACACAAAGGATAAGAAATTTATCTGTGGATCCTCTCATAAAGCTGCACAAAAAGTGTGTATTTTAAACACTTTCCTTCATTGAACCTTCTCGTCCTCTACCATATCATCTGTAATGTCTGTTTTAACATACAGAAGGAAATACTGTTAAACCCATGCTTGATTTATCACTATGCCCAGGTAGCCAAAAGATTTAAGTAGAAACCACTCCAATAGCCTGTAGGTACCACTGACTTTTTAATACAAAAGATTTTTTTTTTCCAACTTCTACTTGCCAGGGGATTCACATTATCAGAGGCTGATTGTATTTGGAAAATGCTAAAATTGAATCCTCTGTATTCACCTCCCAGGCTGTTAAAGAGAAAAGTATCCCCTATGTTAAACTGGAAGCTAGATGAGGAACTCATCCACTGCAATCAATGACAAGCTAATGGGCTGATGACCATAAATTCTCTGATAACTCAACACAAAGCTCTTGATTCAAGTGATCTGTGCTGCAGTCCTTGAGCCATTCCAGGCAACCAGTTTTATTTACACAAACTTTTGGGGCCAGCATTGAATGATGCACTACTTCAAAGAAAATGGCAACCTGGTAGCTTAAAAAGAATGTTGTTTTAAGCTGGCTGCACCTCAGCTTTACAGAGATATAATCAGAAATGCGTGTTGTAAAATATCCAGAGGTAGTACAATCAATAAATCAATAAATTCAATTATTTGGTACAATAATCATTATTGGCTGGTACTGAAGCTATTGTAAACAAATAACATGGGGGCACACATGACAAGTTGCTTCATCAGCGTATGAAGCCTTGTTGTCTTTATGCGTTTTGATTATGAAGGAGTTTCTCTGGCAAGTCAATGCTATTTCTGAGTACACAGTTCATGTATTTGGGTCACCCTTAGAGAAAACTTGAAAGACTTATCCTTCTGACTTGGGGGAAGATTTCTGGAAAAAAGGGTGCTGACCTCCTGTCTGCCTACTTGGTGGCTGGTAAATGTTAGCACAGCTTGATAATATCAATTAGACTGGGAAGCTTTATTTTAAGTTTTTTGAACTATCACTACTGCCTGTGTCCATTTGTCTTTTTTATTCTCTAGATATGCCATGACAAGGATTAAATGCGACACACACCAAACTTTGAATGTCCCGCAGCCAGTTCCAATGGCTTGGATGCTGTCATTTCGAGCTACATCAGGAACAGTGGCTCAATGGCTGCATCTGTGACACATGTCAGAAACTTTTAAATGTCTGCTCTTTTTTTCATCAGGATGCTTCTGTATCCTAGCTAGGGAAGAGATGACATTTTGTGTTTGGGTGGAACTTGTTGTAGCTCCCTCTTCCTGCCTCCTCTAACTGTCAGCCTGAGTTTCCCCTAAACATATCAAAATGCAAGCAAATAAACCTTGTCATTTAGAAATATATTCAGTAGTAACCATGCTTGAAAACAATGTTTTAGGAGGAACTTGGGCACATTTTCTCATAGAATGATGCGCTACACAAAACACAGCGCTAGGCTATTTCTGACCTTTGTTATGTGCCGCCTTAGAAGATTGATGTGCACAACTCAGATACACATGAATTCCTTAATGTTTCTGTTCTTTTTCCATTACAGTGGAATAATTTGGCATATAAAATGCACAGTATAACAGTGTTCTTTTTTCAAGGCTTGGTAGAATTAACATTTTGATAAGAATACATAGTTTAAGGGTAGAAAATTGATCTGCTAATGGACACTAAGGGTTCTCAGGGCGGGACTCCAGGAGCTGAAAACACAGTTCAGAATAAGAAAGCATTCTTATATCGTTATCATCTATTTGAAATGAATACATGTCATTTTTAAGATGGAATTGGGGTTTCTTTGTTTTTTAAAATTAAGCAGACTAAAACAGGACTCTTTGATTATGACATTTTCCCTTTGGATTTAATTGATATAATATATAGTTATTTTTCTTCCTTTTCCTTGGGAAGCCTGAGTTCTTCAGATTCTCCTGGAGTTATTTGTGATGTGTTTCACACACTTAAGCACTGTATAATTTTACTCTGGGGCTCTCTTTGCCCATTTCAGCTGGCCATGTTTCAGCTGAATTTGACTAGCATCTGGACTTACAAAAATTTTAGCTTCCTAAAATAATTATTTGGGCTCTTAGTTAAACTTCTTATAAAAAAAAAAAAAAAAAAGAAATGCAACAGTGACACATGAGATAGCACATATGTGCAAACTTGCAATTTAATCATGTTTTTTGAAAACATATCATATAGGCACATGTTCCTGCTAGTACTAGAAGAATCCCCTAGAGGGATTCTAGTGATAGCAATTGCTTTTTAGGGGAACCATTCTATTTACATCTGACAGCAAAGAAAGCCAGACTCAGATGTGAGATGCACATTTAGCAGAGGGTAACCTGAGATGCTACAGAGGGCATTGCCAGCCCTAAAAAGTACATTTACTCTTGCTCTGAATGGGTGAGTGATCCAGTCCTCAGTGCTGTACCCAGCCTTTGCTGGGTACACACCACACTGTGCATTCAATCCTGACATTCAGAGCCCCTACATTTTGTTTGGTTTTGTTTTTGCCTCTGAGGCACTGGCTCACCATTTATTTCTCTGCTAGACGAAGACCATAATTGCAAACAAAATTTCATTAACTTCTATTAAACTGCAAATAACTTTAAAAACAAATGCTGCTTTGCTGCACTGAAGTCTAAATGAAAAAGTTAATACCAAACTAATAACCAGAATTATCACTGCCCACAGTCAAGAATTTACTTTAGTATTCAGCATAATTGAAGAATCAGTGAGTGAGAGACAGAGAGAAAAGTGGAAAGGACCAGAATATATTTATTATCTTCAATAGTATAGCAATAATTAAATAAGGAAGAGTAAGATTCCCAAACATCTTATAAGGCTATCTTTCTTCTCTGAGGGAATAAGGAGGAGAGGACTGCCGATAGGGTAGGGGACTTCTGATATAAGGTAGCATTCTGCATTAGCCAAGAGCTACTGGAATTTGTGCAAGCATGACATAGCCCTGATTAAACAAGAAAACACAACCACAGCTTTTTGTAGTATTTAGAGATGTGTTTTCAAGCATATGAGCAGGATGTATGTATGAGAATAATGTTCAGAAAATATGGTCTCAAATTCAAATTGCTCCAAAACATTGTAACTGCTATCATTGCTACTTATGCTGATATGCCCTTAAGGATAATAATAATAAAAAAATAATAATATAATAAAATATAATATATTTTA
>VXAV01007599.1:174204-188025 GCA_013399715.1 Alectura lathami
CTGACAGCCACGACTTTTCAAATATGATGGAGAGTGGCTCAGCAACCACATCAGCCAACTCCTTCAAGACCCTGGGATGCATCCCGTCCGGCCCCATGGACTTGTAGACGTTCAGCCCCATAAGGTGGTCTCAGACTTGCTCTGCTCTTAGACTGGGAAGGATTTTGCTCCCCCCATCCCCAGTTGGATTTTCAGGGACACGAGAGACCTGGGCAGTCTGACTGGCAGTGAAGACAGAGGCAAAGAACTCATTAAATACCTCAGCCTTTTCCACATCAGAGGAGGCCAGTTCTCCCTTTCCATTCATTAGAGGGGGAACACTCTCCTTAATATGTCTCTTCTGACCTATGTAGCTAAAGAAAACCTTCTTGCTGTTTTTTACATCCCTTGCCAAGCTTAATTCTACCTGCGCCTTGGCCTTCCTGATCCCATCCCTATATATCCTGACAGCACCTCTGTAATCCTCCCAGGCTACCCACCCTCGCTTCCACTGCCTATACTTTTCCTTTGTTTTCCCTGTCGAAACCTCCAGAAATTTATCAGCTGCTGCTTCAGAACTGATGAATCTCAGCTTCATTCTTACCACAGGTGATAGGTAGTCATGTTTTCATATTTTGATTCTCTGTGTCAAAGACCCTGATTTTACATGTATTTTGATGTCTCATTAGAAAATGCAAACCATTCCAGCATTAAGCTGAAACTCGTGCTTGCTTCCATATTGCCTTGAGTGCTCCCTGGTGGGAGGGAATGCATACATGAAGCAAAACATGCAAGGTTACAGCATCTTATTCCTGGCTTTGTTAGCTCAAAACAGACCACTACTTTTTCCTTTTAAACTGGGTGTGTATTCCTGTGTTTTGTGATATTTTCTCTTACTGCCATCGATGTTGAAAGCTTTGCCACTGACATGAAAGGGAAGAGGATAAGACTCAGAATGTGCTTATGCTATAAACTTGTGATTACCATTAACAGCTGGTAGGTTTCTAACTCTTAAGCCTCATAAATACAGCTGAAAAAGCATTTATCTGAAAGTGGAAAATAAGGGCTTAGCTAGAGCTGTGCAAACCTTTCATAATGAGACCCAGAACTAGCCTAATTTGGGAGACTTGCTAGAAGTTTGACATTCAGGCCAGGTTTGCTAACCCTTCAACGAATGTAGCTGATTTACAGTTTCAGATGAAAATCACATACAGCTCAGTAGTGGTTATGGATGAATGATGCTTTCAGTTTTTCTCATACTTGAAACTTATTGGGTGTGAACCCACAATAACCAAAACTCATTTAAAAAGAAATAAAAAAAGAAAAAAAAGAAAAAAAAAGAGAGAGATTGGCATGAGCACCACACGAACAGAAACCACCCAACTCTCAGAAACCAAGCACAACAAGCAGTAGCTGTTGGGGAAAGTATGTTAGACATAACAGATGTTGAGATCTTGCAGCTTCATCTTCATATGAAGTAATGGCCAAAGAGGTGTGTAACTAGTAGAGCTCAAGCTAACCATATCAGGCACCAGTTGACACTGCAGTTTATCTGTATTTCCCAGCTCACTGACATTTCCATTGCCTTTATAATACGCGCATTGTATAGGAGGTGGTGATTTGGTGGTTTGGGAAGTAGCCAAGGAAAAAGACTCCAAGTATAGTGAACTTTCTTCCAAAATTGATGTTGAAATTTGGCTACCTGAAACACATTACAAGTCATGGCTAAATCAGTAGGGTATTAAAAAGGAAATGATCTTGAGCAGAGAAGTTTTTCTTTTCCCCTCTCTTGCATTGTAATCCTCTGACCAGCCCTAAATCGACTACTAAGCTAAAGGAAATTAAAGAAAAGATGAATAAAAAAAATCTCAAGCTGGGCCAAATTCATCCCCAGGGTAGCTTAGCGCAAGTAGAGTTAAATCAATGGAGTTACACCAGGGATGAATTTGGCTTATTGTCAAAAGGAAATGAAGCAACTGTGCCCTCATTTACAGCTATCAACTTAAACAGAAATTTCATTATATGGGAATTTCTGAAAACAATTCCTAGGTAAAAAGAAAATTGCTAAGGTTGAACAGCACGTGTGTTTGAAAATTCCCCAAAGTCCACAACTGTCTGCTTACTCAATAGATACACTGACTGCTAGATAATTGAGTGCACACATTGTTTCAAAGGTCTTATAAAATCAGAGAAGCCTATAAAATGAATAAGCAGATTGTATTCAGAAATCTTAACTTTTCTTCATTTTCCCTGTATTGAACCTTAAATACTGAACTGCAGAAAAATAGTTGAATTTAAAAGTAATAGTGCAACTGCACATAAAAGTTATGCCAGCAACATCAATTTCAGTTATTCTTGGTATTCTTATTTATTTATTTTTCTCCATATAAATGTAAAACCAATGTAACTTTTCTTAAGCTGTACTCTTCTGCTACTGATTTTCTCCAGACAATTTGTTGCGATCTGAAGAAATTCAGTAAAGCTCCTCTTTAATTCCAAGTATAATAAATTAAAACATAAACTTTGTAAGGACTTTTCCAAATATATTCAATTCTACATCTTTTATTACAAAACAATAATACTATGAGAATATATTTCTACTCTTAGAGGATCTGTGGAACTGTTGATGAGAGGCTAGATGGTCTATTAAAAAAACTTCCTGGATTAAGTTATGACTGTTTAAAAAAAAAAACCTTGACTTTACACAGTTTTGGTTTTAAACTGGCAGCGAAACGTTCAATTAGAATGTAAAATATTTCCAAGAAATCTTAAACTTGGACTGGGAGGATGTTATGAACATATTTTGGAACTTCCTCTCACAGCCCTAACATTGCAAATAATGTGGTAAGATAGAATTTACTTTTACATTATAACCTACAAACACAAATCACTTAGAACTAAATATATTTTCCAACATGCTGTTCCCTTAAAATGCTAAGGATGTTGAGATGATGATGATATTTTCTGAATGTGCCATGACCACGACTTAGTTTGTCCTTAAAATATCTGCTCCTCGAAGGCTTGTGAAAATCCTGATCTCAAACCTTAATCTAATTGTCAGCATCTCTAAGAAAGGGTCAGCTTCAGGTTGACACCACCACCAGAGGCAAGTCCATCAGAGTCACCTAACCTAAAAGGTAACTTTTAAAAAGATTCTGCTTTTTTAGTACCATGTGTGGAAAAGATATTCATTCAAAGAGATTTGGTGAAATAGAGGTGCTGCGTGCGCCCTCCACATTCTCACATAACAAATGTCAAAGAACATGCTCTTAAGACTTCTTAAGAACAAGTTTAAAATGATTGGAAGAACCCACTTTTATTGGTCCTAAGTCTCAAATAATCTGAGATGTTCATAGGCTTTTCTAATAATGTTAGAAGTAAAATGGGCATTAACTGTAGGTAAGACAACACTCTCCAATGACCTAATACAACCACAGTGGCATAAGGAAGTCAAAGGCTGTATCAGTTATTCACAGTTATAGGCTAACTCCAAGTAGGTGCCAGATAAGAAAGCGCAAGCCAGCTTGGTCCGTGAAGCCAGTCAGACTTGCTTGTACATAGCAATGCCCATCTGTCTCATAGAATTGCTTGCACAGCCACGGTCCCACAGTTGATAGTTGTTTTGTTACAGTCATATTTGGTTTGTTTTATTTCTCTTACAAGGAGTAGAAAAGGAATGCAGAAAACAGATTTTAACTAAACAGCAGAAATAGGCTAGACAGTGAGATGTAATGGTTACCAGGTATATAAACACTGAAAAAGCAAACTATGCATTTCAATAGCTATACAAGAAGTGAAGCAAAAAATTTCACCTCAAAACAAAATTGGAGCACTTACCTATTTCATGCCATCACTTGCTTGCAGAGCACTGACATACCAATTGAGGTATACACAGCTGGAGATCTTCAGGAAGAGAGGAGGACAGCTAGCAGGGCATGCAAGACCTCTGAATTGATATCACCTGATTCGCTCATGGATTGCTCAGACTGATACTGCAAATGGCTACTTAGAACGTGCCAAACATCCAGCTCCAGTCTTGTCTATACAGCAACACTTACAGAAAATTCAAATTCACCTCTCCCTTTCACATAAGTCAGTCATTTAACAATGTATACAGACAGACAGACGTACCCACAGTAAAAAGAATAAACTTTCCCAAACTGGGCAAGCCAAGACTCCAGTGCCAGCTATTACACCACATAAAGTAGAAATAAGTGGTAAGGTTCAGTCTAAGTCTGTATGAAACAGGCTGATTTGGAACCAAAGTGCAAAGGCTGCACCTAGCAAAGCTCTGCTGGGGTTGAACTTTTCCCAAGATGCTCATAACTTTGGCAGGAAAAAAAGGCAGCAAGTGAACCCTGTAATTCACAGAAAGAAATTTCAAAAGCGCAGGCAGGTTTGCTTCTTTATTCTGACTTAAATGGGAGTAAACTAACACCAATATTCAGTGATTTAAACAATTCTCTCTGTTAGCTTCCCTCAGTCTGACCCATTAGCCTTGATTATGCACCTCTTATTCAAATAAAAACAAATACTGGGATTTTGACAGGAGGCTACCTGAAAAAAGACAGTAGCACTGGGCTGACCCTATTTGTTTAGCAGCGCTACTCAAGCTCAAGTTAACAGTTTTGTTCTGAGACAGTAAGAACACTTAGGTATTTTGGGACCCATGAGCCACAAAGGCAGCAGCTGTCTCCACCAAGAGGTGTCAAATGAGAGGCTTCAGGGTTGTTTTATGCAGCGCATTTTCTTCCTCTGAAGACTTAGAAATGTGGTAGTAGCTGCCACCTCACCCTGAGGGCAGAGGAGAAAAGGATCTTACTTTTGACTCTCAGCTTGCCAAGATATAACAGCTTTAAAACTTACACAGTACAGCTAGCCATCTTTTTTAAAATGCCATAGATGCGGAGGCAGGCTGGATGACTTCTAGGCACCGTATTTTGCAGTTTGCAGCTGCTCAGCCCTCCCTTTCTCAGAGGAGGGACTCCTCTGAGGGTGGTGGAGACGATGCTGTGCCCCAGCACTGCTGAGGCTACTACTTACCATGTCCACATGTACATGCTGTCATCAGCGTAGAACTTCAATCTCAGACAAGAAACAACAGATGGGAACCAACCAGCAGAAAAAGCTCAGAAAGAAGAGACAACAACATCCCAGCATGGAAGCTGTGGCCACAGTACCCCGTTGAGAAGTCATGTGTATGTATTATGGCCAGAGACAGTTTTAAGAAAGATTTGGAAAAGGATAACAGGAGGAGAAGGTGTTTGTTTCTGAGAAACACCTCCATTACAAAAGAGCAAACAGAGGTTGCTCACTCTAACAGGAGGACGCTGCAGGGTAGTATTGCTGGCAGGACACCTGCATATGTTTCTGTCTCTCATGCATATGTCCTTTTCTTAAATCCAAGCACTCTAGAGGCCAGATAATGCTGAGAAATGGGATGAAGTGAGGGAAAGCCTCTCTGTCCAGATTAGGAGAGTTACACCATAGACTCGGATAAACAGCAGACTGTAACAGGGACTTTGCAAGGTTCAACACATTCAGTGCATTTTGCTGAAATTCAGTGTTATCTAAATAAGTAATTGTGTTAAACAGAGGAGCACTAGCACAACTTCATAAGCACTATAAATATTTGTTAGTGCGCTACCAAATGAACCCTTATTTTGCCCAATTATCTTAATAGCAATTGTACTCAGAGAAGTTCAGCAAATTTGAAAGCTTACATCTCCATAGCAAAGGTCCAATAGTTTACTGAAGCTGAAATTCTTCTCACAACAATACACTTTTTATTTTTTGGTGATTTGCTGATTGTGCATGCTTTTAAGAGCTGACAAACTTTTGCTTAAGCTTCCTTCATCATCCATACAGAATACGTGCAACTTCTGACACTGTGGAACATATGGGGAAAAAAGGGTGAAGAGCTTTACAACTGTTAAATGCATACATGGTAAGGCATGTTTATTTCAGATGATTGTGTGTGTGTGTTTTTTTTTTTTTAAGTAAGTAGGTATGTTTCACAGCTCAGTGTAATGAGTAANAAATATCTGTTATGGACTTCCACTGCAGCACTGAAGAGACAGGTGTTCAAAGTTATCTTCAATTCTTTTTGCCCACTTTTCTTCTTTAGCTAAACTACTTTGCCTAAATCGGCAGATTAGAGACATCATGGAAAAGAAGAAAAGACATCTGAAAATAATAAATTGTTCCACATATTAAAAAAGAAAGATGTTCACATAAACGGCAATAAACTTCCATACTAGATTTTAAATAATATTCTAACATTTATTTGTTATTTATATATTATCCTTTTGATTTTCCATAATAAGTGACATTTAATTTGAACTCCCTTTAAGCAACTTGCAGTTAGGGTTTTATCATATTTAACTATAGGTATATATAATCCCCCAAGTGAAAACAGAAACCAAAATGGGTGAGACTGTGATCACATCTCTCATTCCAAAAATATTTTTTGCCTCCAAAGCTTTGCATGGAAGAAAACACTCCTAAAAATGATACAAATGGTTTTGACATTAGGAAAAGTAAACAAGCAAAATAAAGATGGAAAAATCATGCGGTCAGTTTGCAAGTGCTGTTTATTGTTTGAGGCAGGGTTAAAGCCTTTTATAAAGACAAGAACATATATGCAACCAGACTGAAAGTGACATTAGGTTATTCTAAACACCCCTATTCAGAACCCACTGCCTATAATATGCCATGGCCAAAACGTGTAGGCTTCAAAACAGACAATATAGTATGGATAAACTAGAATTGCTGTTATTTTGGTAACCAAGAGAGAAGACAAGTGCCCCAAATACTCCTAATGATTATTTTTTGGAAAAAAAGTGGCCCATAGTTTTCCTTTATCTAGTATCTCCTAGGACTTCTAATGTGGATAGGCATTTCGTTTGTAACCATCTATGACATTAGCAGAAGCATTACAAGTGGCCTAAACTCACTTTCCAGACACCAATTTATGTAGCAAGCAGCTCAGAGCTCGATTTAAACTCAACATCCAAGACACCTTCCACAGGTGTTGTGAACTGGATCACTGTATGGTTATCACTGATCTTAAGTATCAGCTAAAGACTTATTACGGACTTCTGGAGTGAGTAAAGTTTTCCAGTTACTGAGTAAGGCCTAGAACCCTTAGCAGCAGCAAGCTTTCCTTTGTCACTCCAGTAGCCTCATTCTTTTACACAGGTCAAACAGATTTCATGTTTGGCTTCAACATCCAGCTCACTTTCACCCACAACACCAGCTTACAATAGTCAAAAACAGTAGGCAACTTCTAAAAGTTAACACTTTGCCACTAGGAAAGTAAATTAAGCGCACCACGTAAATACAAACGAGCCCAGGCAATGATAACTCTCAACTAGGACCAATATGGTCAATTTGGAACAGCCTAGAGGTCAGAATTTTTGCACATTCCTACGCCAATCACATTGTAATGAGTAGCATTTAACACAATGTATTTATTAAGTATGAGGATCTTCTTTCACAGTAAGTCCAGGATTCTAAATATGTCCATTTTTTTTTTTTTTTTTTAATAGAGAAGCGAGAAATATGCTATGCATTGTTGGTTTTTCACTGAAAACTTCACAGTAGCCTTTCTTACATAGACTTCAAATGGGATTAAACAGAACTTTTCTCTAGAACATATTAATAAAGCTGTTAATTATGTTAATTCCACCAGTTACTTTTATTGACTTTTTCCCCTCTGAGTAATCATACCCATCTGGTAGCAATTTTATTTTATTTCCCTCTTTTTAAGCTCTTTTTCATTCCAGATTTAAGTGTTTAATTCTAAATGTACTCTCTACACAAGTTAAAAATATCTTGCACAATAAACCAGGAGTAATACAAACTGTCAATATCATAATTGAGGGCCTTTTCCAAGCACACAGAGAATATATGCAACTACTACAGTATTAAGAATGACCCCTTTTCTGAAGATCAGAGTAAGTAAATGTTGAGATGTTACTTAATATTTAGCTAATTTTGTTAGTTTGCAAAACTGTTTAAACCCTTTTCCTTTGCATATAGGCAAAACTACAAACTGATAGTAATTTGCATTGCTGAAATATTTTCGGGATACATCTTTTCCTGTTGAATGAAAGAATAATCCATATAGGCTCATTTTATGGAAAAACCAAGCATGCTCTACGAAAAGGATTTGTGTGAGCATGTAGGAGACAATAGAAACAAAAGCACTTAATTCACAGGAAAAAAAACTTTAGAACAGATAAGGGGCTTTTTCATCTGAAATTATAGCCCTTCTCTTTTATAAACACTTTGATATCACCAGCTGCTTTCGCTCAACAGGCAAACAGCAGATAAACACGCTGCTTTTGTACGGCACTGGACAATGGAGCATGCTCAGTGATGGGCCAGGTGTGACCCTGGCTCTCCTGTGTGCAGCAGCTGGACTGGGCAATCCATCACCGTGCTCCTCCTGTCAGGCTGGGTGCTCCGCCGCAGCTGTCTGTCACGCTGGTGGATGGGACCTGCTTAAAGGCAATCATGTCAATCTCTATGTGACTACTCAGACTGAGATAGAAGGATGATCTTGACAGGCTTGGCAAAGTCAGCAGAAGGCAGTAGAGGACTTTAGTTACACGCTTAAAATTTAGATGCAATTTGTGCTTCTTGTGTGGAGGGACTGAAGAGGCATGAAAAAGTGTTGTGCTTTATAGCTGGTCGTCTCGGATGAATCTGTTGCCTTCAGAATGTTTGCCATAGTAAATGTAGCGGCATTTTCCCAAAATGCCTATAAGAAGAAGAAAATTAATTACAATTAGAAAAGCGGTGGCATAACATGCAGACATGCATAAACAGGGAAACTTGAAGGAGGAAAGGGAACAGTTCTCCTGTCCTGTAAAGGAAAGTTTGTTCATCAGAAATATTCAGTATTACCACTTCAATCAGCAGTTTGTAACCTGCTGGGAAAACTCGTGTTCAGATACCAGCGTGAGATATCCTGTTAAACAAATACCTGTAAATATCTCCAAAAATGGAATGACATCACACTGAAACATCATATGCTGTATTTTAAATCGTAGGAACCCTGTACAACTTTTGAAAAACAGAGAGACTTGGTCAGACCTGCATTTTGTACTGTCTGCAGTCTCCCTACTATGCATTCCTGGTTATTAAATACAATTTAATTATGCTAAATATCATTATATAAGGAGAATGTTGCCAATAAATAGCCAGAACACTGCTTTTGGTAGGAAAGGCACACGATTCTCAGTGCATACCAAAGGTAAGATACCTGAGGAAGCCTTAACTGCTGTGCGTGAGACATACATACCTGCAGCTCTCACTACTTTATTCACAAGCATCCCCTCTGGTGGTACTAAGTGGTATGCGAAAGCGTAAGTTCACAGTCACATCCCACCTGTGAACATCCTCAAAGATGCTAAATTTTACTAGCAGAGTTGCTCTTTGTTCCTCCAGGCACATGTAGTCAAATTAAAGTCACCTCCCATGCATGGAAGGTGAAAGAGTCTCCTGTCTTGGGAGTGTCTAACACAGCAAGCACTGAAGTACCTAGCTCGTCCCCATAAGGGCACACATAACCTAGCCGAAAGAAGACAGTCGCTGCCTTACATAAACGGTGGCGATAGGGGAGGATCTGATCCTCCACTCATTACAATTCTGGCTTTCCGGGACTCGTACAGCAGGTATTGCACACACCTGCAGTATGAATCAAGTATGCAAGCTTTTGTATTCTGCATCTAGTTTTCCAGTGTAATATTCACCAAATAAACAACTAAAGCCTTGGAAGGCACAGGCTGTGGAAGATTAACATTAACCCATGCTCTTCTTTCCAAGACATCAGGATAGTACGCAGTCCTATGGAAAACAAAAAAAAATGGATTGTCCTGTCATTCGTTGTGAAAAACACATTCCTCTTCAGGAAAGCAAATACAGGGACTATATGGTGCAGTGCTTTGTCCCACACTCCTCCACAGAACGTTCTTCAATAATTTCAATTTCCATAATTTCAATAGTAGAACAGTTTCCACATTCAAAGGATGATGATATTGTTCCTAGACAAGCATCTAGCAAAAAGCAAGATTTTCCCCCTAAACAAGTCAAACTGCAGCAGGCATTAGATTGGTAACACAGCCTTTTAGAGCTCTAAACGTAAAGGATATGAACAGTTTATTAATGGCATTCTTCAGACTCCTTTTTCCCTGGCATTGATAAAAGTCTTGTTTGAGGTCTGCCGCATTTCTTGAGGACTGGAAGCGAGAC
Organism: Alectura lathami; assembly: GCA_013399715.1. Lineage (NCBI taxonomy): Eukaryota > Metazoa > Chordata > Aves > Galliformes > Megapodiidae > Alectura > Alectura lathami. The sequence goes on from VXAV01007599.1 coordinate 184,444, forward strand.
TGTTTATAGAGATGCTGGTGAGAGAGTGCTGTTTGATGAATGCTGGAGACTGTAGCTAGGTGTCAGCGCTTAGAAAATGAGGCAAGGACATGAGGTATTAATATTGTCAATGATCTCTTGACAGGAAAACAGATACTGCATTCACCGTCAGATTTAAATAGACATCAAGTGCATTAATGACAAAAGGGCAGACTTCAAACAAAGGGGGCTGTATGGTACTGCACTGAGCGAGGCTCCGAGTTGGCAATAACCTGATCTGAAAAGACACTGTCAGGACTACAGACAGGCCCCGAATTGTGTGCGGTGACAGAAAACAGAGATGCTGACAGAGATACCGGTGCCATATTATGCCAAGTATATTCCAGCGCTGTCTTCAGCCCTAACTAAATCTGACATCATTTCCTATCGCTTATAGTATTCTCCTCTGCTCTAGCAGAATATTTCTCCCCAGACATCATTACAAACTCCACTGTAGTTTTAAAGTTACTGGCAGGCCTGTTCTGTCATGGAGGTTGGGTCTAGAGGCCTAAGGATAACCTCAGTCAATCTAAATTTGGAGCTTGCTGGAGAAGTGCTCTCATTTTCACTGATATCTCAGCTACTTGAGGTGATCTGAACGCTAAAGTGTGAGGAGCTGTCACCTTGAATAAAATCCTTAAAGTAAAGACGCTCGGTTCCTGGGATGTTCAGCAAAGATGTCGGACAGTCTGGCAGCAGGAAATGAAATCCAGCTGCTGCTGCTCGCCTGGGGATAAAGGTGCTTGGGCTAGTGACAGTTAAAGTCAGCTGAAATTTTTGAACTCCTGCAGCCTACAATTGTTTAAATTAAGGAAGTGTTGTCTCCGCAGAGATTCCCTACCAAGGCACACAGCTGTGATTCGATTGCCAGGCGTATTACACACACTGCTCAGAGAGTCTTGATAAAAGCACAGTTGAAAATGTTGCCATGAGACTTTATTTATCATGAAGGTTATTTGTAAAACAATAATCTGGCTCATAAATTAAATGCGGTGACTGGTTGGGTTTTGTTTTCTCTCTCCATTTCCAACCTCCCTTCGACAACTGCAGAAAACCAAGAACTACAAAAGGCTTACATACTGCAGCAAGGGATGTTGATGCTAAGATATGTCATATGTGAATTTAAGAATCCTGCAGCTTGCCTCCTGTCCCTGTTCAATTGTATTCACTCCTTGCAGCTCAGGTGTATGAGCACACTTGTGGTTTTGCAAACAGACAAGCGGAGGAATAAGGGGGAAACAATACATCTGTGACTTCTGCAGTGTTTTTTAATTAAAATATCCAGCATTGGCCATAATAAGCTAGGCATACCTCCTATGCATCAAAACAACACACAGCATCCTGAATGAGGTTTCTGCTCATGATTCTTGAGAAATGACAACACTAGGCCTCTTGAGGGATCATCTTCCCCAAATGAGGCATCTAATTTTTCTTAAGTAGCTTCTTCTACCATCAGCACAAGCTGTTAAAACTATAATTATGAAAAAAATGCATTGGGAAAAAATCATTTTTAAATTCACCCTTTATCTTTTAAATGTTTTCCCCCTTCAGAATGGATGTTCTAATTATGCTGGTAAGTAATGACCTTGCAGTTGCTTGCATGTGTTATGGTATCGGTCTTTCTTCACAAACACATTGTAATGTCAACAACACCAGCTTTTCCCTAGCTGAAGGAAAACCCAATTATTCAAATAAATAAATAAATTCATACATGCATACTAAAGAACATGAAAAATTGTTCAAGTCATGTTTGCTCCTTTTAAACTGGGCATGTGTTGCAGAGAACTACTGTGCAGTTGGAGCTAGGTACAGTTTCCTAGAGTGTGAAAAGTTTGTAGATCTTCATGCATTATGTGGAAAATGGTAAAAAGAAGTTGCAGCGGGGTGTGCTAGACAATAGACTTAATCATAGATCCTATACAGCCTCAGTCATAGATCCAAATTCAGCTCAGGCCAACAGAAACATAAGGAAAATGTTATCTGGTAGCATCTCATCTTTCTTAGTTCACACTTTTTTCCTAATAAATAACTGCCCTGAATCTATTAAAAAGCACCTCTCAGCCTTCACTGCAGAGGCAGCTGCTAGCAGCACCATCTTCTCCAGTAGCATTCAGCTTTCTTTAAAAAGTAATTACTAACACTAAGTAGTCAAGCCAAAACTTTTGCCACTCTCACCCAAGACTATTGCCACATCTGCCCAATATGCCCCCAAGGCACCGATTTTAACATCAAATGTTTTTAATAAAGCCTTCTGCAACTACAAACTGCAAAGTATTCATAATTAAAAATGTGTGTTAAACACATTGGTTTACAGTGTACAGCAGGGATTTCATTTCAGCATACAGTCCTCTGCCTACCTTTCACATGGCCTAACCGCAGGTCCTCACACTAGTCACACGCAGACTCGATATTCTATTGGGAGAGCACCTTGCCTATGGTTAATTTGAGTACAGAAACTAAATCTTCCACTGCCAATTTGTATTTGATCCATATTCATCTCTCCTTCCACAACCTGCTGTTGTATAGTTTTGCTATGGGCCATTAAACAGCTGCCATGTTCCACCAAGAAGCTGTGTGCATTTCAGTGTGGTTATACTACCAATCTGCAAATTGTTTTGAGACCCTTCAGGATGAAATATCAATACCATTATCATTTTTTTTCATAGGCATTTGGGCATTTTCTACAATTAATGAACAGAAGTTGCAAAATTCCCTTAAATATTAATATGAACTTCCTTCACAGGAAATAACTCCCAATCTACAGCATTCTGAGGAGGATAAATACCTATCTACAAACCGTTTCACATCTACAATGCTACTGGTTTAGCCAAAACATTTCCATTAGTTGCAGTAATTTAAAACTCTAAAACGTTTTTATCTAAGGGTATAAGTGAAACTGGTTTGAAATTAAAAAAAAAAAATCCTTTTGCACAGGAGTTTAGTAATTTTTAATTTTATGTTTCCCTTCATGAAAATATTAACAACTTCATGTCTACTTGACAATTTCTTATTTTGAATTTCACTTTGACTCTCTGTAAGAAACGAAGCACTAGGATTTTTCAAGAAATAAGGAGCCTAATTGTCTCAGACCTTCAGTAGCCCATAAGTCATTTCCTTTTTTTTTTTTCTGCTAAATCAGGATTATATGTATACTTCCACAGTCATTCCCAAAAAAAAAAAAAAAAAAAAAAAAAAAAAAAAAAACTTTTTATTTCCTTGTATTTTTCCTCTTTCCATCATCATTGCAGNTGAGCTATTTATTCTATAAACATAATAAAGAACATTAAAGCAACTGAATGCTGTAAAAAGCATAAAAATATTTCTCAAAACACACTTTCAAAATATTTGATTTTCTATTATCTCAGTAAATAATTTCTGGCACAAATTAATAGAAATGGACGATCTAATTATTTAAAAACAAACAACTAAAACTAAAAAAAACAAAGAAGCCAAATCAGCTTGGCATTTGAATAGCACAGAACTATGCAAAGCTTCACAGAACATCAGGGTGGGGACCTGAGGAGGGAGCAGAGATGCTAAGTATCTCACAGTGACAGAAAAAAA
>VXAV01007599.1:199641-209939 GCA_013399715.1 Alectura lathami
ATGGTTGGTCTGAAAGTTATTTTTTCAGTTTTTCTTTGTCTCAAAAAGAAGGGGGGTGGGGCTTTGTAATTATAAATCTTCTGAAATTGTAACTCAGGAAAAGACTTTTCAAATAAAATGTTTCCCAGAAAAGAATATTTGGCAGCAGTTGGCTCTTGTTTTCCCTAATAACCATTAAAAGTCTGCCCCAGTAAACCATTTTACTGCAACGTTTGAAATGGTAGAGTTTACATTTTATTTAATGAATAGTTGCAGAGCATTAAAGCAACATCTCCTCAGCAAAACAGCTCCTTATCCTCGCTTTGTCTCAATTGGTTTTTTTACATTTCATTTTCAATGACATGTCAGCCGTCTCTCACCAACCTCAAAGGAAAGTTGAATGCGGGGCTTACAAAGTTAAGCTGACATTTGCTCTCTTCCAATAAAAAATATTTAGTCCATTAAACATAAATACCTGTCATTATGATACATGGACTGGGTACAAGCCTCCCGTTTCCCTCTGATGTTTATTACATCCAAACAACTGCAGTGCCTGCATGTTTTCAACTTTAGTGTATTGATTAAACTTTTAAATGGCTGCCATATAACCCAGGGACATCAGGAAGATTAATTTGCGTCAATGTTCATCTGTAATTCATTAGCCATTTATTCTTTACAACCACATGGGCTATCAAGAAAATGCAGGCCATTTTTCACTCTGCACAGGCTTGGGAACAGATCCTGAAATTTGTGCTGCATACAAATAAGCTCCCCAGGCCTGGCCACTTAAACTGCTTGGTTTTTCAAAAGTTAAAGTTGGGAATAACAGCAGAAAAAAATGAACATAAAAAAAACAGAAATGGACAAAATATACGTCCTCGGGGTACAAGGGATTTAACTGAGTTTGTCCACTGTCTTTTCATCCATGGATTATGGTTTCTTATTTCAGTCAGATTAAAATAACTGAAACTTGTTTCTGTGCAAAGGCCATAAATAAAATGAGTTGCACCCCCCTGTAATATCTCCTAAGATGCAGTTACGTGGAGAAAGCTGGAAAGTGGCAGTGAAGTATAAAAAGCTCATGCCTTAAGGAGGTTATAGCTGTGAATCTAGGAAAAGGATACAGTTTTACCCAACTCTCACATTTATTGTGGATTCCAGTCCTGCATTTATTTGGTAAAATGCCCAGCTAAATATTCGTATGTTTCCTTAGGGTAGAGGTAAGCCATCTGGCTCCTTGATTTGCCCTACTGACCCCCTGGCACAGTATGAAGTGCATATTAAATAAGGAAAAGGAAAGAGAACAGCTATAAAGCAAACAAAAATGCACATGAATTTTACATTTACAACATAGAAAGATCAATGAAATGCATCCTGGTTTCTTTCCTCTTTGCTATCTATAAATGAAATAGTGTCAGAATGTGAGTTAAACTCATAGTGGTACAGCATTAGACTCCTTGCGCCTAGTGGCAGTAGTTTAGATCCCAAGAAATGAAGATCTCATGCAAGACAAAGTCAACAGGTTCCCTGTTGCACCCTCAAACAGCAAAATCTCCAGGCGGATTAATACATCATCTAGGACGTAATGATGATGGTTGGACTAGATGATCTTAGAGGTCTTGTCCAAACTTTATGATTCTATGCTCTTTACCAAAAGCAACAGTGCCTGTGCTGCCATCTTAAAAACATGGATTTATGCATATATTTGAAAGCAAGGAGGTATGAAACTCTTTTCTCCTGATAGAACCCTGGATAGTGCACCTGAACCTGGCATAACCCTAGCCATGGCAGAGGTAAAAAAAGAGGCAATACTGAAGCTACATCCTTGTGTAGCCTACTGTAAGTCTGGGGAAGAGGGCAATCAAAACTGCAGCATGCTACACGTGTGAATGACAAAATATCTGCTGTGAAGGTGTCACACTGTGTGTTGTAATCCTCACTAACGTAAGGCTGATGTCATGCTCAGCCTTCTCGTACAACCTTGCCTGGCCTCCTTGCACCCCATGAGCTGTGATCCCACCACAGTATGCTTTCTAAGACACAATGGGGAACAAACTCTAACCAAGTCTGAGGAGAGCAGAGGAGGTGACATTGAATCCAAACAGCCTCCCTCTGTGAAGCAGCATGAGATTTTGGCCTACATCCTCCAGAAGCACAGCTTTGAAGAAATAAATGCTGCCCTGTCATTACACAAGCAGCCAAAAAACTGCCATTTGTGCATGCCTTGGTAATTTGTACACCACTATGTACATAAGCGATCTGCAGGTGGCATTGCTAGGGAGCATTTCTGTCAGTTGACTGCCTTGTAAATACCCCAAAATAAGTAAAAATAAATCACCAGATATGCAGGGATATACTCAAAGTGCATCTTGGATACACTTTTGTGCTTTATTACATGTTTGAAATTTAGACTGAGTTGACCAAAAGGTTCATTATGGTTCACCAATCTCACAAGCAAGCCTGAGCTGATTTGTGGTTTCATTTTGCACAAATGCTAACTTCAAATAGGCAAGAGAAAATTTAAATGAGTTTTGGCCAGGTATTTGGAATCCTTTGAATCTGAAAGTCGAGTCAAAAAGAATGTTGGGAAATGAGCCAGTTACAAAGCCATATGGACAAGGAAAAAAAGTCTATTTATCCAAATCTGGATAGTTTTATGCTGTACATATAACTTGAGTCACTCTGGTCTGTATTTTGCCCCACTGTGCAAGGAAAAGATGAATTTCAACTTCATGGCTTTTATTTAGTTTTGGTTTTATCAGCTTTAGTTAAACCTTCAAAATAATTTAAACATACTTTGTTTGCAGTGAAATAATTTCCTGCTATGACAGGAGAGATATCAGGAGCTTCAGCAATGAAAACACCCTGATAAAAAGTGGGACGGAAATATTGCAAAATTTACCTAGCTTAAGTAGGAAAAAAGATGCAATGGTAAAACCGTAACTTAGACTAAGAAAAGCAAAGCAAAGCAATCTGTATGGAATTTCTATCACATCAAAAAGAAAAATCTTTAGTAGTATGCAAAACATTTGCAGGTGTCCTAGAAGAGAGCCACTATATATTCAATGGAAAAGTTTTTCAGCCTTACTTCAGTGGGTATCAAAAACTGCCTCATGGTGCATACCAAAGGTAGTGTTTTTCCTTAGAAACTTTCACCTATATTGTTCTATTTACTGGTATTAACTTGCATTATAACACAGTTAAGATGCAGCAAGAGCTTGGGATCCAGCTCTTTAACACCACAGGCTGTGTGCCATGGCCCTGTGGCACAGGAGCTTGTACCACAGCTCACCATCACACAGGGACTCTGCACACTGCAGGAATCTCCAGAGGGGAAGAGGAGGTGGCTTTGAACTCATGCTTGCACCAGGGGGGCCTAAAGCGGCAGAGCTCTGGACTCAGTCATTTGTTTTCATTTTCATATAATGATGTGTCTAGCTCTCATGCTTGCACAGAAAACTGTATCAACTCAAACCATATGTTAACTGAGGCAGCAATATGTTCTTAAATTGGCAGACAGCTCAAAATGACAGTTCAGCAAGATGCGAACTATTTTCAATCATCTCAATAGGGTGTTAACTCTGAAATCTAAACATTGCCTGTATATGTGTTTTATTAACCATTTCACTACTGGATACTTTGAACAAGGTCATTAATCTGTTCCTCCATACTTCCCCAAGATACATATATCTCAACTTGTAATATGAAAGCATCCCTGCCTAGTTACATACTGTGCCCAATCTTTTTGAACAGCTCACAATCAATGTGTTTATCCTTGCACAATCACGAGTCACTGAAGTGCTGTCACCTCCATTTTAGAGATGGAGAAAAAAAAATGCAAGAACATGGTACAAAAGAAACAGAAGACAGATCAGCTGAGCTTAAGCTTTTTGTCTGAACCAGTAGATTATCCTTTCCTTTTACACGAAAGTAATGTGGAGACAGTGAAAAATCCACTGAATTAAAGTAAGTAACCGAGGCTGAATATTTAAGAGAGTAGTATTATCCATATCTGTAGTAGATTTATATTTTAAAAGGTTGCGTGCGGTTCAATTTAAATTAATTCAGCTATTTCACTGAATGCCATAGAATTTCCAGGGATTTGCGCGAATTTGAGGCTAGCTTATCAAAGAGCACCAAATCTTGTGCCCTTACCTCTAGCTGGTCCAGTTTATTAATACTGTCTTAGCTTTAGGATATTGCACATAGTATAACAAATATAAAATCCAACAGAGCTTGGCCAAAAAAATACACAATCTGGATCAGTAACTTTTTTTTTTTTTTTTTAAACCACACCCTCCTAAAACAATACACACACACACAAAAGAAAATAATGAGTCTTAAAAATATGTTTATTTAGGTCTGAAGTTCCTTTCCTCTACTTCTATTTTTTCTTAGTTCTGTGGCCAGTCAGGTAAACAGGGTGGCAGCCAGTATAATTGAAATTGTTTTCCTATCCAGCAAGTAGTTCAGTTTTTGAGCCAGAGCAGTAAATGCATCTGAGCCAGGAATGGAAGTTGGCTATTTATTACTTAGGTGACAATATAGGTTACAAGAAAATAGATAGCATGATAAAGCTTCAGCCTGGCAAGACTACGTGGGCAAAAATGACTGCATGTCCTTATGCCAGTATCAATCCCTTTCAAACAGCTGACAGCAAAACCTCTATCTAGTTTGTGAAGCATTTTGTGATGAAAGGCACTCTACACATGTAAACTATTATTACTACATTTGCAAAATGAAATTTCTAAGAGAAAAAGCACAGAACATGCCAACAACAATAAAGCAATCAATTGCAATAGGATGCAATAACTTGCAATAAATTGCTTTGTAGACAAGGATTAAATTGTTTCAGCACCAGCCACCCAATCCAACTTAACTAACAAAGAGAAAAAAGATATGAGAAACATTTGCTTAAAAAGCTCATAACTGTCAATGTGTTCAGAACACCAGCATGTCCTGCTACACCTAATACCTTTGTCAAGGTGGCCTATCTGGAACTACTCTTTCCCATTCCCCGCAGACTTCAGTTGCAGAGTTCCCCCACATACGCTCACTGTATTTGCCAGCACTGGATCTCTGCTTGGGGTCTGAGTTTGAGACAATCCAGATCCACACACACAGCCCCCCTCTCGCTGCCCCCCCTTCAGTATCACTCATCACAGCTTAAGCTTGTCTGTTTTGCACTGGCAGTGACCTGGATGTTGCACATGCTACAATGCAATAAGAGAACAATATCAGCAATGAAACTGTGCAATGTTGTTTTTTCATAAAGATGTGCTTAACCTTCTTCTAACATTATTGTTATAATATTTTTTCTGTGCACTGATTCTACAAATTGGCATTACATTACACTGAAAAAGGAGGGCACTTGATCTTAAATCCTTGTACTAAGCATTCTCTTTGAACAAAGGTTTTAATAGCTTTGGTTTGCCATTCCACAAGATCTTTTAATAAATGAGCATCTCAATTCTCAATACTTCCTATTAACACATAAGATTGTAACTATCTTCTCCACACAGTTATGTGTTGTTTTAAGTAACTTCAAGACTGATCCTTCAAATGATCAGAGTTAGAAATTCAAATGCTTGCTGACAGTCTATTTGTGCCATGGCCTATGCCTTGCAGAGCATATGGAAAATAATTGTCAATAAATTTGGTAGCAGACTGGAGAGTTACCATTCATCTTCATTTCAATGGGACAGCCTTGGCTGTCCTGTACCCTAATATAAAAAGCATCCCAAAAAATACTTTTGCTTGTTAAGTAACAACATGGCATTGCAATGCAAAGTGGTGACTGAACCACCCTTCGAGGGTGGCCGTTGGAAGGCTACAATACGAAGCACAGTTGTATACATTTTAATGGCTGATTGCTCTTCTGCAATACGATTTACTAAAGTAACTGAATATTCCACCATAAGCAAAAACAACTAAAAAAAATCATATGATGCACATATGATGAAATTTTTCAGATAAATTTAAGGTATTTTAGGATTAAATTTACAGGAGTTTGAATCCTATTCTTAACTTCTTAACTAATTTAGATGCTTGAGAAAAATTCATACATAGGCCTAAGCCCACAAAGATATTAAACTGGCATCAGAGAATCAGTATAGTTTGTTTTTTTGTTGTTGTTGTTTTCAATTTTTTTTTTCTTTTTTGCTTTTACAGGCTCTGCTCCATTTCCCTGAGTAAGAAAGAAGCTGCTGCACAGGCTCTGGTGAGTCAAACTCGAGCTCCATGGTGCTCCACAGGGAACACAATCCTCAGTTGAGATGTAGCCTAGGTCCTCACACCAAAACTGGGATAAAAGTGCATACCACTGAGCACTGTGACCCACAGCATAAAGGAGGGCTAATAAAGAGGTTTCTCCTCTGATGTCACCTTTTCAGAGAAAAAGCTGAAAATAAATTGCCAGATGGCATTGGAGAGGTAGAGGAAAACCCCATTCCTCTCCCTCACTTTCACAATACCCTCCAACCCTCACTAGCATGTTGTTATCCTTCTGCCTGGTGTTTTGGAGTAAACGTATTTGTGACTGTTGTGACCAGTGCTGGAGTGCATGCTGCCCAGTCCCAAGTGCACTGTTACTCCCAAGGGATTTAGGATTTGCAAATCACAAGAAGACTCTGCCACAAAGCCACAGCACAGCCACAAAGGCAGCCCCTGCTGACGTGCAGCAGTAGAGCATTACAAGCTTGGGCAACTTTACTAACAAAACCACAGACAGCTAGAGACTTTCAGACATTTATGCACCTGATCAGCATTTTGTGCATTGTTCTCTTGCTCTTAAACCTTGGACCACATTGATCTTGCCCTCAGAGCCTAGCTCTTAGCCACTTTAAACTCCTAGGCCAGGTGTTATAAGATGTGTGTCAATAGAAATGAACCCAGCACACTCAGCTGCTTCTACTGCCTTCAGGAGAGGGTTGGTGCTGAGCACTGGAAAATGACTGCACTTCATTAGTTGCTTAAGTTGGGATTTACAACTGGAGTTTTCAAAATAACTTAGCACTACAGCTGTGTCTGGATATTCAGAAGAGCTTAATTCCCATTAGACAATGAAAAGAAGCAGCGAGCATCTCAAAATGCTCTGTGTCCAGCAGCTTACACTGGTCATCATTTACTAAAGAAACCAGAAAACTGGTTCCAATAAAATTGCCGAATTTACCTTAATTAGTATGTTTCCTTAATGCTCCATTACTCAAATTCAAAACCATTTGAAGTTTATTGCCTGTTCACAGCACCCTGAAGAGGGGTTTCATTCAGCAGCTTACAGCGTTCTCAGTAAGAGCTTATATATTAATTACTTTTGAAAATATAATTGTGCAAGATTCACTTTGGGCTCATATTTTGAGAATCTTAACCTTCAAGTATAAAGCAGGTCACAAATGTAATACACAAATGAAACACTTAGCTCTGATAGACTGGATTACGTCTGAAAGCCCAGGCAGACTCCTCCGCTTCTTCCCCAGGTAGTGGAGGGGACAAATTGACTGCCTGGGATCCGGATATGTTCTTAGACATTTTGCACATCCGAAGAACATCTATAAAATGGTCAAGCTGCAGTATAGATTCACAAATTACAGAGAGGTGTTATGATGTACTGTGCCTTCTGAAAGTAGATCTAGAATGGCACTACTTATATTTTATGGATTTTTGCTTTAACAGTTCTTTTGAAAAGTGGCTGAATAACTGTAATATCATTTTTTTCTGACTCAAACATCTCTGTCTTTTTTTTTTCTGCAAGTAAAATGAGCCTAATCTCTACCATAAGACATCTTTAAAAATTTAATTTCAAATCAAAATACAAACCAAGACAAACTCCACTTCACATTACAATTATTTCCTGTATTCCCAGAGGATGAAGAAGCTTTGTTTGAATATCAAACAAAAAGGAATTGGTGAAACAAAGTTCCTCCTTGGCATAAAAATTGTAATTGCAATGAACCCTTTGAAACAGGATAAATATGTTTCCTTAACAAATGTGCATAAGAAGCATTGCAACAATACAGAAGCAGTTTGAAATTGAAGACAGTACCTTCCATTACTGAATTCAACTGCTTAAATACATCCTCTATAGTAATGTAAAAATAACTACATTTTAAAACCTCGTGGCACTCAAGCGACTTCTAAATAGGACTTTGCAATGTTGATATGGTTTCTATGAGAAATGGATTCAGTTTTGCAGACACATCAACAACCAATGGTACCAACTCTCACTACTGGGCAGAAATCACTGGACTTGGTGCCTTGCCCATAGAGGCTGTCCTTAACATCAGTATTGGTATTTTGAGCTGTCTACACTGTCATTAATTTTGGAGTACCTCTTCAGGGTTAAAACACATTTCAAGGCAGTTGTATCTGACTTTTTATATTAATACAACAGTCTCACAGAAATGTTAGATGTTAGAAGATGTGTCAAAAAAGTTTTTAGCATCTCTGTAGTACTGAAAAAAAATGTCCTGCCAGAAAGCCTTTTTCTTCTAAAGAGTCCTCTCCACAGTGTACGTAAGCAACGTAAGCTAGTTGTGTCCATGTATTACATTTTTCACACAAGACATGTTGTCTGCACTGCAGACTACGCATTTGAATCTAAGACTCAGACCACAAAAGCTCACATTATTTGTCAGTTTCCTTATAGTTAAAGTTATTTTGCTGATAGGTACTCTATAAAATCCTTTAATCAAAAAATATGGCTGCTTATATAGCACGACTTTGGGACCCATCAATTTGTTTAATACTCAAAAAATGCCTTCATTTTTTCTAGTCTTTTCTCTTTTTTTTTTTTTTTCCCGTCTACCAAAAACAGTCTCAACTTAGGCTGAATGTTGAGCCATAAGTTCTAAGAATCTGATGAACCACACATCTCAGCTGTGAAATAAAAGGCCAGACAGGATTCTACTTCCATTAAACTTATTTTTCATTTTTAAACAATATATAAAGGGGAAGACAGAACTCTGATTTTCAATTCCCTTACTTACTTACAAACGTCAGTTGAGATTGAACACATTGCTAATCTTTAGCAAAGGCATATAACTGATGTCATGTAGGATAAAAAAGAATTTTCTTTGGACATATGTTAAAATTGTCATTATTCTTAAGAATTCAAATTGCAAATGTCATACAATATTAATTTATTTATTTGAAGAAACAAATTAATTTGGATAACTTTCCCAGGAAATATTTTTCTTGGTGTCCATCTGAATTTCAAGGTTCAGAATCAACTCTGCAATCAACAGCAACTAGAAGAGGAAATACCAGAATTCTTGCAAGGAAGTCTATTCCAGCCCAGCTTTGAGAAAAGCTGCAGATATCTAGTTTGGCTGTGGTCTAAAGCATCCTTACCACACCATCCACTCTCATCCTGACATAGCCCTACCGAGTACTTCAGAAATTTAAGATTAAATGTCCAGATATCACAAGCTGAAAACCTCTCAATGGCATGAAGAAGCAAGACAAAGAAAGGGAATACAGGCCACAACATAGCAGAAGGAAGGTAGCTGCAGCATTGAGGATTTAAAGCATCAAAAGTGCATCTTAAAAACTGAGCATTCCTGTGGTATATCTGACATGTTGGTGTTTATAAAGCAGAGGGAAAAGAGAGTGGTGAGCCAAGGGGAAAAGCTGGTCTTTGAATCTACATTCTTAACTAATTTGTTTCAAATTGTGCCACAGTCTTACATGTGAGAAATGACATTAAGGGCAAAGGGTGACGGTGCAGAGATAAAGCTACAAGAAGGTATTTAAGATACTTGCCAAGAAAAAAGCACTCATCTGATAAAAATTTAGACAGGAAGGATGCCAAAAACCAGGAGAGACACAACTGAGAGATTTGATGAGGTGATTGCTGCTGCAGTTGTCAGGCTTGTCAGTAGTAAGGGGATGCCAGATTTTAACTCAAAAATACTGTCAGCTTAAAAGTTGCCTTATTTCACCACATGTTTCTAATTAAGATGACATTAGGAACTTACTTCTGGCAACTATAAATAAGACTGTTTTGGATTTAATGTGTAAGATTAGGTACCAGGGTCTTCCAATATGTTAAAGTAGGGGAAAAAAAGAGACCTGTTGTGAAGAACAAACCCCCCAACAACTTGTGCAACTGCCAAAATCTGACAATAATTTCAAGATAGTTTTGAATTTGAATTATGGAACATTAAGGGAAAAAAAAAAAAAAAAGACAGTCATTAACACGAATCTGAAAACTTTGGTGAAGCCATTTTTCTTGAGTCACTTCTATGAGATGCCCTTCAGAATAGCTGGAGTACTTTAGAAGACTTCAAAAATTAAACCATGCTTACCACCCAAAGGGAAAA
>VXAV01007599.1:231829-257665 GCA_013399715.1 Alectura lathami
AAAAAACACCAAAACCCTTATTATTAACCTGTGTCAGAAAAGGCTATGCATAAATCTGCACTTAGAGTTGAGAAGACAGATATGGGTGTAAATTTAAGTGAAGGGACTTCACTGTACTTTTTGCTATGCTTTCCAAGTTACTTAGAATGTTACTTTGAAGCAGAAAGCAGAAAATGTTGCATAACTGTTATTCTTAACATCAGATTTCTTACTTTTTTTACTTGCATAGATAGAGTCTTCTTTAGATAAAAAGTGAAACAATATCTTCCTTAAGATACTTCTGATAAGGGAACTCTTTACAACAACAGCATAAATTGTGCTCTTTAAAGCTTTGAACCTCTTCTGGTTCATCAGAAAAGCTCTTTGCAGCATCACACTGCGGAAATATTTGGCTAACAGCCAGAGGAATGCCTTGTCCAGTACTTCAGATTAGATAGAATACAGACGTCTAGTGTGTGGCAAAGACTGAGGGTGGTAGGAGGAAGCATTGTCTCTCAACTTGTGATGTGTCTTGGAAAATTTTTCACTAGGTAGTTAAATATGGATGTACACCTCACACCCCTAAGAGTTAAACTTTTAAAGGACTTCTGAAAAATGCATTTGAACCATCCATAGCTGATTGCTATAAAACTGTTCTTTGTTGAAATAATACATGAGAACTGAGTGGTTACTGCAGTCCTTCTCTCTTTATACGCCAGATTCCTCACATCTCAATGCACTGAAGTTTTTTCTATTTTATTTTTGTTTTTGAAAATATTCACCTTTGGAGAAAATTTAAAAAAATATCTCAAGCTTACAAATATCTTAGTTATGAGTAGCTGAAAATTCACATAATACAATATAAACTATAGTTACTGCGACCACTTTGTGCTACGCAAATACCAAAATAAGTTTTCATAGATTCAGCTACATAGCGGCACAACAATCTGATCATGGTGACATAACTTTAAAATGTGGAATTAAAGTATATTTTATTAATTACATTAGTATAGTAACTCCTAAGCTTTAGAAGAACAGACACACGCTGCGTTTTGAAACGTTGTAAGGATTGAACTGGTCAGTTATGGCTCTTACAGTTGCAAACCTGAAAATAACACACACCTGTCTATTGATGGAGATTTAATATTTGACATGTTCTTCTACACATACATAATGAAAAACAGACACTAAAGGACATACATAGGTAAGAAACAAAATCACCATCTTTAAATTACAATAGCCATAGCGCTATCTAGAATAACTTAAAAGTATCTACTGCTAATTATCCTCTTACGAGCAGTTGTTTATCAAACCATTTCTTGTAGCACCTTTCAAAGATCAAATGCAATAAATCACCTTTAAGCTATAACACCAACTAGCAAGTTCAGGCACATTTCCAAGATACAAATTTCAAATATTAGTTCAGACTTCCCAGTAACAGCATACACAGCACTCTCCATGAACAATCAATCACTTACTACCCAGCTTAATGCACTACAAAATCAAGAAGAGGATACATATATATACATGGACCAAATCATGATCTCTATTGCAGGACTACAGTGGGCAGGTTGAGGAAACAAAGTTCATTACAAGAAACTTCTCTTCCCAGGGAAATTTTGATTTAAAGGCAGAGCAAGTAAAACAAAGGACAGAAGAGACGTTCTAACCTGACCTAAACTGGTCATCCAGGATCCTCCCCACCTGACATCGTCTACACACCAGAAGCCTTATCTTTCTAACAGTACAATATGGCCATTCCTTCAAACAATTTTCTTGGAAAATTTCTAAATTGTATATAGGACACACATTTTCACTCTTTGTCAAGTGACACTGAAGAGATGCATAAATAATATTGCAGTTACCCTACAGTTGGTATGTTCCATCTCCAGTTTAACAGGTTTCTAGTGTTTTTTTAATAGACTGACATATAGCAAAATATTTCCTTTCTTCTAGTTTTCTTACGTACTGGAGAAATACAGACATTTCTCCAAAATTTTAGCCAGACTGAATCTCATGGCATGCCACTGAAATTATGAAGATCCTTTTTCTTCACTCTGGCTTATCTAACATATCTTCAGTTTACTTTAAATTTCATCCTATATTTTAAGAATTATAAAAGCACTCAATTTTTAACAGTTTCAGATATATACTAACATTTCTAAAAACAAAAACAAAAAAAAAAAATCACAAGCCATGATAACAGTATCTCAGCATACATTTTCCAAAGTTCACATCCAGCTCAACATAAAGACAAGAAGTATTTGTAAAACTGAGTTTTCCTTTTTGATTGATTCCTAACATTGGAAAAACGAAGTCTGAGATGATCTTCACTTTGACCATTCAAAATGCTTTTGTGTTACTTCAGTTGTTAGGCAGGGACTTCATCCATATTCTTTACATTATTAGTATCCATAGGGACAAGCCATGAGAAAGCTAGAGAAAGTACCAGGTGTGTTTTGTATTATACGCTGTTAATACACTGACACAGAACTTCACAAGGTGGGTAAGCAACCCCATTTTATCACATAGTATCCCACAATTTTTTATAGACAATGTCTCAAAGATACAAGTTTATGTAATTAATTTGCTAAATTCCAAATACCATATATTCCTGTATACTGTCAATTTCAAATTACTGTTTTCTAAGGAATAAATGGAAATATTTTTTTATATATTTTGTTTAACAGCTTTTAACATTGAGGTGGATAAAGAGTTTGTGAATGTGAAAGTGAGGTGATGAAAGATAACTTTGGCAGCACATGCATCTAATACACTTTTGTTATAAAACTGATCTTTAAACAAAAGTTTTATCCAAATTCTAACTAGGGTACAACCTTTCTAGAAAATGTTCGAAGAACATGCTGGTATTCTATTTCTGATATGATTCTTTTAAAGATATGCTAAAGATAGGCAAAGGAATCTTAAGGAACCTGATTTCATCCTAACATTTATTCCCAGTTTAAGATTTGTGTAATAGCCTGAGGAATCGCTTTCTTAACTCTGCAGTAATAAAGAATCAAGAAACAGTTATTTTTTTCCAATTTATGTCTATTACATTTTATGTCCGCATTTAGATGTATCTGGTAAAATCTGAACACTGATACCAATGTGAGAGTCCCTAGGGATTCACAAATATAATTTCCATGCCACACTGAAAACTGAGAAAAAAAAAAAAAAAAAAAGGAAAATGTGAGCTGTTATAAATTTGAGCTAATCTCCTCCTGCCATAACCTAAAATGATCATCAGCAGCCTGATGATCTTCTGGTATTCAACAGCATATGAAGAGCTTGTCTATCTGAGCCCCAGTGGCTGGTAGGAATGTCAGTATCTCCTAAAATACTCGCACAAGTAAATTTCTTTGCAACATTTCAATTCTGCAGCTGCTTGCTCACAAAGGAGTAAAAAACAAACAAACAAACAAACAAAGGCAGCAGCATGGAATTCCTGATCTCGGCATGCTTATTTTCAGGGTTAAAAATAAAGCAGGTCCAATGTTATATCAAAGGTCAGTGACACTATACCAGCAATCACCTCCAGTAAACTTGTACTACTCTTTTGTTGATGCATTCTAAAATATCATTGATGATATATGCACAAATTAAATCAAAACTCAGTTAATCCTTATGAAGGCATGAGGAAAAAATGTGTAAAACTATCAAGGTATTTTTTTCATTGGTCTCATTTTTCAGTATACTAAATCTTATTAGACGTTGATTGGATTTTAGTTTCTCATGAAATCAAGGTGCTTTAGCAAGTTCATCTAAGGATAAAAGGCAAAGATGATTATTTCAGTATACGTTAAACACAAAATTAATTATTGTGATACTACCTTTTTTACCCATGGATGTCAGAATCCCAGTTTCATTGCTATGATTTCCAGAAGCTTAACTTTTTGTGAGTGTGCCCTAGTTTAAGCTCACACTATTGCAGAAAACACAAACAAATCCCTTTCTTATTTTCACAAACAAGGCACACATGGGATCATAGAATCTCCTGAGTTGGAAGGGACACACTAGGATCATTGAGTCCAATTCCTGGCTCCACACAGCATCACCTAAAATCCAAACCCAGTGTCTGAGAGCGGTGTCCAAACGCTCCTTGAGCTCCAGCAGCTCAGGGCCGTGCCCGCTGCCCTGGGGAGCCTGTTCCATGCCCACCGCCCCCCTGGTGCAGAACCCCTTTTCCTATAACCCCCAGCCTCATCCTCCCCTGAGGCTGCTCTGTGCTGTTCCCTCAGGTCCTGTCGCTGTCTCCAGGGACTTGATGGGTCTCCAGAGAAAAAAAGACAGGGAGTCACAATTGACTCTGTGAAAGCGAAAGGCAGGGACAGCAGACACCTGTCTTGGGAAGTCTCATTAGGCTACAGTACCTAGTTAAATATAAGTTAAAGTGGTATGCTCACAGCATCACAGTGTTGTTTTCCTGAGATTTGAATAAGAGAATTCCACAAAACGTGTCAATGAACCCATGCTAAGACAGTAATACGGCTGAACACCTGAAACACTGGCACTGTAAATCTGACTGTTTTCTATGTATGTGTTTGTCTTTAACCTCCAGATACTGGATTTAAGATACCATTTCTCTGCTAAAACTATGAGAGCCTTTAGGCTTCCTGCTTTATAGGAAGAGTTTGAAAATTGACCTGAACTTATTTTATTCTCAGAAAGAAAATTAAAGGAAGGAATCTGACGTAAGAGGTTCTGGGAGTGTGGGGGAGAGACTGTGATTTTATTTAAAAAGTCTGATGGTTAACTTCAGTTTCTCAGAGTTAAAGAGCTCTTCATCAGTTTAGAGATCAGATTAGTCCAGATCAGATTTCAGATAATTACTCTGTTTTGCCAACCTCTATTATACCATTGTCTATTTTCATTTCGATATGACCTTTTGTTTCCTGTAGTGTTGTTCACTGCTACTATGGAGACTGGACTTACCTATCCTTTAATAGATACGATGATACTGATGTGGTGGATAAACTACTTCATGACTCTTTTTAGTGTATAACCTACTTGCTAGAGGTAAATGATGGATTAAGATGATTTAGGCCAAACTAAGGTGACAAAAATATTACGGTGAAAGAAGACGAGGTTTACTGTGGATTCTACAGTGACACTTGTTAAAACCACTTGTGTTTCATGTGTGATGCATGCAGAAATTTAGCTTGAGGAATTATAACAGAATTTTAGAAAACTTTTCCCATTACTATATATGAATAACAGACACTATTTGCACAACCTTTTTTTTCATCTGATAAGAATTCAGGAGTATTTTTTAAATAAATTATTTGTCTAACAGTGCTGTTACTGATTTGACTGATTTGGCATCGGTGTTTTGCTCATCTCTAAAGCTGTTTGGTCACTGGTCATGAAAGATGAAAGACAGTTTCAGGAGGCACCATAAGCAATGTTTCAGAAGACAGAAATAAGAAAAATCAGTATTGAAATAATGGCAGGTATTATGATCATCCACCTACGTGACTTTGAGACATAATGAGAAGAAAGGAGTAGAGAAAGGCAACAGCACAAGAATTAGAAAGATTTACATAACCAAAGAAAAATATCAATAATTATGGTGACCACCATATTCTTCCTATATGAACGACAGTACTACTAATCTTCTTGGCTGCAACTGTCCTGAAAGCACGCATCAGAAGACAATCATTGAAATCAACATTTTTCATAAGCAAAGAAACACTGAAAGCCAGTGAAAGTAACCACAGGTAACTGAACAAAAGGAACTCCTGGATCAGACAAATCTATCCCCAAGTTGCTGAAGTAATCAGTGCTCTGAAATAAATAAAATGATAGCATTAACTCTTGACTCTTCTACTATAAAATTCATTTTATAGAATATTGTCTTCTTTGGCTAAGGATAGTATAGCTCTAATCAGCCAAGATCAATTGGGAATAAACATAGAATAATAAAATTGACATTCAAATGTCTGAATTTTTATTAGATGCCAGAGTTTTATTTAGGTAAAAACTAATAAAAGTTTATGTTAGCATACATTTTCAGTCAATATTTTTGATGAAACTGAGTTAGATAATAGATATTTCTAAACACCATTTAACTTTCCACAACATCTGAAACAATAGATTGCTTTACAGCTCCAGCAACAGCAATAAAATAAAGTATCACTTTCCAGAACCACCTCTCAGATATTTCTTAGACGTTTACTAAACAAATGTACATTTCAGATCTCTCATGTAAAGCTTCTAACCCTGCTTTAAAAAGTAAAAATGGCTCAGAGATATTGTCATATGTCATGATGGCAAAAACAGGACCAGAACTCATTAAAAGTCATCACATCACATTTCTCAAAACAAGTTTCTGGCATGAAGGAGATGTCGCACACAAGAGTGGACTTTATAACCCTTTTAATACATTTTATTCTTCTCTAGTGTCATCTTGACAAGCTTGCTATCCCAGAAACATGTAAGAAAAAANAAAAAAAATTGTAAAAAAAAAAAAAAAAAAAAAAAAAGAGAGAGAGCTGCTTCTCTGTAACACAGTCTTATCACTGTACCACAGTCCTATCACTAGCTATTGAGACAACGGTCTTCAGGTTGTCACCAAGAACATGCAGCTTTTTCTTTCCAGTAAACAATCCTGTTGAAAAATTGAGCTTTCTAGCCTTAGGCTGCTGAAAATAGGTCCCAAAAAACTGTGCTCCACTGCTAGTGAAACAAAACGTCAAAAAAGGTATTGTCCTTTAAAATCCTGAATGACAGCAGTCTACACAGATGTGCATCTGAATGCAGATCGACTTATTTGAAACACAAGAATAGAAATAGTCCATGAGGCATCAGACCCATTACCTACCAAGATGTAACAAACATTTGTCATGCCCTGACTGGTTCTGTGAAAAGCCCTGTCTGTATCCCAGGCAGGTGGGGCGTAGATGTGTGTGTGGCACCAAGGCTCTAGCATCAGCCCTTGAGTGATACAGCTTCCCTCTGAGAGGTATGTCAGGTCGTTTTAGTCCTCTCTTCCCTCTTCTGAATTCTGGATGATAACCCTGGTTCATATCCCTCCTTACCACGGGCCCTTTCAGCGTGCTGTCTCAGGCTCGGTTTCCTAGTTGAAGACATTTATTAATATAATTCTTTGTCAAGGCAGCACCCTGTCAGTAGCTAGAGAACAGTAAACAATATCAGGTTTCTTTCAGTCTTGTGGGAATCCTTTGCCTCTTAACTTTTAGTATTTCTTTACACAGCAGAGATTAATAATAATTAACTACAAACCATTGAATTGGGGCTTTAATTATCTCAAATTTTACTACGTCTGACAGGACTCTTCCTCTCCATTTCCACTTATCAACTTATAAACTAATACCTGCTGATTTCCTTAACAGAGTCTATTTATTCACATTTTCCTCAAAGCCCTTGTCTATTCCTAGAATAGCTTTTAAACAATTAATAAAATACTATGCATTTTTAAAATATTCACTTTTAGCTTTCAGTCACATTCAGAAATTAATACTTTCAGGAATTGGTAGCATTGCATTTTTTATTCTACTGTAAACCAGCACTGAATTTTAGCATATCTTAGATTTTTTTTTTTCTTTTTATACGTACTATATTGAATTTTTTAGTCCTTTTGTTGTTGTAAAGAACAACAAAAATATCATAAATGCAATGAGCAAACAGTGATAGCTGACACATACTTCTGAATTATCATTCCAAAACCTTGTACTTTATTGTTCTTGATTGAAAGAGCCCTGTATTGTAAGATATTAGCACACAAAATAGGATTTATTTGTCCTGATTCTCAGTTGCAATTAATGTGCCTAAAACATGCAATTTAATGTCATATTCATCCTCTTACTATGCTTACTTTCACTGTCCTTAGGTATTGACAAATGAAACAAAACTCACAATCCTCATAAACAAAGATAACGCTGCTGTTTTACTCTATCTGATTAGCAGCAATTTTGTTCAGTCTTGACCAAAGGAGGAAAAGGCTGGATCTAAGTTGCTATGCTTGCAAATAAAATCAGCTTTGGGAAGAGACACACCCCTCACCTTCCCAATTGTTCTACATTTGTTTTGGTTTGAGCAACTGGCTTTGATTTAATGTAGAAGATACATGCACTCAAACTTCAAGAAGTATCTGTACTTGTGTTTTGTTCTGCTGTGCTTTGGCTCAGAAAGCCAAAGACTTCTAGCTGGAGCAAGCTTTTTAATCTTCATGTGCCAGAGTACAGAATCACTCTTCTCTCTGGGGCTGCTAGACAGAAAATAATTCAGATAGAGTGGTTTAGAAGGTCCTCGCTGCATATAATGGGGTATGTGCTGATGAAACAACAACTGAGAGAGTTTCAACTCAAGTTTTGAAGCTTAAACACAGCACTTTCATAAGTCACTTTTGAAAACATTCTTCCTTATAGTCATAGTTAAAGCAGAACTCCACTGAGAAGAGATAACAGCTCTACCCCATAAACTGCAGGGATTTTCTACTTCAGTGCATGCATATTATGACACAACATGATTCAACACTTAGTTCTATTCCATAAATAACAAGACCTGTTATTCCTATAACCTAACTAACCTTCTGCTAAAGGTCCATGGTATAGGACTCATGCTATCATTCTTAGTTTACATCAACCCAGGTCTGATACACTATATGCTTTAAAACAAAATTACCAGGAGCAACATCAGTCAACATCAAATCTAGATGCACTGTTTGTAGACTGTATAAGTATTTTGATAACCCCAAATAAAAAGAGCCTTAAAAGCGAAAAGTATTATTTGCCAATACAAGGGGCTTGCACATCTGTGAACAGAGTGAAAGAAGTCGTGAATAGTCTATTCACAACTATTAGTAATATTCACCAGTTATGTTAAATCATGCAATAATAAGAAGCTGCCCAGATTTGTCAGATGTGTATCTAAGAAAAATATTTGACTTTAAAAGCCTCCAATAGTTTCTAATTATTTATTTGTAAATGTCAGCAAGACTGATCTGGCCAAATATATACTGAACAACTATTTTATTTCTAATGTAATATTTATTTCCATGAGTTTTTCCAACTCACCTTTAAGAACAAGAGCTCTTAAAGGTTTGAATTTTAATGAACAGTTACTTTTTTCTCATTATGATACAGATAGAATAGCTTTTCCTATATGAGTTTTCAGAGGACATACTCCCCACCAGCTTTACACAGGACAGCATGGAAAGAGAAAAAACTTGCAGCATATACCTTTGGTCAGTCACAGACTAAGCACATTTCAGGTTTTAAAATATTCATCAACTCAAGGCAAATTTTCATCAACTCCAATTTTAGTTTCAGCTGACTACCACCTAGAGTAGTTTTGGGTGCTTTTCATATCTTTATGAGTGAAGGAATGCTTTTGTCAAGGAATTCGACAATGCAAACACATCAGAAAAATTTGGATAACATAATGGTTCTCAGGCACAGGGTCTTACAATTATATGTTTGTACTAAATTGGATATTCACACAATTCATTCTCTAAAGAGAGAACTAATTCTACTCAGGCAGGTATTATAGACTCCCTGTGAAAAACAGGTTAAGAATGAATATCTTAAAAGGAAGCAAAAGAATTGGAACATAGGGGTTTTATTTCTTTCTAAGGCACGGCAGTACATCAGAAGTAAGGAACAAATAACGCACAGAGGGACACAAAACAAACCAACAAAAACTTCTTAAGTAAACTGGATTATATCTCCACTGTTAGGCTATTAAAAATGCCATTTAGCATCTACTGGAACTGTGTTAAACACTTGAAATATACCACTTAGGTTGATAAAGAAAACAGGGATAGCTTGAATGACATAACTCAGAGCCACTGAAGAATGCTCCTGGTCAACAGCTGACTTTTAATGCCAAGTCACACAAAGATTGTAAATGGCCTTGAGTGAATTTGATACATCTGAAGAACTCCACAAGTTTTCTTTGATAAAGCCTACAGTTTATCTGTATATACTTTCATGTGTTCTGTGACCACCAACACAAGAAGGACATCGGGATGTTGGAGGGGATCCAGAAGAGGTCCACGAAGATGCTCAGAGGGCTAGAGCACCTCCTGTACAAAGACAGACTGCAAGAGTTGCCGTTGTTCAGCCAGGAGACAAGAAGGCTCCAGGGGGACCAGATAGCGATCTGCCAGTACCTGAAGGGGGCCTACAGGAGAGCTGGGGAGGGACTCTTTAGAAGAGCATGTAGCAACAGAACAAGGAGTAATGGCCACAAACTGGAAGAGGGGAGATTTAGGCTAGACATTAGGAAGAAATTCTCTACTGTGAGGGTGGTGAGACACTGGAACAGGTTGCCCAGAGAAGTTGTGGGTGCCCCATCCCTGGAAGTGTTCAAAACCAGGATGGATGGGGCTCTGAGAAACCTGGTCTAGTGTGAGGTGTCCCTGCCTACAGCAGGGGGATTGGAACTAGATGATCTTTAAGGTCCATTCCAACTCAAATCATTCTATGATTCCTTGATGATCAGTCCATTGTGACCATTTCAGCAGTTGTTTTCACTCATGTAGTAAGAATTGGTCTAAGAAGTATATGTAAATAAAATACATCCACATAAATTAAAATGTAGAAATATAGCTGGTAGCCAATATCCTCTTGTTGAGGAAAGAATTGTTCTATGTGTAGTCCTGTTCTGGGAATGTCTTTCTGTGGCTTTCTGTGGATAGATTAACTACCATGTCGATTAGTAAGATGTCACTACTTCTAACACGTCAGGAAGTTATCCTTTTGGTAATGTCCATGACAGTCATGAAGAGATTTTAAAATAAAAATGGTAACACAATTAGCAAAAATTCCTTGGTAAAGAAATAAGTACAGAAATGTAAACAACTTCCCCAGCTAGTCTTTTTACATTCAAGATCATCACCACATACAAGTTGTTCAATGTGGTAAGGTCTCCACCACCTGCTAGCAAGGACACCTCTAAAGACATAGGTAAAACACATAATTTCTCTTTAATGTTAAATAACTGCAAAGCAAACTTCTAGACATCTTGGAAACTGCAGCTATTTTTGCCTGTAATTATAACTGCTGAAATGTGAAAGGTAGTGGCATTGGTATTTGTTTTCACAATACAAAGGCATTTAGGGGTAAATCAATTATATCTCAAAAAAGACAAATAATAAAGATACTTTGTCCCTAGACCTGCCTGTGACAATGCCAAGAGTATTTGATTAATTTTTATGCAGTTTCTTTCTCAAAATGCAAATTAAAAATGACCTTTGAGTTGTGCTAGTTTTAATGAAAGAGTGCATTCTTTTCCCAGTATTAAAAGGCAGGAAAGAAAACAGATGGGTGTGAAGAAAACATTGGTGAGCCACCAATCACTTTTATTTCTGTCACAAACTAATTACATTAAAGACTAAATCCAAGGCAGGCTGCAAGTTCACAGTTAAAGCAGCAGACAGGATTGGAAGACCACATATTAAGAAAACAAAATATATTCATATTTTATTTAAGGAAAGAAGGTACATTGTATATTCACACGGAGACATACACGCTGCTAGTGACAAAATGATGCAGATTCTCAGAAAGAAGAGGCAGCAGGAACTAAAAAAGACTTTAAGGGTGTTGTTACTTTCTGCCCAGTTACAACCTATCTAGCCTTCTGGCACAATCTAGGTCACTCTGGAACGTGAATGAATGAGTAGTATGATCGCACTGTACCAACATCTCACCTTTTCCTATTTTTGCCTGGGCACAGAAATCATTTGAAGTTTGGGTGGTGGTGGAAGCACCTGGCAGAGACTGACTCACAAATAGGAATGATCCTTGTCCATATTCAGTGGTAACAAATGATATGGGTTTTGATGAAAAGGCAAAAAGAAGATGCAAATTCACTTTGCAACAAATACCAAGTAATGAATTAGTACCATGATATACAATAAAAGTTAATAACAGACATGCCATTCATCAATGTGTTATCATCATCAAAGGATGTTTATCAGGGCTTCAGGAAAGATTGACTACATCCATAAAATGTGACACTAGATAACATTAAGCAGAACCTCTGGAAATAATTTACGAAACACCATGGGCACGCACTTCAACAAAATCTCCTAATATGATTTTAAAGCAAGACAGACTAAAGAAATCAGTGTATGTGTAAAGGGGTAGGAAGAGAAAATGAAGAGAGGAACACAGTAGGCATGGAAAATGGTTTTGCTTCTTTTCATTCATGAGACTAGATCGGTACAAAGTTCTGATGGTCAAATTTCTTAAAAGCGTGTTGAAATATTTGAAATAGGTGATGAAAAGACTCGCAAGCAATATTTAAGGATTGAAGGAAATACTTCAGAGTGAGGGGTTTCAACAGTACCACACTTTTAGTTTATATATATATATTAAAAAAAAAAAGCCTGTGTGGCTACTACATAACTACTCTACACAAGAACAAAATATTAAAGATTAAAAGGTTAATATTCACTATTAATATTACAAAAGTAGCTCCTAAGGCTGAAAGGGGAAGCCAAAAAGGATTAGACCTTTTTTTTGTTTTTGTTTGTTTTATGATATATTGATTAACAGCTTGAACAGACCATCAGGTAAATAAGCAAAGTCTACATTTTTGAATTAAACCAGTACTTCTGTGGAAGATTGGCATTAGCAAACACAATTTACTGACCGCAGTTAATGAATTACTGTGTGAAATGTCTTTGATGTACAGAACAGCCAGTCTAAATGGCTTTGGACTGCATGAATCTATAAACATAGGGAAAACAATGGAATTACCTGGTGAAATACTAGAAAGGGGGAGAAAAAAAATACTGAATCTTCTCCTCTGGACAGAAATAAGGCACTAAATTATCTCAGAAAGCTAAAAACTTCATATAATTTTAGACAAATGGAAACACTTAAACCACATATATCATTGCTCTTGCTATTTCTGTAAATTATTGTCATTCAAGTATCAACACATACAAAAATAGTCTATAGTTGGAATATTATTCAAACTCCTTATCCTTGCCAAACATTTTGACTCAGATAGAACACAACAAATATCCAAAGTTCCACTTACAAGCTTACAAAATCAGAAATAAAATTTGTAATCTACCCTCAAAACAGGCATATATATATATATAAAAATTAATCTGAAAAGTGAGTCTCAGCTAACTGCCTGAACAGTGCGAAAACAGAGCACACATTATGTGTGTATGTTGAATGCATATACAGAGATCTAGACATTTCTAGAACACAGGGTAATAAGCCTTGGCAAAGCAAGAGAGGAGAGATGGAGAGTATCCATTCCTTTCAAAGAGAATACAGAAAGATGGGCCAGCAAGATATACACAGAAAAACAGAAAAAAATACAGCCCTTTATTTCTTATAACACTGTTCTTCATACCAGGGTTGATTGCCAGATAACCACTGAGTACTCTGTTTTCTCAAGTAAGCATACTGATGTGTACAAAGTGACAGACATCAGCACTGATCTTCTCAGTGTGCCTGTAACTGGGCCCTGAGACAAGCCAGCCTACACCTGCTTGTACACAGGACGCACCTCTGGTTCTTCTCCCCCAGCATCCACTAACAACACTTATTAGTTTCCTCCTTCCCTGAGAAGTGGTTTTGTGCTGCTTTCTGGTCCTCATTATTATACTCATTTCAACGTGCTTCCTGAAGTCTGGTATCTCAGTGCTTGAGAGGTTCCACATGTGCCACCAAACAATGATTTAACATGACATTGTGACAGAAAACAGGGAGAAGGCATAGAAATAAAAGAACAAGGGATCAAAACAACTGCATTTGGCTCTCTGTGTGGGGTGTGCCTATCAACAGCAATAACTGTTAACAGCAAGTCAGATGTCACATTGATAGAGGAGTCAGATCACTCGTATCAGTCCTCCATTTGACTGGAAGGTATCAATCTTCTTCCCTCATCTAAAAGGACATATAAAAATATAATGGGCTATTATCTCTTCTTTTTGCATGGCTATTTAAGTTAGTTTTGTAAGTTCTTAATCCCCCTCCAGCTCCCTTAGTGACCCCTGTGCATTCTGAACTCTCTAGGGCTTTCAGGGCCTGGTTCTACAGCAGCACCAGAGAAAGAAACCAGTGTTCACTTTAGCACTGTGGCTGACTTAAAAGAATTGCGATTTGACTCAAGAAAATCTGTGTCAGGAGACACCAACTTAAAGTAGGAAGTATGAATTTTCCTTGATCTACCAACAGTTGTACTCCTAATGTTATATGTATCATAGAATCATAGAATGGTTTGGGTTGGGATGGACCTCAGAGATCATCTAGTTCCAACCCCCCCCTGCCGTGGACAGGGCTGCCAGCCACTAGCTCACGGGATCAAACTGCCCAGGAACCCATCCAGCCTGGCCTTGAGCCTTGAGGAAATATATGGGCAGAAAGGAGAAACAGTGTTCAGCGTATTTAACAAAGAACTCAAGAGGCTTGAGCTCCTGACTGCCACTTGCCAATAACTTGGTAATATAGATATTAAATACCTGTAATTTGGAAGCATTCTATTTTCTTACTCAAATACCCATTTTACGTTGGAACAGAGAATATCACTTATTTTTCATACAGCAAATAGAACAACAGGGCCTTAATCACATGAAACATTACTGTCAAAAAAATAATAATGGTGAAGAGTTTGCAAACAACCATGACTTTGCAACTTTACACTTACATGCCAGGTTAAAAGCATAAGAGAGCTTATTTTTTTCACTTTTCACACAAAGATTTCATTATTGTTTTCTATTGCTTGTGCTTGCGATATTGTCCTTATGGGATTCAATCCTGAAAAGATGCAGTAGCTAATTTAGTTAATAAATTATTGCTTTGTTGCCAAAATCATCTGATAAGCTCTTTCTCCCTCAGAGCCACTACAACTCAGTCAATTTCCTAACCTAAAGAATTCTGAAACTAGTTCTTCAGAAAAGATGTGCTTTCAACACTGTCAAGTTTCTTTGCCCATTGGCCTTCCAAAATCTACATCCATATTTCATTATAAAGCATTACCCAATAAATACTATTTTGGGCTAGTTTTTTTTTTTTTTTTTTAATGTACTTAAGAAAGGTCTGCTACATACAAATCACTAGGAATTATTAACTAAACGATTGCATAAATAATTTGTTTTAAAATGTATTGCAGATACTTCCAAGATAATGTACAACAAAATAAGAAAAGTCTTACAGAAAATAATATAGTATATTTCAAACATAGTTTCTAGGCTGTTTAAATATGAAACAAAACCTTGTCAAGCTATAAGTTTCCAGCTGTTATGATATCATAAGATAAATTTACTGCTACAAAACAGCTTGGTGAGAAAAAAAATATTTGCTTTTACAAATTACAGAAGAATAAATGTTTCAGGAACCTCAACTGTCCAAACAAATTATTACAAGCAAAACAGTTGAACTGGGTATGGTTTGATTTTGTATGAGCTCCATAGCACTTGTTATAATTACTTAAAGCTGTAGGTAAAATGTGTTTTAAAGCTTAGCATGATGCACTTAATGTTAATTTTAAACGATACAATAAAAGCATACAGGTGGTCTCTGTGTCCATCATCTTGTTGTATTTTATTAACTGAAATAATAATTTATTTCCCTAATTAAGCAATAACGAAGCCGGATAACTGGCTATGGAAGCCTGCTACGTGTTCTTCTTTAAATTCTTAACCAGAGTTAAAATGAAAAAGGAGTTTCTTTCCTCCATGACTTTGAAAAGAATAGAGTGGTGATTAACAGCAATATTTTTTTTAATGAAACACAACCTTTCATCCCTGTCATCTTCTGACCATCCTCGCTTGTACGCAGCTCTCTGACAAGTAGAATAATAACGGTCATACATCACTGCCCTGAAAGTCCAATCATCTAAATCTTCACTCGCTGCAGCCTCTGAGACTCAATTACTTTATTGACATGCAATCTTCATAAGGGGAGAAATATTGTGCATGTAAGGTCACTTGGTTATGAAGACATATTATCATATTATCTGCATGAGGGTTGCAGGGCTAAGACCTGACAGAGCTAATTATAATGGTACATGATAGAGAGCTCAGTACACATTATTTGCTTGGCTGAAACTAAAGGTGAGGTAAGACCATGACATCATGGTTTCAAAAGAAAATAATTCCCTTTCCCTTAGAAGCTATTACTGTTATTGTTTGATGGTTTATACATATTATTATCACGCACTCCTCATAAGCAAGTAAACAATGAGAATTTCAGAACTTGACTGTTTCCACGTGGAAGTACTTAACTCTTGAAGAAACCAAAGGCAAAACCATCAAGATGCAGCTGTTTTCACTTGCGAGGCTTAAATCACAACTCCTCTTCCCTTCTAGCACCCCTGAAAGGTGTACATCATACAGTCAAAGAATGGTTTGGGTTGGAAGGGACCTTAAAGATCACCTAGTTCCAATCCTCCCTTGCCTTACACACACACAAACTGAAATATTGCCCAAAGTCTGAACACAGCTAATACATACTGCCACAATATTTTCTACACATTCAAAAACATGGAAGCCTCCAGCGAAATGCTGAGCAAAGTACGTTAGAACAGTATTCCAAGCACCTCATTTTGCAAAAGAAATTCATTTTCATCTGGCTTTTCTTTGTAGCAATTTCCTTTCCCCAATATACTTCCCTATCAATCCTTCATCCTCCATCACTACACACTTAGATACAATCCATTTCTGGCCCTAGGATGCCAGGTTGGAAAAAAAAAAAGGCACCTGAGCATCAGTTTAAATTACTAAATAACTATAGTCAACCAGAAGTACATTTGTTTTTCTTTCTTTCAGAAACTAGCTTAAAATTATTTTTGAAGTTTGGAAAGATTTGTTGGTTTTAAATTTCATTTAAATTTTTTGTTAAGTTTTATCCCTGTCTGCCTTTCAAGTAGGAAACACAAACGCTGTCTTTCAATATTTACTGAATTGCAACACATGACGTTATTGCCTAGAGTAAATTCTACTATATACTTGCAATTGGGTGGAGGGAACAAAGCATCTCAGATCTTGTACAAACAGCTACTTACATGCCAGCAGCATAAAGGAGACGGTGAAATAATCAAGATATGGAGAAGGGGGAAAAACAATAAAAAATAAAAGAAGAAAAAAAAAATGAAAATTCACCCTAGAATAGTACAGCAATAACAGGCAGACTGGCAGTTATTCAACTGATGAGAAACCAGTCAGATAGTGAGCCATTAAACTAGGAAAGAGAAATAAAATTCCTTGTGTGACAGCTGTAAAATTCTGCCTCTTAAAGTGAGTTGTTAATTTACAACTTCCCAGTGTCCCGCAAGCTTCTGGTAACTGAGATGGAACTGACATGCAGACACTCTAACATGCTTACAGGGAAAACAGGGCCACCAGAAGACAGCCAAAGCACAGAGACCAAAATGCATATTGTGAACAGGAGGGCTACACATGTAATTTCTTAAGCAACTAAGTGAATACTCAATTTATGGAAATATGAAGGAAAAGGTCACCCCCTTGGGCATCAAAGACTTTTTATCAAGGAAATGGAAAATGAACTAAGGGAAAACAAATGTTAATGTCATGCCCAAAACCACAAAACATTTTTATTGCCAAAACTGCTTTGAAACTAACAGGGCCAGGCACATGAAACCAGCTCATTCTGTTTCAGAGCTATGGATTGTAAGGCACCTAATTCAAGTAAGAGAAATATGAGGTACACTTGGCTAGGTGTTTTCCACCTAGCACTAATTAATGTGGACAACATGACATTGATAATATCAACCACAGAAGAGATGGAACTGGGATATTCTCCAGAAAACAGAATGGAAAAACAAATGACAATGAATAGTAGTAGCCAAAAGGGGAAATGAGATCCCCCTAGTGTATGTCCAGTGTTGAAGACAAAAAAAAAACAATATTAAGGACCTGAAAAACACGTAAATGAAGAAGAGAACCACTACACCAAAATAAAGAACAAGGAAAAAATAGATACAAGTGCCCTCACGAATTTTAGCACATACATTACATAATATAAAATATTATTAATGAATGAAATATTCAACATTGAATACTGAATATGCAACAATGGCTATTCATCATGTTCCAGTAACACAAATACCTTTTAGAAGGAAGTTTGGGAAGCTGGCAAGAACACGTCAACAAGAAACAAACTGTGAATACTGCTTAGATACAGAATGGATTAGCCTATCTCAGTTACACAAAACTTGCAGTTTGATTTACAGTGGTGAAAAATAACAAAATTAATAATCTCTTGATTAGCTGAACATGCAGAGCGACTGTGCAAAATAAAGTATTTTCTTCAATGTATAGTTAGAGAATACTGGATGCACTATAAACTTCTCCTTAAGGAAAAAATCAGGGAAAAAATACATCTTCCATGTTTTTCTTCCAAACAAATGATCAGCTACTCCTCTATAGGAGGAAATGTGAAATTTGGTGACAGTAGTATTCAGCATTTGACCTGAGACTCTTCTGTGACATGGGCAACGAAGTGATGGACAATGCACCACAGGTGGTGAAAAAACAACTTAACTGTACTGTAAAAAAAAAAAAAAAAAGTTCATCTTTTGCTCTTTTCAACTCTAAAAAGAAACTAACAGATCAGTAGGGTATGGTATATTTTTCAGTACAAATCCTAGTGTATTTTTTAAACAAAACTAATTTCTATAGCACTCACTAGTATATACTGCTTAAGACCAAACAATACTTTTGACATGAAACTCCTTTGGCAACAAAATAGAGACTTAGTGATAATGAATTGTTTAGTGAATTTTTTCAATTTTAATTTGGTGAGAAGAGGGAAACATCCTAAAAGAATCTTTGGGGGAAAAAAAAAAAAAGAAAAAGAAAAACAATATCTTACGTCTCAATTTTGTTTTAAACTATTCTCTCTCTAGGTTTAAAGCAGTTAAAGCAGTTTTAAAATCCCCCAAGTTTTTCAATTATTCTTAACTGCCAATGAATTGAAAAGGTACTATGTTACATTATTGACACATTACTGGCTGCTATAGGAAAGAAATGTGTCTATAAAATAGATTTCCAGTCCAGCTGAGACTCATAGACCATCAAAGAGAATGAGGACACAAGGGAATCAAATTACAGTTTCCATGTGTCTTTTTTCCAACGAACATTAACATATACATCTGGGTGTACCCACTCTCCTTACCAACCCATCACACACACAAACACACGTGTGCACACAAATATTAAAACCATGATAGTAGTAAGCACAGTTTTCATTAAGAGTTGTTGGAAACAATTTTCAGCCTATGTTTTCAGTCACATTTCACTTAAAATTTGTCTTCCAGCTGGACATACTGCTGGAAATGCAGATCTCCAAGAAGATGACATGGTAGAGATAAGGGGAACAAAGGGTATCTTCTGGGCATCTGCTGAAGGCCTGATAATAGCATGAAGTTGTTGCCTGAATTGAAATTCTTTTATCAAGGAGAAGAAAAATCAGTATGTTAATCAGTAATGCCAACTGCAGCTCATCAGGAACATGTTGCAAATAAATCAAACTGAAAATTTTATTGATTCTGGTAATGCTAAAATTAGTAACAATAGCCTTTTTGCCATCCCAGCTTCATAGAAACAGACCAGCTGACTGATCAATAAAGCCAACAGCAAAACTCTTCATTAACTTCAAAGACAGCAGATTCCAGCGCAAAAGCACTTCAGAAGGAAAATCCAAGATTTGAGCTATGATGATTTCTGTAAATAGTCTCACCAGTTTGTATTTTTGGAACCCTTCTGGCAGTAACTCCTCCCTTTAAATCATTTCCGAAGTCACAGCTTGTTAGAAAGAATGTTAAATAAGAGTGTAATTTTTGGTGAAAAGGGTAGTGAAACCGAAAGAGTTAAGAAATAAATAACAAATAGAATCATGGTTTTAGTGACCTATAGTCTATTACAAAATTGTACAGCAAATACTGTTAACCTTTTAATACTTGGACTCTAATGTTCCCTTTTGTCATAGCTTCAGGGGGCCTTGTGCATATGTCTAAGGTTGGCCATACACAAACTAGTCGCAACAGTAATAAAGTTCAAACATAGAGGAAATTGATCTTAAAAATGAACATCCAAACAGGAAAAAGAGCACATGGGGAATGAAACTGATAATACACTTTGTTGCCAAAATCTGGAGATGTAGATTGTTTCCATTGGAGAAGATATTACGGATTGTTCCTCAGAATGCTGTAAAATATTCCTACTTGTCACAGACAAGATCCAAAACCAAATCTAAAACTGAGTAGAGACCAGACCTAGAGAAGCATTTAATCATAGCAGTCCACATCCCTGTAAAACACTTTCCACACAACACAAATTAAATCTTGAATGCACAGGTACCACTCAAAAGTATGCATGAAGAAGTCACATTGGCAAATCGAAGGCTAAGACACAGAATTACTGTAGCAGTTTAAAGGAAGTGTGCTAAGGATTAGGCTTCTGCTTCCATCCCTATCCAGCCTCCAGTTGCAAAAACACAGTACTACTTTTTCCTTTTCAATATAAGATATTAATAGAAAGTTTGCAGCTCCATCTTTTCTCAAACATCCGCCAATATTTCCTTTACCAACAGAGCCAGACATTTTCTAGAGCAATCCAATTTTTAAATTAGTAACACATGATACTTTAAACTAAATCTACCAGCTCAATATTTTATTTCATAATTTACTGAGTTCCATCATTAATCAGTTGGGCTTTTTATAAGGATGAAAAAGGAAAACCTGAGGCTTTTGGCTGCTCTGATCACCTTCTTAAATTACTGGCTTTGCAAAGACAGAAAAAAACCTAAGCGCTAAG
The DNA here is from genome assembly GCA_013399715.1 of Alectura lathami. NCBI lineage: Eukaryota > Metazoa > Chordata > Aves > Galliformes > Megapodiidae > Alectura > Alectura lathami. The sequence continues at coordinate 252,576 of VXAV01007599.1, forward strand.
GTTAACCACATAATTACATACCATTTCATTTTTTTTTTTTTTTTCCCCCTGGTTCAAATCAATCCATTACAAGGCAAAGTTACAGTATTTGGGAGTCAGCTGTTAGATCTGACCTCTGGAATTCATTCATCTGAATCTTCTTGAAGTGATATTGCTTGTCAGAATTCATCAGCCAATCAAATTCTTAAACTGAAGTGAGTTGTCCTCTCAAATTAAAATGATATTCTACTCTGATTTTTCTATACAATTGTTGCATTGTGTTTTTCCAACAGAATCAACTTCATAATTTTATCACAATCGAAGAATTTATCCCTTCATCTACTAAAGAAGAGGGGGAGGGGGCATATAATTGAAATTGTCTTTGATGAATTGACATGATTTGAAAGGATGACAAAGTAGGTGAGAATATTTCCATTCTGGTCTAAGATGTCTTCATTTCTAACCAAACGGGAAACAAAGAGGAACTCATGCCAATTTCTGAAACCTCAGGAATCAGTCTCCTTGCAGTTCCAACTTTTTTCCCTTGTTCCCACTCATGCTCAGATCCTCAACTTCAGGGCAATAAATTTTGTCATATTTAAGGAAAAGTGCTACAAACTTTCTCTTCAATGGAGATTTTACTGTAAGAAGAATGACAGACCCACACACTGACCCCTTCCCAACATCTCTTCAGTACAGTAAGACTGTACCAAACACAACTTTTCGAAAAAGTGAAATCCCAAATCTCTACCCAACCTGTCAGTAAACTATGCTTATGTCTCACTTCAGTAGAATGAAATATATTACTTCTGAAGAGATATTTTCCTGTACACAGAGGTTACACATATGAAGCATATAAGTTAGAGGAGTGCACAATTCATTTGCAGCAACAGTTTTGTCTTTAAAAGGAGTAGCTTAGTAATGTCTGTCCATTCAATTTGTCTCTCCACGTCTTCACCAGTTGACCAGAATGCAGAGTCTAAGACCCATACAGCTGATTGCATTTCTAAAGAGCACTCCTATAATAAACATACTGCATAAATACAGTGGCAGAGAAGACTTTTACTGCACTCTACGCAGAGCCATACAGGCCACTAGATAGGAAAAGGCTACTTAGAAAGATACATGGAAATGTGAAGGTAAAAGACAGTCTTGAAGGCAGGACAAAAACTGATTACCTAGATTACACATAACAGTCTTCTGGAGAATCTTGAAATACTCAGAGCTGTAAAGATAATGCTAAACATTGAAGCCAAGTAGTAAGAAGTAGCATCCGTAAATAAGTGTCAAAGAAACTGGATTACAAAATTAAACAGGTATATATATATTTTAGTGTTTGCTAAATGTTTATTTCAGGAAACATTAGGCACTAATAAAAAAAGAGTGCCTTCAGGCTTCTGTACAACTGGATATATCAAAAGGGGCTTTCACTAACAATTTGGGGAGTTTATGCCTCTGGGTGCTACTGCTGTTATTTCAAAATAGAATCATCTGATGCTATGTGATTTCTTGAATCATTAGTTTTCCATCTCTTCTAACTTATTTTCTGCCTTTCCTTTATTTATATACATGCATACTGCAACAAGCTACCACAAAAGAATAATGAAGTAACTCTTGAAAATAAAATACTACTTCATGCATTCATAAATGTATTAAATATATATAAAGCCCTGACATTAGTACCGAACTTGATATTCTTGATTGCTATTTGCATGCCAAATTCACCTCTAATATATATATTGCAAGAGGTATTGCTGCATCCCTCCTCTGCCATATGATCATCACAAGACAAAGTTGTATACAATGTATTATCGGCTGTTGTCTCAAAGAGGAGCAGAATAATAGAATCATGGGTTGGAAGGGACCTCGGAGATCATCTAGTTTCAACCCCCCTGCCATGGGCTGGTTGCCACCCACTGGATCAGGCTGCCCAGGAACCCATCCAGCCTGGCCTTGAACGCTTCCAGGAATGGGGCATCCACAGCTTCTCTGGGCAGCCTGTTCCAGTACCTATCTCAGTTATTGAAAACAACAAACTGAAAAGTTTTAAAACTACACAGCAAGCTGGGACATTCCAGAAAGCAGGATCTAAAATAACTACAACTAATATTCTGCCATTCTTTAGTAAATGAAAGTCTTTTCCATAAAACTTCAAACAAATAATCCTGTTAAAGGACTAATGTCAGAAAACAAACATTAAATGAGAAAAGAGAGTAGAGTGTACTCCTTAAAGACTTTTCAGTACTATGTTCCATATTCTATCTATGAGTATTTAACAATCCAGAAAGTTTTTCCTGTTATTATTGACAGGAAGTGGACATGTAAAAATGGAGGAATTTGTCATTTTTGGACTTCAGTGTGGAATTAAGACCTTATTCCCAAACACAAAAAGATCTGAATATCCTGATGAGGTAACCATCAGACAAACACCTAAACAGTACAGAAACTTCAGTAAAACAACTTTCATAATTCTTAGCCTTATCTGCAGTACCACTAGTATATGCAGAAGGATGTCTGTCTTTTGAGAAAAACAGACAGAAAGACAGGAGTAAATAAGCTAGTCCTCAAATACTTCAGCCTACGTAACAAAAAAAAAAGGCATTTTTTTTTTTAATAATCAATCTAATGCTGGCTCTGATCCAGCAACAAATTTTACACAGAAGATAACTTTACATCCTGAGATCACAGGATTTATAAGAAGGCCTAAGCAGTTTGGAGAGCTATGAAGTAATTTTGATTAAGAACAGATTTAATTTCAATCAGCTATGTACAACATAGAATATGACTGTATATAATTTTGCAGTCTCATGGACCAGTTGGGACTCAGTTCACACAACAAATCAGAAATTTTGAAATCAGAAAGAAAAAAAAAGTAGAGTTTAGGAGAACGATCATACAAATATTTTCAAAAAGAAGGTGAAATAAAATTTGACGATTTGAAACTCAAAATTCTAGTGAGAGGTGAAACAGGAAGAATTTTCTGCTCTTAAAAGAGACCTGCAGTGATATGGTTAGAACAAACAAGCCCTAAATTAAATGCACTTCAGACTCGCATGACAAAGGCTTCCAACTGAGAAAGAACTGAAAAAGTCAAGAGGGAGCAGTATAAACCTCATGGCCTTCAGCTACTCAAGAAAAAATGGAAAAGACTACTACTCAGACATTTCAGGCCTAAAATACATCAGCACCTTTACAGACCATCAGTGGTACCAAGGACTGGAACAGTTGACTAAAGAGTGACAGCTGCAGACACTCACCTGGTAAAGACACTCAAAATTTGTTTGCTGCCAGATTATTTTCACCATCTGTCTGATGCCATTTAACAAGATTACCTAAATATGATTGTTGGGTATAAAAAAGAAAAAAACAATACTCCTAAGCCCATTTGCAGCTCATTTTAGATATCAGTTAGGACTTCCTTCCCTCCCTTAATTTCTAATCTGGGATCATCCTGTATAAAGATACACTCAAGCCCATAGTACTATTCCCACCACAAGACTGCTAAGTCATACGCTACAGCAGAGCACTGAGAACATGAAAACTAGAGCAAAAAATTAAAGAACAATGATTCAGGTGAAATAAAAGGTCAGAAGGGGAGCCTGGAGAAAGAATCAGATCTGGCCTTCCAATTAAATGCCAACACCACCTGTTGTATTGTGGTTGCAGATGTGACTGTGTAAGGATCTAGGTAAGATATCACATGGGGCAGGATGTAATACCTATATTACAGCAACTAATATAGACAAAAAGAGATAGACAAGCTTTTGGGCACATAAACCCTTCTTCAAGAATAGTCTTCCTCTCATACCTTTTCTATTGTATCCATACTTGTCTGTTGATCAAACAAATAAGCTTTTTTCATGCTGACAACTAATCTGAAGAAACGCATGTGTCCCCAACATTTAAACTTTTTTTGTACTACATCAGTTCCTGTAATGAAAGGTATTACTTGATACTGTTCCTTTTGTTACCCTTGTTCAGCTCTGAATATTCTGTTAATTCAGTTGCAGGGAAGAAATACCTCTTTTCCCCCCTTGCCTCTGCCCCATTTAGTTATGCAAAGACCAGAATGCAAAGTACTAAAATGCTATAGGGAAAGTTACTGTCATTATACTTATACTTTGACAAGCACCAGGAACTACTAGAAATCTCATGGGAAGCAGTGCTCTCTTGAAATTTCTAAACTGATTTACAGCTTAGGGTTAAATAATCATTTCCAACTTTGTTAGCAATAAGTACCCAAACACACAAACATCTGAAGATTCTTCTAGCCTTAGTAAGAACATAGACAAGTGTAGTCTTCCATTTGTCTTCTCAGTGCTTTACAATGACTAGTCTACATCATAATCAATTATGACTTAAAATCTGAACATAATTTGAATGAAAGCATTTCAAATCTTACAGGGCTCTGTTCACAATAAGTCTGGTTTCTGTATAATGAAATGCATTGTTTCTGGCCTGATACTACAGACTTGGCAAAATAAATGCCTTTGGTATGAGTAAAAATTCCAAACTAGAATCTTGCAATTGCCCCTCTGAACGGTCATTTGTTGTGTATGTTATTTATCAGCGTGTATCTGAAATGAATGCTCCTTCAACGCAATGCAACAGGAGGTCACATTATAATTAGAATGCAATCAATAGAATTGGTTATGACTTGGTTTCCTATCCGAAATGACAATTTACACCACATCTGCTATTATATTAATGTTTTCTGCATTACTAAAAAGGAAAAAAAATGCCTTGTCAGTGAGCAGCTGATATAGTTGTCTTTAACTAAAAGATCACATGAGCTAATCAAGACCCAACAGTTCACCTTTAAAATACCAAACCATCTGGCTGGCTGTCCTATTGTAAATCTCAATGATAAATGTCTTCGTTTTGATGTTACAAAGGAACCACAGACCTGCTCANGTAGAATAGAACTCAGATGTCCAAAATATAGAAGTAAATCATTTTGACCTGCAGGGCAGAACATATTTAGAGGAAATCTGATTGCAGTAAAAAATAAAAAATAAAAATAAAGAAGTTTGGACTCGTCAAAGTTTCTCTCTAGAGATGAGACAGTAAGAAAAAAGTTCCTTTACTGTATTTTACCAGACACACAGATT
>VXAV01007599.1:283878-296916 GCA_013399715.1 Alectura lathami
GGGGGGAGGGGTTGTGATTTGCAGGTTTTTTTTTTTTTTTTTTTTTCTTTCAGGACATCTGATTTGCCATACACCATATCAATTTACATGAAGACCAGGAAGTAGCCTAGATGGAAAACTGAGCCCTAGCACAGCAACAGCGATATAGGCTGCAAGAAATGACACTAATCAGTCACTTTCTTCACCCTTCCTATCTGAATTATGGATTCAGCTGCATTGCCTGCCTGGTTCTTTCCGAAGGTTTCAAGTAATAAGACATTGTACCAACACTGCCTTGATCTGCNGGAATTCAAAGATTTGCCCAAGGTGCTTTTTAAGTTCTAAGGACTGATGAAAAGGAAATTGAATACTGATCTGCCTTTATTGTTTTTAAAAAACAGAGAAGAATCCTTTTTTAATGCAATAAAAGCATTAATATTTCAAAATCACAGGCCTAAATTGTTAAATTGCTAAAAAGCTCTCTCTTTACAAATATTAGAAAGTTTACAAAATTCTCTCAAAATTACAAGCCCTACTTGTAATCGTCTACTTAGCAATATTTCAGTACTCTAATCTCCCTATGTTTCTTCTCACGCACACACAAAAAAAATCACTGAATGTTATTAACCATTGATTTATTTGCTTTCCCAGTAGAATACCTCTAACTCCTATTTAATATGAATTAAAATCCTTACTCTTGACAGGTATGATTTTCTCATCTAGTGCTTGAATGTCACAATGCTCTCTATCAAGTGCCAATACAGCAATAAGTAATACAGAGAAGGCCTCCCAATGAAGCTTACCACCTTACAGCAGTCCATACAAATAAAAGTTTAGTTCATACCTCTGTGATTGGTGAGGTCTCTGGATCCTGAAGGTAGAGGCGTATAGCCCATCTCAGGAGAGACAGAGGCAGCATCATGGGAGGCCTGTGTGATAAAACAAATATTAACAGGTCAGTGACGAAACAAAGAGAATGCACCTGCAAGATGAATAAGGTGATGAGCTTCCAGGTGCACAGAATCACCAGTCATAGAAGATTACTGATAACCAAAAGAAAGTTTAATTTGTCTTAATTAAGGCTATTTTCAATCTTGCAAGGAAGCTGTACTAGACTTTACACAATTATATTAGGTTTCTTTACTAAAAGAACATTCCCATACAGCTTTAAAAAGTTACATCTTCATCAGGAAATGTTTGGGCAATGTTAAAAATGTTCCTCTTGGTGAAACAGATAAATGGTTACCTGAAGAAATTCATGTGTCTACAAGTGGGAAAAAAAAAAAAAAAAAAAAAAAAAGATGAAAAACAGAAAGCTAGGATAAGATGCTACACCTTTCAAAACTAAGCAAAAAAAGATTCTGTAATTCCACTGTTCTGTAAGATAAAAGAGGAATCTCTTAAAAATGATAATGCCTAAAATGTACAAAAAATCAATGAGTATGTGGATTTGTGAATAACGAACAATTAAAACTCACATCAGAATTCTAAACCATTAAAAAAGTATTAGGAAGACTCATGTAGAATTATTAAAAGCAAAATGCTAAGGGAAAAAATAGGAAACAGTTGCCTATAATAAACAAAAATTTCAAGATCCCATGATTCTGATTTAAAAAGATTAGACTGTAGAGATGTAGTTTTCTGTAAACAAGTCTTCATCCAGTTGAAGAAGGCTTCATCTGAAGGAAAGAGGAATATCAAGCCAAAACTAGCCATATTTACTATCCTTGCTTTTTTAGTTATAGAGCAGTAGCTTTACATTCTTAGGAGATATGAAAATAAAAGATGTAATGATGAATCATCATTATAATATTTTAAAAAATTTAGTTTGAGTCAGATGGATAGATAGTATGGTAGTTACATGCCCAGTTTCAGCCACTGAGTTTGCTCTGGGTAATTTACAATATACTCATTGCAATATACATAACAAAGATGATGGGTTTTAATAAAAGACACAAACAACAACATTCACTAAAAGTTATGTGATAATTTCTAATAGAAAAGATAAAGCAAATAAAGAGATGAAATATAAAAAGTAAACTATTTTATTTCATGAGTTTTTAAGGGGAATATTAAGAAAATAATTGTTATTTTCTATTTACATTATTCCATAATGATATTTTGGTTTATAAACCACAGAAGTCAATCAAAGCAATCTACCTAAATCTCATATTAGTTTTTAATTTGTTTTATATTCAAAATATGTATACATAAATTGAAATGAATTCAGAACCAGATTTACAAAGGCTGGTTAAGATGTAAGCATAAAATAGGGCTACAATTTTTTTGCAAAATAAAAGCTTATTACCAGACTAAACCAGAGAACAACAAGCAGAAATCCACAATAATGAAAATTATCAACGGTAATATTTTGTTAAAGAACTTAGAAATCTTCACTGTTATAGTTGTACAGATGGTAGTATATTAAAATGTGCAAGGGTAAGTGACTGAGTAGATTAGTATACTAAGCTTTTGCTTTCAGAGGCCGGATTTCAATTTCGGGCAGATTTGTCAGACATAGTTACAGTCCCATTTTTGCTCTTAGCAAAAATCAGGGCAGAACAGAAACATACATAACGTATTAAAACAGACATCCTAATGGAGACAGGTTTCCCAAAGCACCAAGGATGCTATGTGTCAGGGATGAAGAAAACTAGAAAACCTTCTGTCCACTGTCTCACCAGTGACACTGCACACTCCTTTTCAGAGCAGTAATACTCTAAACACGGCTTTGTCTTCAGAGAAAGTGAATAATCTTTCGATTTTAGTGAACTGTAAATACACAGCCCAAACTACACTGGACTATGAGGGACTGAAGATCTTCCCTCTGATGACCAATACGAGCTGGGGGCACCTAAGATCTCAGAGGATGAGATAGATGCTCCTAACTCCCAGCAACACAACATCTGTTCTCTTTTTGTCTGGAAGTTCTGGGTAAGACAAGAAGAAAAATGTCACTAACTATTTAACATAGGACTTCATCTCAGTAAATCATTCCAAAAACTGGAGGAATAAGTGGTCTTATACTGTACACTCTGGATGTTATCTGCCTATTCAAGTGTACTTAGTTGGGACTGATAATAGTGAAGGTTTCTCTTTGGTACTTTTAATCTCAATTTAGACTGTTGACAGCTTGATGATAGCTTTTCCTAAAATTACTGGAAGAGAGTTTGCCTTTTCAGCAATATACCACTGAGTGAGCAAAATTCAAGAGCTTCTAAAAAGGATATTGGAGTGAAGGGGCAATTTAGCTTTATTTCCAATTTTAGGAAAAGCAAGAACAGGAAGGTTTGTTTACTGGTGTTTTACTGCTATTTTATGTACAGTATATAATTCCCTGTCAAATACAGAACAGTTTTCATTACCTTTGAGCTAAGTATTCAGTCACAGCAGCTTTAATTCTATGGAATATCAGCCAGGGCAGGATTGTTTTGCACAAACATTGTCGGGAGCTCTGAGTCAAGTTTCTGAGTAAGCCTGTGCACTAGCAGAAAGACAATTTGCTTTCCCTACTGTAGAATGACATTTGGCCCCAAGCATTCTCCAAAGAGATTTGTATAGATTGTATTATTTCTAATATTCACAAGAATATTTTGACAGTGATGGCATTGACATATGAGAGCTATGTCTTGAATTATTGGTGACATACGCATCAGAAGTTCTTGTTGCAGTGGAAAGTAACTACAAATATAACAGCTTTGAGGAAAGCTGGTTAAAATAGGCAGTAGCTTCAGAGATATAGGTACAGGTCACCAAATAACTCAGTAGAAAATTCTAACAATATTATTACTAGAGGCACTATAGCCATCAACATTTTGTAGTATATCATAGTACAGGGTATAGAAGTTACAAGGCCAATAAAGTTACTTGCGGCCGTAGTTATGTATGCAGCCAAACATTTGCTAAATTGAGATTTCTACCTGTCTTACACTAACCTACAAATTTTGTCTGAGCTAAAGATTGTACTTGATCCTAAACAGATAGTAAAAGAGTATCAGACTTTCAAACCATGTTAACCAAAACTACACATTCTGTAGAAGCTCCAGTAAGAAGTGCTATATTATATTAGGAAAAGGAAAAGGAAAAGGAAAAGGAAAAAACAGATTTTATGTGATTTTAATTAAAGCAATGAGTATTGTTTAGGAAATTATACATTCTCTTGAGGAGTAAGATGTGGCTCAACTTTATGTTACATTGGCTATAATGGAATATCCTTAACACCTGTTAATGGTTGATATTCTTCTATTTATGTCACATAACATAGCTTGTATTCGGATCCTGATATTTCTTTGGTAATATTTATCTTTGATATGTGAGAGATCATCCTTATTTCTATGGCATGTCACTAATTTTTTACACACCTATCATAGTAGTAACTGTAGCAGCCATTAATATATTATACCTGACAAATTTTACAATACAGGAAGAACAGCAGCATGTTTGCAGCTTCCTGAGAAGAGTTTAAAAGATATGCAAAGCACTTACAGAAATTCATGGTAAGTAAATTTTTTTTCAGTGCACACATACACAGGGAGATTTCCTTGGTTAAGTGCATTTAATTCAAATACACCACAGAAAGAAATCTTTGTTTATTCAAGACATCATCTGAAATAGAGATGGTAGCATGCAGAACAACACGTGGTAGCTGCAGATTTGTTCAACCAAAAAACCTCCTCTCACACAAATTAAGTAGTATAAGTGTCTAAAATGTATAAATCTAACAAAGCAGCTAAGCACCTCAAAAGACAATTCCAAGACGAATCACAATCATTCAGCTCATGCTGATCATCCTTAAACTCAGGCACTGTACATAGCAGATGAACTTGAAACATTGCTGTACAACTACAGTAGCATGTACTTGTTTCTAGCAAACATGAAGCGGGTGGGGAAATCTTGTCTTTATGGTTTGCGTAAGTTGATACATTGCTTACTATGTTAATAAAGATCTCTTTACAGATATTTAGGAAGGTCTAAAAGGTGATTTAGAAAGCACGCAGATGCATAGTGGTAAACCTTACAAACACACTTCTGGTATTTCCATGTAAGAAAAATATGTACTCAGGAAAGAATTAGATAAGTAACATGACTTGGCAGATAATATTAGAACTGGTGGTAATTAGAAATAAGACATAGAAAAAAAAATAATGAATAACATATCATTCCTTGCGAATATCAAGAAATAAAGTTGTTCTTATATATCTGTTACCTCAGAAATACTCTAGGTGTGCAGAATTTCTCCTTTACAATGTGTCTGGCTAATACAAGATTTGCCTCACCTGGAGTACTGTGTCCAGGCCTGGGGCCCCCAGTACAGAGGGGATGTGGAGCTGTTGGAGCGGGTCCAGAGGAGGGCCACCAAAATGATCAGAGGGCTGGAGCACCTCTCCTGTGAGGAAAGGTTGAGGGAGTTGGGATTGTTCAGCTTGGAAAAGCGAAGGCTCCGGGGAGACCTCATTGCGGCCTTCCAATACTTGAAAGGAGCTTACAGGCAGGAGGGGGACTGACATTTGACACAGGTGGACAATGGTAGGACAAGGGGGAATGGGCTAAAACTGAGAGAGGGGAGGTTTGGGTTGGACATCAGGAAGAAATTCTTCCCTGAGAGAGTGGTGAGGCGCTGGCACAGGCTGCCCAGAGAAGCTGTGGCTGCCCCATCCCTGGCTGTGTTCAAGGCCAGGCTGGATGGGTTCCTGGGCAGTTTGATCTAGTGAGCTAGTGGCTGGCAGCCCTGTCCACGGCGGGGGGGTTGGAACTAGATGATTCTTGAGGTCCCTTCCAACCCAAGCCATTCTGTGATTCTATGATTCTATGATTATCTCAAATATCCAGCACTTCAGAACATGAAATGTTCAGGGAACTGATGAAGAAGTAGGGGCAGCATGATATTCATTTTGTAAGTCTGGCCCACAATTATCAAGAAATGTTGTGTTCTCTGATACTGATTTTTTGTTTGTTTGTTTTCATTCATCACAGCTTTAACACTTGTCAAAGTCATCTGGTAAGGTCACAGAGAGGTGAACTTAGCAATCTGAAAGCTTGTTGCTTCTCATTTTGTGATTTACATTCAAATAAAAATGGAAAACAATATTGTGACATTGCAGTGAACACCCCAATGGTACCTATCACAGAGTCAGATGCAAAATTTGAATTTAGTAAGGACATAGGATTTATTTCAAAAGATTTTTAGTATATTCACAGGGAAATAACAATTAAAAAGAAAGCAAATCACTGCATTACCCATTTTTAAACTGACAAAAACATCTCTCCAGAAAGATAAATGATTAATGGCACAATCTGTGGTACGGTTCCAACATAAAGGATCAACTCACAGTTGTCTTTCAAAAACTTTTTGTTTTATGTAAGCACATAGCAATATTTCCAGCATAAGTTTATTCTGTCTTAAATACACTTGTACTCAAGGCTTAAAATTAATGATACTTGAACAGATTATTACCATTTTAAGAAATGACTGCACAAACATCTATCTAGTCTAAGGACTAATTTGGGATTCCTTGGGCAAATGTATCTTCCCCAGAAACACAATGGCAACAGTCTTCAATAATTTCTACATATTTTTAAAATTCACCAAAGTGTGTATGTACCAATACGACAGTAACTTGTCAATTCACTCCCTCACACTGGCCACAGTAGCTCACATCTCACCCTGTGAGTATATTAGACCACCTAGGTTTGTTCACATTTGTGATAAAACATACAGAAACTTTTCACTGACCTGCTCATTCCCCCCCCAAAATTAGACATAGCTAGAAATTCATAATTTACTGATTAATTATTAATTTCTGTATATTCACCATGTGTTCATGCATGATGAGAAACACAGCCTGTCTAATAATAGGAAAAAAAAAAAAAAGTATTCATTGTGGGTTGAATTTATTACATGCTTGCAGAGAGTATCAAAACTCTACTCCAGAGGGAATGTTTCTTCCCATAAATTTGCACAGTATCAAGCACAACGGGGCTTTAATTTCACTATGAGGTCTTTGAGAGCCTTGCGATAGCAGAAGATATTACAGGAAGCAACAATACGCCAACTCTTCTACTACTCTGTCCTACCAAACAGTAAGGGAAGAAGAACTTTATTTACAATGTAGTTGCTTCTTCATGAACCCAAGAATCATATAGAAGGGTTGCCAGCAAATAAAGTTTGATAAAAGGGATAAAGAATGAAACTTGAAAATATGCAAAGGCAGGACACATGAAGACAGCAGGCTACAAGAGCAAAACGCCTTCCTTTTCTTTCCCCTCCAGTGAACTAGGATACAGGTTTCCAGAGGGCCAGCGCTGCTGTAACCGATCCCAATAGGCTGTTATCTTTAGACATACCAACAGGTGGCATGGCACGATTACGTGGCAGAAACAGTTTTCCTTGATGAAATGGGATTTCCCAGTTCCCCTGCTCCAGAGCCAAGCACAGCTAACTGCAGAGGACAGTTGCCTTTACTGAACTTCCAGCATAAATTAAAGGCACTTTAATTAAGGGGTGGAGGGGAAAACAGAGGCATGGTGTTATCATAATTTGCCTGTCTCTGTAGGCTTAACTGAGATGACCTCCACACCCTGCATAGAAACAGTGACTTATTTCAAAGATGTTAGATGTCACACCGTGGTACTGAAATAAAACAAGAGAACAGTCAACAAGTATTGCATAGAAATGGGAAGGGAGGAAAGAGTTATCACTTTTATCTCAACATCATGTTTTGCTGAAGGTCACAAAGATCTGATTGACTTCCTTTCTTCAGCAGACATTTTAAAAAATTAAAAACAGTGATTTAACCAGTCCTAAGAAGACAAATACAATCTGACTACTCTGAACTAATATGTCATTTTAATTTATTATTATAATCGTATCTCATTACAAAGAATTTCCCTTGAACTATAAGGAATCTTTTTACTAGGTTTGTTTCTTATCAATAATAAAGAAAATTCATGAGACAAGAAAGCAACTTAAGAACAGGTATTGGCAGGGATAAAGGATTTATTGGCTTTATGCTTCTTCTGCCTACCAGTCAAATAATTTTAATCGTAAAAAAAAAAAAAATAGTGAGCCTGAATTTCTAATTCTGTCATGCCTAAACTCCAGTATGATGTAAAAGCAATTTTTTTTTATTCTAGTACGCAAACATAAAGTTAAGCATGAAGGAAAAAAAATGAATGGGTAATACTTTCTAACTTCCAGAGGAAATTGAAATCAGCTCCACAGTGGCAACTGGCTCTCAGGAGTCTGGAAACCTAATTAGACTTAAGAACTAAAGAAAACTACATTCGTTTAAGGCCTGAATTCTACTTTTCAAGGAATAAAAAGGCAATATTTGGATGGTACAAGTAAGGAAACATTTTGTGTAGTATCAGGATGTACTGTACATCTGCAGCATCAAAATGAATTTGTAGAGACCAACAGTTCAAAAAATAAAAATGGACTGCTATTTTTGGCAACTACCCACATTCTTTGAAATACTTTCAGCTGCTGAAGGAAGTAAAGGGGGGACTGTAATACAGATAGACCAATCCTCTTTGAGTCAAGGGTTGAGAAACAGTAAAGCTTAAATGAGAGTCCTTCCAAATTAAATCTCTCTACTAGACATTTCCCTTTTATATTTCTAAATGCCAGAATAAACAAGCATTTATCCAGTAAATCCATGCCTGTGTTAGCCAAAAATGCTGCAACCAATTTCTGACATTTTTTAGTTTAATAAATAACACAAGTGTTTCAGCTATAATCAACAGTGTGACTTTGAACTAAGCAAATATTCATTCAGGACATTTTGCCAGGCTATTTTCACCTCTGATGCTACTAATAGAGTAGACCAAATCATTGTAGTGCTAGGATGACAAAAAGAACAGTGATCTTATATTTTGGTTGACCTTTCAATTCCAATGACCTTTAACAAGAAAAGGCAAGGGGATTTTGCCTATTTAAGAGAAGTAGTGGTGTTGAAGAAGATGCAAAGGATTTCACAAAATGCTTTCCTTATTCTCATGTAAGAGAGGTTATCACTTCTCACTTGAATTTTCTTTACCTTTTAGTTTGCACTTCATATTCAATCGTAAGGTTGAAAGCAAGGTGCAACTGGATCAAAGATGTAAATGAACATTAAATAATTCTTACGCATTTAGGCTTAATTGAGTGTAATCGATACGTCTGGTGTGCAGCCAAATTCAACTATTGTGAAAAGCACCTAATGTATGGACATTATTTTTGGACTACTGAATGCCAGAAAATAATGAGCTGGCATTCAGCTTTGGTGAATCAGACCTTGAATTTTCATCTAAGAGCAGTTTTGAATTATTACTGAAGATAAGGTGTAAATGTGCAAGGAAATTTTATCCATGTTTCTCCCATGAATCATAAATGGGGAAAAAAATTACAGTCTAAATTGCACTTAAAAGGAATAAAGTCTTTTCATGTCATACATGATTTATCAAAATGATCTCATTTTAAGGGTACTGTGGTGTATCTTGATTAATAACATTAGTAAGCATGATGAATGGCCTCTTTAATGGTAACATAGAATTTATTGGCAAAATCCCTATTTCTGCCGAAAAGGGTGGGAAGTAAAACAGACAGCAGATAGTTACTTGAATGAACAGTTTAAGTAAACTCTCTCCCGTGTATCTTGCATTTAGAAGGTCTTTGAAAATTTTAAATTTGAGTTTATTCTCAGGTTCATTTTGACAACGAGTAACAGGTTTTACCTACAAAACTCACTTTGCAGTTCACTGCAAAACAAGCTGTATAAGGATGCAGCATGTTAAGGTCTTTCAGGAACACTGGCCTCATCCCCTTACAACCTATTTCAATATCCTCTTCATTTTCCTTTAATATCCTAAATGTTTCCCTTCTCCCATTACTCCATCTTTCTCCTCTCCCCCCTCCCCTTTTTTTAAGCCTGCTCCAGCCTGCCCTAACTAATTTCCTTTTGGGCTGACAGATCAGAGGCCTTCCTACCACTGTTCCTTTTAGACCTGTGAAGCCCTCCTCGTAATCCTGCTGCTTGTCCACAATTAATCTTTCCAGTTGCCACATTATTAACACTACCACCCACAGACAGAGGATGCCTGAGCACGGCTGGACATTAGCTCCCCACTGGAGCATCAAAGTTGTCAATCACACACTAGTCTGAAAGTTGCCTGCTGTCAACATCAGAGGTTTTCATCCTCTCCTACCCGCTGATCAAACATTTTTCTTCAGAAGATTAATTCAGAGTCCCCACCTATTTCCTCCCATATCCTCTTTCCCTTTTAGATTTACTCAATGATCCATCTTCTGTATGGAAAAGGAAGCAGTGTATAATAGAAATCCTTTCAATACAAAAGTTCAGCAAAACTAAATTTAAATCCCAGCTGTTATCAGCTCCCATGCGCCCACCCCCACCACTGGCAAGTTAAACACCTTAAAGAGTTTGGATTAGACCTAGTCACAAACGCGTTTGATCAAAGGCTCCAAGACTTTACACAAACGTAATCACAAGGCAATGACTGCATCTGAGAAGCCTGAATTGATTTGTTCTAGTATAACATATAGCATACGGAAACACCCATTAGGCTTTCTCACTTCCAAGACCAAGAATTCTCAACTTCTGCCTCTCAAAGCCAAACATGTTAGCATCTTCCTAATGCTATTTTTTTAAGCACAGCAGCTATGTTTTTAAGCATTTAGTAGCAAAAGGATGCAAGAGATTCTGCTACTCACTCAGTTTAGTTTCATGAGCTGAAGGAAACAACTTCAGAATGACCACCTCTCACTAATCACATTTCAGATTGTAATATTTTCATTTGTGACAAGTCGAACCTTACTACTCAGTATTTTTCATTAGGCTAGATAACAGAATTTCTCCCTAAAGGACCACTTAACCAAAGTTAGCAACACAACAGTGAATGAAAGGAACACCATTGATAAAACCCAGTAAGAAATCTGTTCACTTTAAAACTTAAAGATTGGTTTCAAAAGGAGAATAAATCCATTTAAAAATCACACTACGAAATAAATTCAAAGTTGCTATATCACACTTTTCACTACAATAGATTTTGGAATTCTTATTGATATATGGTCCAAAAAAAGGATAAAACAATAAGAGAAAATCTGCTGCCTTGACTCCTGTTCTGAATTTGGAAAAGTAACTTTAACCAAGAAAAGTTTTTCTTAAATCTCTTTAGCAGCATCTTTAAAAATTTATCTTTTGGGAACACACATGCTGTGTGTCCTTTTCATTTAGGGTATGCAGAAGGATTCAATGGGTGTTCTGGTAAATGTCTGGTAAATTAAAATGCAAGAAAATAAATAAATAAATAAATAAATAAATAAATAATAATGTCATGCCCCCAAAATCAAACTGAAAGTCTTGCCAGAGAATTCTGAAAAGTGACACACAACTATTATTTGGGGTGTCTTGTAGAGCAAACCATAAATGAACCACTAGATGCTAGCAGATGCTTTCTCTAGTTCCCACCTCCCCTGTGCTCAAGCTTGGCCATTCACTGCATTTCACTCACCACACAAGAGCTCTGAACCAGTGAGGGAACCGTCCTGAGTTCTTCAAGAGAGGGTGCAAAAGAATGGGCAAGTCACTCATGGAAAGGGAATTACACTGATAATCTCTTAGATTCTGAGTCTCCCCTTCAGCCATTCTGTGCAATATTTTTCAACCAATGATATCACAACTACAGAACACAGCACTATTTCCTTAAACATTCATGTCTAAATCCCAATGAATGGGAGAAGACTTTTATGCACATTCTTTCAGCAGACTGTTCTGAAATGCTCTGTAGAATATCACATACTCCTGAATAAGTTATCTTGAACTTATAAATACACTGTGAAGTATTTCAATCAAATGATGCCAATTCAAAATATGCTATTCTGTATGTGGCCTTGTACAATAATTATTAAATTGGTCTGACAAACAGAAAGAGTGTCTGAAACAAGATAGTCATACATAATCTACAATACTGTGGCATATTACTTTTCGTAGAATGTTTTTTTGACATACAGATGATTCAGAAATTCCATACTTATTTTTGAGAACCTGATATCCACAGATTCTTCAAAAGTCAGGGAGGAATCCGTAAGGTAATTTTTTTTTTTTTTTTCATCTGAGACTATTCCCAAAATCAGTAACATAATACTATCACTTGCAAACACATTCAAGACAATGACAATCAGAGAAATGCAGAACTGCAGGTATGTCTCACTGACCAAACATAATCATCTGCAAAGTTAGGTTAGCTTTGCTTTGTTATTCATTCTGCTGCCCTTGAATTGCTTCCTTTTTTCAGATGTATGGACAATGTTGCAAAAATGAAAGACAGGTCCTAAAAACTAAATGATATCAGCAGCTTTATAACTATTGTTGAGTTACACTGATCACCTTGCTTAATAGGCACTGAAACTGAGGAAATGGAAGGCTGCAAATGTTTTCACATCACCTTCATTATGCCATACGGAAAAAAAAAAACTATCTGCAGCTACAGCCTCCTGTCAGACTACTTTGTCAGCAGAAGGGGGTGCTGTAGTGTAACCCATTTAAAATGCAAATAGAGTAACTTTTGTAAGAGCAGATTAAAACTAGCATTTTATTCACTTGGCATACCCACAGCGTACTGAATGCTGGAATCAGACTTGTCACTGCACACCACAGGTTATTAGTAGAGCTCAGAGTGCTGTTGCTAAATGTGCAAGTTAAAAAGCAAATAAACAAAAATGGATTTATCTGTGGTATTTGTTCTCTGAGAGAATTCAGCATGGCCTGCCTTACACTGCACATTTGTTTATCCAAGATCACTGAGCCTCAGTTTTTTATTTTTTTATTTTAGTATTTGATTGACAGCCACTTACCACAGCCAGAAGTCCTGGGATATGTAATCTATAACATTAACATTCTAGAGAAAAGCACAGTTATTTTCAAACTGGACAAACAAATTTATTAAATAAGACACACGGGAAAGAGCCTACGGTGCACAGCCATTTCTATTTAACAGGCTTTTCTGGACTCTCGTGAACCACCAGCACAGGAGAAAATACAAAGTCAAAGTCTTCAGCAG
>VXAV01007602.1:17010-30342 GCA_013399715.1 Alectura lathami
ATTACAAATGAAAAATCTTAAAGGTAAATTTTCTTCAAAAATACTCATTTTGATAGTATTTTTATATTAGACGTTAAAATGGTCTAAAAGACAAGTCACTCTAGTGTGTACCCCTCTGGATAGGAATGTGGTTGACTCATGAGGCAAAAAATAAATAAATTCAGTATTGTTAAAAAAGATATCTGGTAATTTTCACAAATAATATTGGCAATATGAATGCATTTTCAGGAAATAGTTGTGTTTTGTTGAATCAGCATTGACCAGTAGAAAGATGTTCAGTGAGATATTCAAACTCCAAAGTTGAGTTGGGAACAAAATCAGTTACAACTTTCAGTGCTCAATATCCCACAAAAAGATGAAGTCCAGAATTTTAATATGGAAGTTCCATCTTCTCCTGGAGGAAATCAGTCTCCTTACTGTAGGACCGCAGCAAGATCTTCCTTCAGCTGCTAGATGGATGATCAGTTTCTGCCAACACAATTCCGTGGCACTGTGAGTTGAGATTTTGTCATTACTCATACTAATGCCATAATACCTAGGCTATATACTGCTTGTTTTTGATATAGATGGTCTTAGTAAATTTTAAAGCAAGGCTTAGCAGCTCTCAAAACTTGTCACATCCATTCCAACAACCCTTACAGATCCATGAAAAGCTAAGCTTAATCTTACCACCTAGTCTCTAAATAGCCATTGAGTACAAATACAATTTTTCAAATGAGTTCTCTTCAAGATAGATCTATATATAAAGTTCGCTTAATATATACCTGTAAGGATATACCTGTCTTTAGCACACCTGNGAAAAGTTATTTGTAAATCATCGAATTTGCACTCTAATTAAATTTACAGTCAAAATTAAGTAAGTAGACAATGATTTGTAATTTACTGTGTAACCTAGATGCAGTAATATAACATTGGAAATATTGTGCTGTATCCTACTTAAATTTAAAAATGTTTGGGGGGCACAACAATACTTTTTCTATAATGATTTCTCTCAGTGCATCTTCTATATACTTGCAGTAATACAAATCATTAATAATATCCCTTCCAGCTATGCCATAACATTTTTTTCCTGCGAAGAAGCATTACAGTTTATTCCTCAAAACAAAATGTTCGTGCTATATGTTACGAAATGGGCCACAAGGGACTGATATCAGGAACTGCACGTATTCTTCCTACTCCTCATTTTGAAAAGAAAAAGATATATTTTAAATAATAAAATACAGCATTTGAATCCATTGTCTGTGTTCTTTTTCAAAGTATGACCTAATCTAGTGTCCTGTCATTGTTTTGGCAGAACATGAAACAACAAATATGTTAAATTTGAGTGGTTTCCTGCAATGTTATTCTATCAAACTGGCAATTTCCGAAAGGATTTGGAATGGAGTTTGCAATTCCTTAGACACCAGGGAGGTCCAGCAATGGTTGCCAAGATGATCTGCAGCTCAAGCTGGTCCTAATATCTGAGCACATAAAAACATTCTTTCAGCTCCAATTTATTTTTAGGCCTAATCTTAAGCAGATTTGAGAAACCTTCTGAGTATCCACTGTTTTCACATCAGAATGTAAAGGACTTCATATTAGTATTTTTATACTTTGTGGCATAACTTTATCAGTTTTTAAACAGTAAAACTTTAATTGCAAATATAAAACCACTCTGAATAAAAAGAAAAAGCAAGCAATAACCAAACAGTAGATGTTAAAAATTAGGACAGAGTGCACTGTAGGATTCTTGTATGTGTAATCACGTACTTAATCTGTAGTCCATGTACTTCACTTTTCATTATCGCCAACAAATCATGATGTTTCCAAGATGGTAGCAACTTGGAAGAAATCTGTGATTCAGTGGTGGTTTGGAACCAACTCACATCACAACTTCTGAGTAAGATCAAATTGGAAACCTAATGCTTCAAGCAGCCCTATTGCACTCTGGACTTTGGAGCAGGGAGAAATACTACAAGGGATATCCTAAGTCTACAGGTTTAGTCCTATTCCCAGCATGATGGATGAAGCAGAAAAGCTCTAAAACTCAAATGGTTTTGTGTAGTCTGTCATTGCAGAGCACCATAGCCTAGCACCAACTTACCAAGCCACCTGTGAGTCTGAAAGTGTTGATTCATTAATATAAATTAATCTGAATACTCACTATTGTCTGTGAATAATATTAACCACAGAAAATACACCTACATCAGAACACTTCTCTCTTATCTTACCTGCAACAGAGATGCTGCTACTTTATTTTTATAAAGACTGGCATTGAATGTAACAATTTTGAAGTGATAATGAGGATATTTTTTATATGTCAGCAAAAACAATCAAAAGTTGTCACTTTAGAGATGATCTCTGAAAAGCAGATGCTCCTCAATACTGCTTGACTTCTTGCTGGACAGCACACTAACGAGATAATATCTTCTTGGCCTCCCTGTGCAAAATATAGAGACAGAGGAAACCTAAGAAAACATAAAGAAAATATTGTACTGGAGCAGTATCAAAGCAACATCTGAAGGGTACATTTTGGGGGTTTTGAGGTTTTCTGGTCTTTTTTTTTCTTCTTCTTTTTATTATTTTTTTCTTTTTTTTTTCTTTTTTTCTTTTTCCTCGGAAAATGATACTAGTGTTTAGTTCAAGATGTTCTAAGATAAGTTTGTCCAACAACTTTTTTTCTAATTCCTATTTCTGCAATGCAGCATATCTGTATGACATTTCCACTGCTTTATTAGAAGTCATTTAGTCTCTACTCACATAGTAGATACGCTGATCAAAACTGATCCTGCTACCTGATACAGCTACCTGTAATTATAAAAAGAGGTTTAGTATATGCTCTTAATATTCAGAATCTCATTAAACAAAACCCAAAAGGATAAAAAGCTGAAATTTGGACCAAAGAGTGAATTAAGGAGCACTGGTTTGGATTTAATCCAGTCTTGAGACTTTCAAAGCCATACGTTGCACATGGTCAGTATATTTTATGTGAATTTTAATGTATTGTTTTCATGCTTGAAAAGCAGGCATTTAAGGCCATATTGGATTGGAACCTCAGTATTGCTGGATTACTCTCATATGGTCAAACGAGACATTTATAAATGATACACAGGAATGCAAGGCCTGGAAAATTATTTCTCTGCAATATATATTGTATCAAAATGTTCTCTTACCCTATGAGGATGGAAGCAAAAATGTATTTAGCAAATAATATTAAATTAATTTTTGGTCAGACTCTTTTTTCAGAAAATGTATTTTGAGAAACAGGAGGATGAATTGTGAATATATGATTTGTGAGTATATCTTGCTGACTTTCTCATGTTGAAGACATGAAACGGTTTATCATTTCAAAGAACATTATTTTCAGGATTCAAAATTTGTTGGGTTTAACATTTTTATTGGTAAAATGCCACCGAAGCTGGCAGAAAGCCAGACTATGGTGGTTTCTGTGATGGGTGGACATATTCCTGTAGAGTATAAGCAGGTAGTATCAGATTTACATGAAGATGGTTTGTCTATTTGAATTGTGCATTTTTTTTTCCTAATTCTTATTGACTTCTAAAGAAATTCCAAGAGAAAAAGTACATATGGCAAGAAAACAATGATTTTGCATGCTTGGGTACAGAAGAAATCAAGAATACTGAAGTTAAGAACTTAAATAGTTGAAAGGTATAGTAGTTGAAGAGTAAATACGTTTCAATCATTTTCTCTTCAATTCCTCTAAAATAAATTCCAAATTCTTTATATGTTTCATATATAATCATGAAATTAGAATAAAAACACAAAATCATTTGAGACAATAATTAATACATTTGTAGTTTTAAGTGCTGATGACATTTTTTGTTGCTAGGATTTGGTACTGCAAGATGCTAAACACTTTGAGCTCTTCTTTGAGTATATAATTTCCAGTAGAGTTTTTAAAATCACAAAATCACAGAAAAATTTAGGTGGCAAGTGACTCCAGGAGGCCACTAGTCCAAGTTCCTTCTCAAATCAGGGCCAGCTCTGAGGTCATACCAAGTTCAGCATTTCTTAAGCATTCAGTGGTTATTCCGAAAGGTATTTACACAATTTCCTTGACTTTTAAATTCCATGAAGGGGAAGAACTGAGGGAGGGATAAATGACTGAGGGGAAGTAAAGGGAAGCATTGTTTTATCTTAGATATCTGCAGCTAGCAACATGGAAAATGCGCACGTTTCTGTCTTTTGGAAACAAATATGACGGGCTATAATGCAGTAACAAATCACACAGATTTGGTAAGCCTGCTGTTAATAAAGGTATTTAAAGTGTCAACAATGTCATCAACTGGTCTACATCTGTTGGGAAAGTTTCTTAAAATCCATCAAGCTTTATTAAGTTCCTAGGAGTGAAGCAATAATTACTATATAGCTCCATACTGAACACATGACTTTGCTACTAGCTAAGACTCAGGGTTTTGGTAGCTGTTCAGACAAACTGCTGCCTTTTGAAGTTATTCACTGTAGACACTAATTCTTTCTCTATGTTTAAGAAAAAAAAATTGAGTGTAGTGTTGTTAAGAAGAAGCTCTTTTCTTTCAGTCTAATACTGTCTACCTACTAAGCACATGGGATCTGCTAATAGGTGTTAATTGGGTTTGATCTCAGCTGGGCAGTGAGTCTCATCTACTAGTTTCTTCCCCCGAAAAGAAAAACAATGAGTCCAACATTGAAGTGAACATAATGATAAACCTATATACAGTAGGATAGAAAATTCTGGAAATAGGTTATGATCAAGTAATGTAACAAAGAGCAAAGAAAAGCATATAATATATAATGCCTAGGGATTTTGGACAAAATTGCTGTTTTTTTGGTATCAATTGACTTTAAAACAAGATGAAAAATGTTATATGGGTGTATATGCATATTCCTATGTGTATATACATACAGTTGGTGCCAAAAAAAAAAAAAAAAAAAAAAAAAAAAGGGAAAAACTTTANTTGGACAGAAAAAAAAAAAAAAAAAAAAAAAAAAAGTATACACATTTTAAGAGGTGTTATCTATGTATTATGTTTTGAAGTTGAATTGAATTATGATAACAATGTGTAGTATGACATTCACTCAAAAGATGGCATTAATCAAATGAATGCTGGTGTTACCATGCGACAGGCAGGACAGTCAAAGAAAATCATGGAAGCACGGCAGTTGTTCACTATAACCAGAAATGTCTGGACACTGATGGTAACCACTCTGAGCATCTCTTGTAACTGCAAAAGTCAAAAGTGACTTGTATCCATCTTTTGTTATCAGAATATATAGAGTATTACAATTTTAATGCAGTTTTTTCCTTTCTTAAAATGCGCATACTTTTTTTGGCACACTCTGTATGTGTAAATATATGTGCATAAATCTGTCTTTTCCTGTTTGCTATTGCTTTGGTGAGCCACAAAGCATTCTAGTTACAATGTTTACCAGGAAAAATGACCACTACAGAAGGCAGAGATTATTAGCTTTTCAAGAAGAGCAAATTTGTGATGTCTGTCAGTACTTCAGTTCAGTCAGAGGAACTATATGTTGTGTTAACTTCACATTTGTAACAGTTGTGTTTTGGAAACGGTCACGCTTACAACTACATCAATGAAATTACATGTTTGGCTGACAGGAAAGTTATACCAAAGACAAGACAATTTCTACAATGCATTATATACTTTCATATGCTTTCAACGCTAGAGCTGAAGGAGCTGTTTTTGCTGACATTTACATGTCAGTCCAGAGCATAAAAAGGCTCACAGCTGTAATTAGAATAGTATCACTGTGAAAAAGCTTAATTATTGGACCAAAATAGAGAATTTGCCAAGGTATATTATTTAATCTGCAGAAACGATAAAAAGTATATCAAAAAGAAAAATAATTTGCCAAAGTACATTGCGCCTCTCTGATAAAAGAAGTTCTTGTTGGTGTCTAAGACAACTATGCTGAGGGATATTTTGGAAAAATCTATATGTAAACACATTTAATGATCTTTTACCTAAATAAGAACTTTCTACGTGGGTTCAGCCAATTCTGGCACAATAGAAGTGCCTGCAAAGCTGTTCTAATAACAAAGTCTGAGGTCTCAGATAAGTGACTGAGTTGCAACATATTAGAAAGGTATCATCCATCAGGTGACCTTTACCAGCCTATTATGCAAATACTCTTAGTCTGCTCTAAATGCAAAATAATGTAATTCAAATCATGGTGGTGGCTCATGGTGGCTCACCTGGCTCATGGTAATGTTTAACTTGCTATAGTTTGAATATTCAGACACTGGAATATATCCATGATAATCCCCTCATGTAAGATCTTTGGCACAATCCCTGCTATGTGTGTTTTGATTAAACAGGTCAGTGTGATTATTTGTGAATGGAGCTGAGATGATGAATTGGTCTGCTGCAGACATAAGAAGAGCTATCAGATGCTACAATGCTTCCATTACCATTTCTGATTGATTATTCAGTCTTGGATTTGATTGAAAATTCCTCCTCCTACTTGCAGAAAAAAGCAGAAATAAAGGTAAAATTAATAATAATAATAACAATAAAGGGCTGAGGATGAAAAGATAGGTAATATGTTCCTGTCCCTAAGGACAATTATGAAATTCTTTGGATTTCATCAGGATGTTAAACAGTAGGCTCTAGACACTTTAAGTTGCAAGAGTGTAAAATTCACACCTTAGATGTGTAAAGCAGCTGGCAGAGGATCTCTTTAGAACTCCAATGATGTTTTCAAAGTCTTGGAAAATGAGAAGTCCCAGAGGGATGAAGAAAGCTATTATCTTTTCAATAAGCAAAAAATTAAATCATGGAATCATAGAATGGCTTGGGTTGGAAGGGACCTCAGAGATCATCTAGTTCCAACCCCCCTGCCGTGGACAGGGCTGCCAACCACTAGCTCACTAGATCAAACTGCCCAGGAGCCCATCCAGCCTGGCCTTGAACACATGCAGGGATGGGGCAGCCACAGCTTCTCTGGGCAGCCTGTGCCAGCACCTCACCACTCTCTCAGTGAAGAATTTCTTCCTGATGTCCAACCTAAACCTCCCCTCTCTCAGTTTCAGCCCTTTCCCCCTTGTCGTACCATTATTCACCTGTGTAAAAAGTCGGTCCCCCTCCTGCCTGTAAGCTCCTTTTAAGTACTGGAAGGCCGCAATGAGGTCTCCCCAGAGCCTTCTCTTTTCCAAGCTGAACAATCCCAACTCCCTCAACCTTTCCTCACAGGAGAGGTGCTCCAGCCCTCTGATCATTTTGGTGGCCCTCCTCTGGACCCGCTCCAACAGCTCCACATCCCCTCTGTACTGGGGGCCCCAGGCCTGGACACAGTACTCCAGGTGAGGCCTTCCAAGGGCAGAGTAGAGGGGGACGATCACCTCCCTCTCCCTGCTGGCCACCCCTCTCTTGATGCAGCCCAGGATGCCATTGGCCTTCTTGGCTGCAAGAGCGCACTGCCGGCTCATGTCCAGCTTTTCGTCGATCACAACGCCCAAGTCCTTCTCCGCAGGGCTGCTCTCAAGGAGTTCTTCTCCCAGTCTGTACACACACCTGGGATTGCCCCGACCCAAGTGCAACACCTTGCACTTGACCTTGTTGAACCTCACCAGGTTCTCGTGGGCCCACTTTTCCAGCCTGTCCAGGTCCCTCCGGATGGCATCCCTTCCTTCAGGGGTATCAACTGCACCACTCAGCTTGGTGTCATCAGCAAACTTGCTGAGGGTGCACTCGATCCCACAGTCTAAGTCATCAATAAAGATGTTGAAGAGCACTGGTCCCAAGACTGACCGCTGGGGAGATACTGCTCGTGACAAACCTCCACCTGGATGCAGAAACATTGGCTACAACACTTTGGATATTGAGCCATTGACTACAACCCTTTGGCTGCGACCATCCAGCCAGTTCTTGATCCAGCGAACAGTCCACCCATCAAATCCACATCTCTCCAGTTTAGAGATAAGGATATGGTGCGGGACCATGTCAAAGACCTTGCACAAGTCCAGGTAGACGACATCCGTCGCACTTTAGGACAGTTTAAGGCAGCATAGGTATGGGATCTGACCAAGAAAAATGAAAAGAGGTTATCACAAATAAATAAAATTATAGTAGACTTATGAAAAAGAAAACAATTAGATTTATGCAATGTCATTTACATTGATATCACAAGTCTGATTAAGAAGCATGGAAACAACAACATCTAATTCAACCTTATCTAATCATACATTTATGCAGGACTGAATACACTTTATCTATGCAAGATTCTCCTCCAACTATCAGCCCTAAAAGTTTCTTTTTCTGTAGTTCCACTTCTCAGTTCTCAAATATGTTGCCCAAGTCTCCATAACAGTCAGATTGATTTTGTCCTGTCTTTACCCCAGTAGATTCACTGAGCTGATTATTTCCATGTTATACATATAGAAAAAAAATTTCCTCTTTGTACTTTTATTTCCTATTTAAAAGAACAGTAGAGCCCTTCACCATCAGTATGCATTATATTTTATGTTGCTGTCCTCAGGACTGTTGTCTTCCAGTTCCTATTCAGATCAGCTACATCTTCATTTTAAGAGTGAAATTGAAAGGCACATTGAAATGCTCAATACACTATGGTGCAGTAGACTGGAATTATTATTTCTACTGTTTTGTTCTAAATATGCCACATTTTTGGTTCACAATCAACTTATGTTCAATTTTAAGCTAAGAACATTTTGTGTGTGTGTTGTTTTACTGGTATAACCTGCCAGACAATATTTCAAGATTGTTGCTTACCAAAGCAATATTTTACTTTCTGCTTCATATGTATAACTCCGGTCTTTCAAAAATTGTATCCTGCTAAATTTGAATATTTTCTTTAATTGCATTAATTTATTTTAAATTCTGATCGTATATTTTTAAAAGGATATTAGCCTCTCTAACCTTGCTGTCGTCTCCTAATGTCATGAATATAAATTTTATCCCATAGTTGAAGTTGTCATTGCACGAATTGAATAAAACCAGGCTAAGGGATAGACTTTCTGGTAATCCTGTCTGAAATGCTTTGCAAGCATGAGATGAAAATATGGATAACTATTCTTTGAAGCAAGATACACATATTCTACCACTCATGGTGACTGGCCTAGCTCCAATTTGGAAACAAACTAGCCAAGTTCACAGGGCTAGGCTTCTTTCACTATCAAGTTGGTACATCAGCGGAGGGTGGTACTGCCAGATAAATCTTCCCAGGCTGTTGCCAGCCTGGGGATTACATAGTAAAGACCTGTACAACAGGTTATAAAAAAATTAGGAAAAACTAGAGTACCTATTGCAATGTTGTGTAATCTGCTGAGTCCTCATACTCACACAACCTTTATAAAGGCTTTCTGCTCCATGTACCTGCCTACCTACACAATTTGCAATGATTTTCAGGGTTTTCAGTCCGGCTGAGAGAGATCACCTACATTTATAAGTTTTCACAGAGACTAAAATATCTGTAAAGGCCCAAGATTACTATTTGAGCCGCCCTTACACTCTATGAATCTTGAGTAATATCAAGTCCTCACTACAGTCCTCTGTCAAACTTCTCCCTCTCTATGCAACAGAATAATATAAAACAATATGGTGCAGTGGAAAAAAAAATCCATCAAGGGATTCTTACAGAAAAATTCCAGTTATACTGCTCTTCTGATGAATTTAAAGGTGTGTGTGTGTGCACGTGTAGGTACTATGATGTGTATTAAAAAATATTTTGTTTATTTGTACATGCATAAATAGGTTTATAAGTTTTGAAACTTTCCATATTGAAATGTAAAAGAAGCAAAAAAAAAATGTTGGTAAATTCTGTGCAGTATGTTGAAGGCACTAAAAGTCATCTTGGGAAGGAGAGTAGCATGGAAGTTGTAGCTTCTGTCTGCTTTAGTGAAGAAAGTTTCTACATGAAAAACAAACAAACAAACAAACAAACAAAACCCTTACTTTTACATTTATTCATTACTTGGAAACCGTCATGTATTCCTGAAAGGCCTTCCTACTTAGAATAGGAACCCTAGCTCTAGGTTTTAGATGAGGAAGAAATGCATCTCTCAAGTCTGTCACACAAATGTGAAGCCCTGAAAAGTATAATATAGTGTTACAAGGTACAGGTGCATTGCTGAGACAACTTGCTGATGGTAACTGAGGTGAGGAAGGTCTATTCTTTTTCACAGCTGAAGAAAGAAATTTGTCAGTGACAAGAAGGATGACATACATGCTTCACATTCCTCACTGCTAAAAATAATGAAGGGAAGGAGGAGAAGGAAAAAATCAAATTTCACCTAAGGAATCAGTAGTGAACTTAATGCAGGTGCAGTATTTCTTGACACAAAGAGTTTTTTGTTTCACCTCTATCTTATTCCATGAAAATGAACTTCTCCTCTCTCCCTCTGTTTATCAGTCCAAAGCAGATTAAAAATGTTGATATACTTTACTGGCAAAGATATTTTTACAGTCTTTAGTCAAGTTGTCAGAGCAGGATTAACTTCCTACAGAACTTAAAATAGCTTCACAAAGTGTAGTAGAGTTCCATATAGGTCCATTAACCTGTCCATTTTTTGCTGTCTACTGAGTTACTTTCTGCATCTACTGCTGTGAATGTTTTTACTCTTTCAAATGTATAAAAAAGCCATATACATCACTGAACCAGCATGTTACTTCAGTCACTGAAATGACATCGACAAATACCCTTTACAATCCAGTATACTACACTATACCAAATAAATCAAGGTTGTATTTAACCCCTATATTGCTGGAGGTTCTCAGTAGGTAAACATCCAATTGCGTTGGAAAAACTCTGATTGCTCTTCCGAGGAGTTGTTTGAACTGTATATTGGTTCTAGAACATGGCATCATTTTACCAGAAAGCCACGTCTTAACCTATTCAGTACTGGGCAGAAAGATGCAAACTGTGCAAAATGTCAGAGAATATTGTCACAGCCTTCTTGGTCATAATGGAAAAGCTGATGATCTCTGATACTTTCCTAAAGGTGTGTGAAACACAGTTTTGAGAAGGGTTAAATATAAAACAGGAAAAATAAATAAAATTGTATGATTTTAAAGAGCAGAAAAAGCCATATGCAGACATTTTTTTCTTCTTCCCAGCCAACAAACACTCTGAATTCATTCAGTTGATGGTTATTTTTTCTTATTCAAATGAAATTTAAAATCAGGCTCTATTTAAACTGGGAAGAGTAGCACTAACAGGTTGACCAGAGAGGTTGTGCTTCTCCATTTTCAAAAGTTTTGGAGGCACAATTGGATAAAGTCTTGAGCAGCTTGGTCTGACCTCAGGCCTGCCTCTGCTTTGAGCAGTAGTCTAGATTAGAGATTTTCTCAGTTATCCTGTGAGTCTGTGATCATAATAAAGGTAAAGAAGTGGCACAGATCATAAGCTGAGAGCCCAGAAGAGAGTTAATTGGTGTATGAAGTGAAAAATAAATAAATAAATGAAAGTTTCATTGTTAGAGGGAAACACTGTAAAATATAGATGTTTGTTGACGCAGAATTTAAAAAAAAAAAAAAAAAAAAAGCAGAAGAAAACCAGGGAAAATACNNNACATTTGCATTATGGCTGTCATATAATTATGGCCAGTCTAGATTTTCCTTGCTTTAAAGAGATTATAATGTGAAAAATGAGACCATTAAGTCTCAGGTCTTTTGTCGTCAGTACTGATGCTAAACATTGCTCAGTAACTTTTGACATGAGTGTCCAACTTGCACAGAATAGCCCACATCCACACAATTGAACTCTCCACCTTCCAGCACAAGGGCTTATATTTAGAGTGCTTCATGGAGGGGATTTTATCCTGTACTTAATCCCAGACAAGGTGTGGAAATTGTCTGGATGTCTAGTTGGTACAACACAAACTTTAATTATTTAACAGGACAAATGAGTTTCAGAGCCTGGAAACATTTCCTGGCATAGTTCATTGACGAAGGACAACAATGATTTAACTATAACCCACATAGAAAGAGTGGCATGAGGTAAGTCCTTTGACAGTGGGCAGAAGTTCCTTCTGGATGACTTGCAAAGTCCCACAGGTATTGTGTCAAGGTTAGGCTCATGCAGTTTGAAATCAGCCTCATGGAGTTCTTTAAATGTCAGCATGTTCGATGCCCAAATTGACTAAATGGATCCTTTCTCCTTAACTAGGGCATTAATAATAACAAATGGAGAGAATCCAGAAGTGCCTGTGCGGTTGAACAAAAGTGAGCCCTGTAACTCTGGTATACATAATGAATTGCCTGTATTCACAGATATGCAAAGGTAGATTCTTCCATAAAAATGAGAGTGTCCGTCAGCATGCATACTGATAAAAAAAGTATTCTCCTAGTTACTCACAGACCAAAAAACAAAACAAAAATAAAACAACAAACCAGAGCAAAACAAAAAACACAGAAAAGTGTGGAATTCAGAACTGATTAAAAATACATACACTTTTTCTAATTTGCAGTTAAAATAAACAAAACAACAGAACACACAAGGTTAGAAGCTTGTATGGGAAAAGAATTTCAATTTATGCTTATTCACTTGAATCATTATGCAGATATTATTTAACAGAATTGTACATCTACAACAGAAGCTTCACATTAGTTTCCTGCATTTATTCACATAGTGTTTTATATGAAACAGACACACATTTTCTATGTCTTAGATGCCTAGTTTCTTAGTTTGGAAGCGGCCTCAAAATGCAAAGAAAAAGTTGGCAAGCATGATACAATTCCACATGACTGAGGTCTAACATCCAATATATAATCAAATCTTAACAAATCTGTGCTATTTATATTGGAATTCGTAGGATATCTAGCAGATTCAAAGTAGATCAGCATACTTATATAAAGAGAAGTCCTAAATCAAAAGTATTTCCTTGAAATATCAGCATGCATTAATATGCTTTCCATAATAATGCTTAACGTGTTTAACAGAAACTAGATTTTAGTAATTGTATAATCTATTTATACTATACAATTTGTAGCTTCTAGACTGATTTATGCGTGATCAGACACCAGAACATGCATAACAAATGTAATGTAGTGTATAAGTAGATAGACAATTGCTAAATGTGCAGGCCAAAAGGAACACTTAGTTATCCAAATGCATTTGAACCTTAACACTCTCATCAGAAACTGGTTTCCGTTTCAAGTAATCAAACATTTTTATGTGGAAGTCTGTTGAATTATCAATTAAGAAAACTTGTACAGAAGACAGCTTATGTTTACTTCTCCTACAGCATCAAGTGATTCAGTTGTTTATCATAAGGAGCAAGTCTAGAGGAAACACTGTAACTAGGTCTTCACATATGATTGCTAGAGGGCACAACTGTGGTCAGAAATGTGCCAGAAACTCCTGTCTGGGAAAAAA
>VXAV01007603.1:5962-18770 GCA_013399715.1 Alectura lathami
TTCATTTTTGTTGTTTTTATTTTTATCTAACGTTCTTACTAGATATGGAGAAACAGTTTCAGGGTTACGCATTTAATCCCTGACAGAAAACTGAGCAAATATTGGGACCATCTTCCCCCTGTGATTCATGACTTGCAGTTACTCTTTTCTGGATGCATATGTTGATAAATAACTATATAGACTCTCTATCCTCTTCCTAGGAGATTTGAGCTTGTTGGTAAATGAAAGTGAGAATCGGCTTGATTCTTTCCGCCTTCTTAAAACAGAGACCCTTAAATAGGTCTCTATTATAATGGGAGTTGTATTTTATCATGTTGTACAACAGTTTATTAATACATTGAAACCTGTAACAAATACATAAAATACAGATCTTACATTCCATTAGCTTTTTTTTTTTTTTTCTTTTTTCTACAGATTCTGTAATGTGCAAAGCATTTTCCCTTTCCAGTACACTGCATTTGTGGGCTTTCCTGCTATCAAGATCTTTGCAATTAACCAGCTGAAATCCCAGAATAACTCTGCTTGGTTTAATCTGCTAGAAACATACTTAGAAAGTTTGGAAATTGCTACTCTATAGTGAAAGGAAATACAGGTTAGAGATTTTGGAAGCAGTATTTGGCCATTAGGCTAAAATTAACAAAAAAAAAAAAAAATAGTGTATGAAAGAACCAAAATGATGAGCCTAAAATGATCCATTTTTCTATTTCTTATGTTAAATTAGTACTAGAGGTCTGGGATAATATTTTTCAAAGTTTGCAGGTGGTTGTGTTTCAGGCTGTGCTTTGTCAGCTTGTATTAAATATAGTCTTTTGAATATCATTTATATGGCAAAGGTCTAGTAGTTTAGTCTGTTCTACCTTACTTTTGAGAGGGAGAGGAGTCTGCTGTGTGTATCCAGAAATCACCCTTCCCCCTGTAATTAATACAGCTTAAGTCCCTTAATTTATTCTATAACATACCGACATGAGCTAACATAAGCCTCTGTAGTTCAGAGTAGCCAATTATACCTGCTGACTCTCTGCTGGTAGCCATGGTATCTGCTGGCTTTTCTGGTTGTTCTCACAGCAATCTCAGAGCTTAAATAAGCTCAGACACTGGCTCAGCTAGTTTAAAATTCATAGTGCTAAGGCTTTTGCAGGGGGATCACACTGCTGCTCATTAGGGACTGAAGAATAAGGCTGTGGAGCCCAGAAGGCTTTGTGCTATGCCAGGTAGCCTTCACAGGAACAGGAGGGATGTATCTTTCCTAAGCTCAGCCAGATATCTCAGCAAAATTTCACAAAATTCCAAAGCTTCTGTTTATACATCCACTCTTCATCTAAATCTGGTATTATGTAGTGTCTGACTATTTTGTGAAAACTATCTGCCAACAATGTATGCTGAAGTAAAGATGCCGCTTCTTTCTTTATGCTGTCGATCTAAATTCTTTTGAGAAAGAAAAGGAATAAAACTTTAAGCATTCCAATCTATTATTAATCACTGGATTTGCACAGGTAACCATAATTGGCCAACCACTCCCTGCTATGTGAATGTTTTTTTCAATGTGTTTGTAATTCGAAAAAAAAAAAAAAATCACCTTTGGTAGGGAGGTGTCTCCGTCCTCATTCTCAATTAAAGTGTTAAAATTGCTTATTTTCTAAAAAACTGTTGCCTCTATAATCATATATCTATATTAGAGCTTTAGTTTCTATTTGGAGAGTGAGAGCAGAATTATAGATATTTAAGCTTAAAAATGATAATACAATAAAATCTTTTCCCATTTTTTTAAAAAATTAAACCATAGTTTTCAATGCTTTGTGAATTGGCATTGTATTAGTAGATCTATGTAATGAACAGTGCATTTTCTTTATTGCAACACATAATATTAATTGAACTTTCTAAATGCCTGTTAGGTTTGGGGATAGCGTTGTATCTAATCCTGCTTGTCACAGTAATGCTACACAGAAGTCCAGTGATGTTTTTATATTCAGTGTGCAAAAATAAATAATTGTGTGTAATTATCTTTTTTCTCCAAATCAAAGCTCGTGAAGCATGCAATTCTTGATTATCACAATCTGTCACCCATTCTCTTTCCATACCACACTTTGATTTGGCACAGACCTCACAACACCTTGAAGAAAAATACTACACATATCCTACGAGGAGAAAATTCTTACCTTAGCGACAGTGTAGTCCATCTCTACCACAATTTCACTGAAGAATTAGTGAGTCTTATTTCCCTATGATGCTAAGCACATGCTGACACCAATGCTAGCACCATAACACGCTGCAAGAGGAGTAGTACTGCACCTGCCTGTTGAGACCCTCTCTGGTTTAAAGCCTTCACAGGTCCCACAGCATTTAAAAACAATGTGATTTTTCTATGTGGTGTATCATAAGTAATAAAGGACAGGCTAGTAGAATGTTTAATGTGTTGGGGAAAAAAAAAAATCTTTGTGGAAGAAGAAAAAACACATACCTTTGCAATTATATCCTTTTCTTGTTGGAAAAATTTGCCTGAAATACAAGTCCAAAAAAAAAAAAAAGAGGATATTACTAAAGATGGATAAATGCCATTAATCCTATTGTTGAAATTGACAGCAATATAACAGAACCATTGTTTGGTGTGTAATACATTCCACATCCTACATTCACAAATAAATACGTACTTACACACACATTATGTACTGATGTGCAAGACTTTGCAACATACACCTGATCCTTCATCTGTAACACACTCTTGAACTTTGAGAACCAGTAGCGAGATCAAGTACCGACAAATCTAGTGATTCTGAATGTGTCACACCTTGCCTGCACAGAATAGTTATCAGATAACTACATTTCCAAGAAAATATGAGTGGCTTTGTGGTGGTTTAACCCATGATAGCTCCCAACAGTTGCTCGCTCACCAACCCCAGGCCACAGAGGCCCAGGCCGGCCAGCATACTGCCAGTGGCCGGTATCAGCAGGATGAAGGAAGGAAGTGGGAAAAGGGAAAAAAAGGTAGAACTCAAGAGTTTAGATAAAAACTGCCTTACTAAAATAACTAAGGAACAAAAGAAAATAAAAATGCAAATGGGATATAAGGGTAATAATATTGATAACTGGATGAGAAAGGCAATTTCTCACCCACACGCAAGCACAACCCAGAAGGGAGAAAAGAGAAACACAAGCTGTGGCTTCCCCCCTGCACCAGAAAACAGAGGGAGGGAGGGCCATGACGTGATGGAATACCTCGTCGGTCAATTTAAGTTAAACGCCCTAGCACCATTTCCCCCCACCACTTCCTAATCCCTTCTCTTCCAGCATTTGCAGATTGACTATGCTAGAAACCATGACAGGCTTCTTATGATTTAACTAATTAAAATAAATATGTCTGGTGTTTGCCACTGAAAATACATGGTGAATGGAGAGCTCACTTTTATCTCTGCTTTCTGCTAAAGGCTTCTCTGAAAATCAGCCATATCCTAATTCCCGTTTCACAAGATTTAAACACAGATGTATTATCTAGAAGCTTGTATTTGATCATCTGGTAAAACCAGTGCTGTTACATCCCTGAACAGTGGTAGACACAGCTACATTTGTATTCATTTGTTCACAAAGAAAGTAATTTTATACTTTCATGATCCAGGAGACTGCATGAAATCTTTTAAAATCAATACTGACCTTTGTTTTTTTTCAGTGCTATGAAGTATTTTCAACAAAACAAAACATGATCGTATCAGTTAAATGAACTTGAAAATTGGCACATTTTAGGTGCCTTTAAGTTTATTGCAGACAAATTCCACAGCTTTATTTGGGAGTCAATTTACACTCCTGACAAAATAAATAAATAAATATTAAAATTGTATAAACCTTTAAAGCTATTACATTAATAGTAATTACATGAGATGGCAAAAAACATAATGTCCAATATATAATGAAAATATAGCTATAGAAGCAAATAATACAATGTTCCTCAGAAACTAAAGATAAAAGAACAGATAGCTTAATTTGTTCAAATACTAGAAGTATTTACAAAGATATGCTACAAAAATCATTAATTCTCACTACACCATTTGGAGGGTGATGGAAACAAGGCAAAAACATCCTCTGTAACATATCAGTGGATAGAGTTGTTCACAGTGTTTTAGACCTGCTTAGGTATTGCCATGTGTTCTCTCTACTTTGTCATTAGAGGTCTTCAATTGTTATTCATAGGTAGGCAGATATGGTAATGTCTTCAGAGGTGCAAGATGTGAATGGGCTTACACTTCCTTGTGCACAGAGAGAGCTGCCCTAGATCTGCCCTATATCATTTTTTGTCCATTTCTTCTATGTAAAAGAGGGCACAGGTGGAGGGCTATCTGGTCTATCTGCTGAAAACCTAAGTGAATCTCAAAGAAAATTGTTTGATGATCATTTCCTTAAAAGGAAATTCCATCCATTGATATTCTGGCTTCCAGAAACATAGCAGATATAGCTACTGTTTAGTCATATAATGTGTGATTGTATTGATTCATGTGGCAAACATTAAGATCTTTGTCATACTGTGACTTTTAACTGCAGCCCTGCATATTATGCCATGTAGATCTGCACAGCCCAAAAGAAAGCAGCTCACAGAGATGTAGATATCTTCAGCGCTTTTCAATTACTGAGTTTATTTAATTTTAATGATTTAATCTTGCTTTGCACTGCATTTGCTCTGCATCTTCAGATTATGCCTATTTTGTTATGAATTAATTATTAAAAACATTAACACAAATCTTAAAAAGAGCACTAATATGATGATGATGAATAAATAGACACCAGTGCTGTAAAAAATGTACCCAGGTATTTCAAGCAAAAATCAGCATTTCTAGGATCATCACTAAGTCTACTTAGAAGGCAGAATTTACAGGCATTGCTTTTATTGACCGATCATATGCAGTCTTCAACAGTGAGAAAATCAGCAAGACATTCAATAAAAAAATCCCTTTTTTAAAAACTAGTACATTGCCTTCCACAATGCATGTGGCTGCTGCAAGAGCACCTGTCGTACCTAACTACTCTTCTACAAAGTCATATTGCTTCAAGTTGATTTTTTTCTTTTTTTTATGGGAATTTTTTTATCCACTCGAACTATTAAAGTCAATAAAGCATCCTATTGCAGTTAATAGGAGTTATTCATACATTTAACTTTAAGCGGAACAATTTACTTTCAACAGTTTAATACTTGAACCACTGGGAGCTTTTATTAAATTGGGTCTCCACATATTAATTCATCTTGGCAGAAAATTAATGCTATTATTATGAAAACGCTACATCACAAAACAAAAACGCAGCATATGTGGAATCTATCCATGCCTGCTC
This sequence comes from Alectura lathami, assembly GCA_013399715.1. Taxonomy (NCBI): domain Eukaryota; kingdom Metazoa; phylum Chordata; class Aves; order Galliformes; family Megapodiidae; genus Alectura; species Alectura lathami. The sequence continues at coordinate 11,273 of VXAV01007603.1, forward strand.
TTCTCATATTACCTCACTGTTTATAAAAATAAGTAAATCTCTTGTGATGTAAATCTCATATTCTTTACTCTTAATGATTTGGGAGTACATTATTTCTTTTCTAGCTAATTAAGACACTTTTTAAACTTTAAATAAACCTAATAGCAATGTTAGCTTTGGGAGAAACAGCACAAAACATTATTAAAGGGAAGTTCATCTTAGCTTTTGATATCTCTTTTATGATGCCAAATAAACTACACCAAGAGTGTTCATTCTCTTTGTGCCCAATAAACAGAACCAAATTCTAGGGTAACTCTGATAAAGAAATTTAGTAATTTCACTATTGAAAGAAATGATATAATTAATACAAGATTAAACTGTTTCATGAATTCCATTAACATTTTCCTACCTACCCCTTTCGGAAATTAGAGTCAATCTCAAACATATTTGGGTATTAAAAGTATTTGGGAATCAATGTAGAACATCGTGACATAACACTGTCTCCTCTTTTTTTTTTTTTTTTTTTTTAATCTTACTCAACTAGGTAATGAGTCTTTCATTGCACCATAAAACTAAATGTCTGTACTACTAGACATAAGCCAGATACCCACTAGATTTTTTTACATGTTTTGTTCCAAGATTGCAGTTGCATATTGAGTGAAGGAGAAGAGGAATAATTTTCATGGTTTTGATGTGATTAATTGATTAATTAATAGTTAAGGGATTGCTGAGACTTTTTGTGTTTTTTTTTTTTGAACCTGTCATTGTCTATTCTAGTCTAATGAAACAAGCTATTAACCTGAGGTAGGCAAAATGCATAATTACTCCGTAACCATATTAAATATTTTCATTACTTAAAATCTTACCAGATTCTTAAAAGTCTTTTTCTCTTTCCCTCTGTTTTCTTCTTTTTCTTCCTTTTCCTCTGTTATCTGTGTTATCTGTTATCTTTTTTTTTTTTTTTTTTTTCTTTTTTCTTTTTTTTTTTTTTTTTTTTTTTTTTTTTTTTTTCCTTCTCCTTTCTTTCTTCTTTTTCCTTTCTCTTTAGTACACTTAATTCATTTCTGGACACTGTATTTTAGTAAGTCACACACATTGTATATGTCTTAAACAATAACCTATTGTTACTTTTTTTTTTTTTTTCCCCCTAGTAGGAGAAATTTTCATCACAGAAAGAAAAACAAGATTCAACAACTAACATCTGTCCTTTTCAATTCTGTTCTGTAAAACAGCAGGCTTTGAGAGCTTATCTGCTTAACGTGTTTCAGAAGAACATGTGTTTAACATAAGGGTTTTATTTTGTTGATGGTGGAGCTTCTTTGTTTGTTTGTTTTCTTGGAAAAGTGTATCATTCAGCTTGAATGAAACTACTTGAATAAAACAATTATTGGACATGAGTTAAAGTCTTACATTTCTAAGATTTCTTTTTTTTTTTTTTATGATGATTTATAAAGAACTAATTAATAAGCTACAATGAATAAGATCCAAAATTATTTTTAATCAATCTTTAACTTTGTCTGAAATCTAGTGTGGTCAAAAATGTTTAAAATATTTCAGAAAGAAAAGATGTCCTTTAACATACATGAAAAAGACTGAAAAGAAAAAACACTAGAACTATTTCACATAACAAATACAAAACATTTTTCTTCCAGATCGATCTATTTTTAAACATCGTTTCTTTTCCACAATACTATTTCTGACAGATTCTTAAGATATTCACTATTCTTTGTATTATCAACATTCATGAAACTTAATAATTGGCAAGACTTTGTGGACAGAGACCTAGACAAGATATTTTCTGCTTTTACTAGTAACTCTATGTTATTGAATACTGAATGGTGTGTGAAAATGCTACTGTCAGATTTGCTAGCAATATGCATCATTCTCCTTTGTAATCAAAATCTTCAATTGCTGAGGACTAGCAGGGGACTAGAAGTGTGAGAACATTTAGCTGCTTGTCTTGCTATGCATTGTCATTTAACTTCATTCTAAAATCTGACTTCAGATGACATTGAACAAAAGTAAGATGATACCTGAAATTAGCCTCTTTTTCATGTTGATATTATCTTTATATTTATGGAAGTCAACTCATGTTGTCAGTTCAATGACAACTAAAGTACAGTCAATCCTTATGTCAACAATTCTTTAATAATTCTGTTTAGTGTTCAGCTAGATCTATATACTTTTATACATTTGCGTTTGTTCTCAGAACAAATGTAGAAAACTGTACATAACACTGGTATTTCTCATGTATCCATTAAATGGCATTAGAAAACTTCACCACATTATATGTATGATATTTTAAGGGAATATATCTCCTGCAATTTTAATTAGCTACTGCTGTTCTACTGATAATATTTCTTACACTCTTTGTAAAACAAGTTGTACCTGAAAATTCCTCAAAACCAAAAATATATGAAGTTTTACTATCACTGAAAGCATTATTTTCCCTCTGGATTGTCAAGCATATTACTGACACTTCAGAAACTGAAAACACTTTCCTTGACATTTTTTTACATGAGTAATGTTACGTTCTCATGTCTCATCTACATACTATTTTGTTTTTTTATACTTTTATAAGTTTGTCAGTGTTAGATCTTTTTTACAATAATATTGCAGCAGTTACAGTTATTAGACATCCACTTCTCTTTTTTTGCTCTTTAAAAAACACCATCTCTCCATTTCATCTATATGATGCTTATTTCTTTCTCCTTAGAGAAATAGAATGGCTTGGGTTGGAAGGGACCTCAGAGATCATCTAGTTCCAACCCCCCTGCCGTGGACAGGGCTGCCAGCCACTAGCTCACTACATCAAACTGCCCAGGAACCCATCCAGCCTGGCCTTGAACACAGCCAGGGATGGGGCAGCCACAACTTCTCTGGGCAGCCTGTTCCAGCGCCTCACCACTCTCTCAGTGAAGAATTTCTTCCTGATGCCTAACCTAAACCTCACAATTCTCCTAGATGAGTAAATATTTTTTAACCTTCATTAAAATATTTTATTGTTTCTGGGTTGATTGCATTTCTTCCATATGGCTGGTGAGCCCTTCCTTTAACTTCTTAGTGTCATCCAGAAATTATGATCAGTGAGGTTATATTAACCTTCTCATCACTTATGATACTACGAGTAGCACTAGTCTCTCATGACAATAGAGTCTCTCAGGACAATACAGTCCCTATAGTTCTGTGAAGATTTTGCATTGATATTTTTCTCCCAATAAATATTTAGATACTTCTTTTGTAATCTTAGTGAAGACCTAGATCAGTTTTCCTGTTTGGTCAACATACACTGACAATAATTAGTTATACACTATTCTTTAAAAATTAAATTAACTATAATTGATATACTACTCTTTAATTGTTACTATACAAATCAGATGTTTATATTTCCACTATTTTCCCTGCAGTTAATGGAAATATATAATAGCTACCACTACCTCAATAATTCTATTTACCATTACCGAATATTTTGTACGTTATCTTTATGTCTGTCTAATGAAATTTCTGTAGTACATCAACATTCATTAAAAATCAGATTTCAGCAAAGCACATATCTTCGTATTTAGCACTTTTATGGGTCCCATATGCAAGTTATCTAGATCTGATGATTTAAAATGCTTACACCCTATAAATCCCACTTTGAATATTACATTTCTTCATTTATAGCAAATAAAGTGTCTTATCAATATTCCTGGTTCTTTCCAAACACCTAAAATATTTATTGAAATTTTCTGGCTATTCCGTCTCTTTTATTATAAGATTATGTTAATTCTAAAATTTCATAGAAATCCTAAGATAATGTATTCCTAAGATAATTTTGAAAGCATTTACTTTTTACTTCTCACAGCCCTTTCATTTTCCTTGATTTTCTTCAGACCTCCTTGATAATTGTCTGGAACTGGATCGAATTTTATTTAACTTTTTGTTAGTTGAATTATAATAGTAGTTCCTAACAATATTTTTGCAAACAATTAGTAATATATTCCTTATGTTATAAGGCCGCAAAGATTAATTAATTGTTACCAGTCATGGATAAGGCCCCAGATTAAAATTTTATCATATTTAATCTCTGATTAGACAAGTTGTAGTTAAGAATGGATGTTACTTGTATACAAATGCATGTTTAGCTGTTATTTTATCCAGGCAGATAAGACATAATGTTCAGAGAACATAAACATTTTTCATTTTGTATTTTAATTGTGCTATGATCTTAGGAAAACAAGAAAATCAAATGCATATTTTGTTCATTTGCAGCCCATGATACATACGTTGCATGATAAATGAAGTTAATATTTATTTCACACTCTTCTTTTAATTTTACCTTTCTATTACCTTTCTTTTAAGTTCATATTTTTCTCCATTTTCATCACCACATCTGCCACCCTAAGCAAGGAAAAGTATAATACTCAAATTTTTTTTCTTCTTACTTTTTCTGTATTCCTCTTTAATTTTTATATTTTTCTATTGTAATTCAAAATAAATGAAATGTATCTTTATGGAAATTAAAGACTGAAATAAAATATTAACTGAACAGAAAATTACAAAGAGTGAGAATGCAAACCAAAATAGTATGTGAGATTTCAATATATTCTGGGAGAAAATGAAGACTAAAGGAGGAAATTAGAAAGAAATATGATTTAATATATGAAGACTTTTTAAATTTTGTGGAGAATTCTTTAATTTCAGATTTAATAATACTTTAAATGTTGCATAGAAGTTAAAAATTTGATGCTCTTGTGTTCTGTTGTGGAGCAGAGAACAAAGGGGTATAAGGTTTTTAAACTGCTTTTCACAAGCCTCTCTTCACTATATGGCCTCCACTGTGAGTAGGCAATGGATTCATCCTGCTTACCTAGTTGATTATTGTCTGCATTTACTAGCAGTTTTTATACATTAAAGGGACCAAGAACTTTTGATTTGACATTAATAATCTTAATAATGTTCTTATTTATTTTTATTTTTTTAAAGATACTCTATTTTCACAGGTTAAATACCAAGCACTTCCAAATTCATCTGAAAAGAACATAGGAGTCTAGGGACCTATATTGTTCCTTTTATGGTCTTCATGACAAACTCTTCATGGCTCTACTCTGCACTGGAAACATGACTTTTATTTTATGGAGGCTCACAAGAATGAAGTCATATGTTGTCATCAACTGGAAGGGCAGCAGAACTCCCTGACTCTCTGTAAGTTACTGACTATCTGGCCTGAATATCTCAAACTCAAATTAGATTACTCCTTCATTCTCTACTTCATTTGCGCTGCAGGGAAAAGCTAAATAACACGCTAACTGGAAATTATAAAAAGAGAAATCAGTCAGAGAAACTCAGTCCAATTAGCCATCCTATTTTTAAGGCTTCACAACCTGTAACTGACAAATTGATTTGTGGCTTAGTTAAAGACAGTCTGAAACTTATAAAAACATAACCTTGCACAGCTTTAAATAAAACTTAAAGAAATGTTTACACATCTAATCCTTGGCTGGAACCAAGCACAACTATGTGTTAGGAGTTAACACAAATAAGAAGTTCAGGGAGCATGAGAGCTTTATCCATCATTTAAAACATTGTAATTAAGACCAAAATTAAATTCTGCCACATATTATTATTTTGCATTCCAGATTATAGTTAATGTATTGCTGAAATCTCTTAAAGAACATCCAAACACACAAAAGAAGAACAACAGCAGTAAAAACACAAAGAAATCCCAGACATGATTTCTGACTTCTCTGAAAGAGAGTAATCAACGAAATAAAATCACTTATTCTCCAAGAAAGAGAATCAGAAATCTGTGGACAAAAGTTAGCAGAGTACAAAATACATTAATTTATATCATAGCCACGGGAAACAAAAAAACAAGTGGTTTAAAGAGAAAGTAATTCACAACAGGTAGTGAAACTGACAGAAATCTTAAAAATACATTTTGTGTTCTGCATAAGTTAAAGGAAATATGCCTGTTTTGTAGCCTACTGTACAGACGATTTTCTGTTCACCTGATTCATTGTTGAGGTTCCTTTTTCGGGACGTTTTTTAAGCTTATGCAATAAACTTTCCAGAATTACCTCACAAGCAGCAGAAACAAATCTTTATCCATCTTTATTTATTTATGGAATGGGAAGAATCTTTTCAATACATTGGAAATTAAATATGTTTGTCATCATATAGCTCTGCCTGGATTGGAAGAGTTGGTCACTATTTCAATCTCCTTTTCTCCAGCTATTTTTTTTTTCTCTAACATGAACTTACTACTTATTGAACATTGAAGACTTTTCATTCACAAGAAACGAATTATAATAAACCAGCATGATTGAAACTTCTTCATCAAAATAGAGGACTTGGCAGTAGCCTGAGGAACTCATAATGGGTAATCCTATTTCCATTTGAACAGAGAGACAAACCTGCTTGTCTGCAGAGACAGATGCACCTGTGATGTACCTACAATAGCCTGAAGTTCAGGCAGAAATTCCTACATGTATTTTTTTTTTTAAGATGTATTTTTCAATAGCTTCAGAGTACTTCTCATAATAAATGAATTTAGGGTAGCATTAGCATCACTACTCACCTAACCTATCCCCCAACCCGCTTTAAAAATGAGTCAAGGCAGAAACTATAAAGAAAGAATAAGATTCATAGCAAAGTCATAATGCCATAGTCTTGCAAAAACAGAGGACAAAAAGGAAATAAAAAGTAGTATGGGCTGAAAATCAGTTTTTGTTTCAGACAAATTCGTTCTCTCATTTTTCACATGCAGAATTAATTCATAATTCCTGTGAAGTACAAATCACAACTATCTGAAGTATTCATAATAAAACAAAAGGGTTTGAACTATGTAAGATGATCATGTGCATCTTCACGCAACTTGTGAATGCTCTTGTTCATTTAACTGATGAATATTGTTATATTGATAAACATATTCCTGTAATGTAATAATTACTATTAGACAAGAAACAAATAATACAGGTGACTGGTGTTGGATTACTTTTATTTCCTGATTAATGCATTGCAACACAAGTTGCAAGAGCTGTAGAATGAGTCAGAGGAAGCACCTGCACAGGTCAAATTCTATCCCCAAAAGATTTAGCTTTGAATTCTGAATTTCTGTGAAACTTCAAAATCTTCCAGCTTACTATAAATGAAGATGATGGTTAAAGGCACAGATATATTAAAAACATATGGATTGATCTTCTAATTCTTTTCGCATGTAGAAAGACCTACATGCAGCAGATGTGTTCTGTGTGCTCTGCAGTACTCATGGCTTAGTGCAGTCATTGGAACATTGTCAGACACATGTGTTGCTCCAAAGCCATCCATTGAATGATGTTGACTGAAAGACAAAAAGAACATATGGTTACTCAGCTCCAAATGCAGGCACATTTTTTTAAGGGTGAGGTTTATCTAAGATGAACACATTTTTCTGTTTATAATGTAGGTTCAGTGTGGGTTAAAGATGCCTACCTCTTTGTATTAGTGTGCCACAATACTTGCAACTTACTTTTTTTTTTTTTTTTTTTTTTTTTTT
>VXAV01007603.1:69717-84778 GCA_013399715.1 Alectura lathami
AGCATCTGTTCATTGTTATAATGAAAAGCTAAGGATTCAATCTGCTGGAGAACAATTTTGTAAAGTGAAATATTTTTACAAGTAGTTCCATCAGTTTTCTTGTTTCCTAGAACATTTGATTTTATGATGAATTTGAGTTAATTAGTAATACATATGACCCCATGTATCTGATTACCTCAAGTTTTCAGATGTCGTTTGAGACAAATGCAGCAACATCTTTTTTTTGTTGTTGTTTCTAGAACACTTTTAAAGATATGTATGTGTCAGACCTGTCACTTCTGCCTGAAAATAACTTTGCAGTATTCTTGTTTTTATTCTGTTGCTAGGTAGATAATAAAATAATAAGCTACTTGGCCTCAAAATGTGTGTAGCTTAGGATATAAATTTTACTTCAGAAACTATGCAGTTCTTATCTGGGTATCAATTATAAATATTTTAACATTTACAGTCCATTAATATATTTCTGCTGTGACTGCCTCTTCCTGTAAAAACAATATATTCCCATGCACTATATCACATTTTCTGTTTCTTAGACCTATTAAAATAATAACTATTACTTCTCCTATAACTGAAATTGAACTAGAAAAGCTGTAGTTTATACTGCCCTTAAGCTTTTATTGAAATGATGGTGTTACACTGTCCACATTCCAGTCTTTCAGGATATTTCTTGTACTGAATGAGCATGCTAAAGTGGAATTGATATTCCATTTAATATTCCTGTTAGTTGGAAATCTCATTTATGCTCTCTATCTAGTTATATTACCTCATGAAGCATCATAGCGTGTTACACATATGTTAAAAGTTCTTATTTTTATCTCACAAGTGTGGTATTTTATTTTCTTACCAAGCCTTCTCCAAGAAACCACTAGCCACCCTCAGTGTTACAGACTTATTCAAACTGAAGAAAGCTTACAAAATGAGGCTCAAGAACTCTTCACTTAGAAGTCAGTTTAGTTTCACAGAAAATGTGCCATCTATGACAATAACTTCTGTCTAGGGTTTTCTCAGTAATCTGATACACTCCTGCATGCCATAACCCAAGCAGACTCATTAGACACAAAGCAGAAACTCCTCATATGGCATTTAATAAAAATTGTTTATGGTACAATCTATCAGACTTGAGAAATATGCTTATTCTGATCAAAAATAATCAATATTTTTTTTTTAGTAGTCAGGAAAATAGAGCATATGAACAGAAGATAAGCAGGTGGACTAAAATCAGTTTATTCCCTGATTATGATGGTTATCAGCAGTTATAACATCAGTAATACTTGTTAGTACAAGCACCACTATGAGAATATTAAAAAAATAAAATAATGAATATCATAGCCACTACATATTAAGTAATACAAGAACAGCCTGTTCTGCTCTATTTTTTTTTTCATATTTTCTTTTAAATTTTGTTGTCATAGGTGTTCAGACATCAGTATAAAGATAGTCTGGAGCTTGTGTTATCACCAAAGAACAGAGCAATGTTGATGATGCTGCAACAATGGACACGAGGGAAGAGAGGATATCACAGTACCTTGGCTTCTCACTATCCCACTGGTTGCTCCGTTTCTGTTCTGTTGAACAAATCTAAGTTATTGAACTTAACATTTCTAGGGCCTGCTCTGTAGCCACACAGTTGGCACAGTCTCATTTTGTCTATACTCTTAAAGATCTTGAACGTCCATAACAATGCCCACATTAAATCTGTTGATGTGGAATGGTGTCTGGCTCATGGCCAGCTTCCACACTCTCCTCGGAAGCACACCAACTGTCCTAGCCTAAAGCTGTACTGGGGATCATGCAAACACTTAAAATATACATACATTTTAAATTCCAGTATCTTTGCCTGTGACATGGTATTATTTAATTTGCTAATATGTAAAGCCAAGATCCTGAAGAGTATGCCAATAGAATTTTCTCCATAGAAACCAGACATTAAGATGCAGTGTTTCACAGGATTTGATTACTCCTATCTGTGCTTCTCATATGTTTCAAGCCAGGGTCACAGTCTCCCTTCTTTCACTGCTGGCAGTGTTCCTTCAAAATGCTGCAGCTTTTGCTATTGCACAGCTTGAACCCTCAAAACAAATAAAAACAGAGGCAAAAAAAAAAAAAAAAAGAAAAAGCTTTAGTTCTCAAAGAGTGTCTTAGATGGAAAAGAATTTTAAAAAATTCAGGCTTTTTATACCACTGTGCATTCAGTGAATCAAAGAAATTAAAAGATAATACTGGATTTCAATCCAACAATTAGACAACTCTTGTGTTTAGGAAAGATGTCCTCAAATTTAATTTTAGGAAGTGTAGATGCTTGTCAGAATCTTTTTTCTTAGTTTACTCTTGTTAGTCTTTTACTCCATTGAAATAACCTTTCTAATCATATCATGGAAAGTGTGCATTGTGAATTGTGTAGTAAATTTATAAAACTAGTTAAATAGAGTGACTTCCTATAGAACCACTGCATTTCCTAGACTTAAGCTGCTTATGTTGATTTTTAGCTTGTCTTAAAACATCTGGATTGAAATGCAGAAAATGAGATTTATAACCAAAAAATGGTACTACCCAAACAAAAGAAGTTGAATGTTGCAATAATGTACAGTTAATGATAATATGTGTTTGTTCATGGCACCAAGGATTCTCTGTTAAGGCCTGAATTATGTATGCATACTCAGATTTTAAGTTAAAAATCCTAAGAAGAGATGAAAACATTAAAGACGGCAAATTTACTACTGTTGCCTTTTAAAATTTCAGAGGTGCCTATTTAAATATATACACAGTGTAGGGATGTCTTCTTCACGGTAGTAGTACTATGTAATCTCATCATTGTCTGAATCCTGCACAGATAACTGCCAGCTATCAGCTGGCATACGGGATTACTATGGGAGTCCATATGCTTTGTAACAGTTGGTTTTCAAATGAAAATTTACAAAGTCAAATAAGAACGTGGCCCAGGCAACAAAGCCTAATTACTAGCAGCTACAACAAGCTGCTGGCTCCAACTCAAAATATTTTCCTGTCAGCTTGTTTTTTTAAGCTGAATTGTATAAACCTATTTTACAGCTCCAAAAATATGGTGACAACATGGAACTGTAATAGTACAATAAGCTTATAACCCAATAAGCTCAACTTGATATGTTACAGATTATATTGAGCATATCTTTGTTTTATTTTTACTTTTATTCAGTTTTGTTTGTCTGAGACATGTTTTATAAAGTAACTGTACGAGGCTTGTTAATATGCCTTCATGTGATCAAAAACATTACAGTTCTGAAGGAGCATCGGTCCCATTCCAAACTCTAAGCATGTTGATGTTTCATGCCACAACATGCTTCAGGAACAAAAAATCTGACTCATTTCCATCTCAAGTCCTAATCCCACAAGGGTTGCTTTTTCTGCTTGAATCTTTTTTTTTCTGACACATTTTTCTTCTGTCTGCTCTATATTTTTAAATAGCTGCCCTGGAATTCTTCTGACAGACTTCCTTAATCCTTTAAAGCTATGTACCTTACTCTAAGTTTAGATAACTGCAACATTTTTGAAGTGAATCTCTTGATCAATCTTACTTTCTGCACTTAGGTTTGCATCATGCAGTCTTCTCTGCGTACATCTGCACACTAGAGATTTAGTGTGCAGGATGCTATTTTGTTTGTTTGTTTGTTTTAACTGGACATTTGCATTCAGCATCTTACAGTGTGCCCTACAGTGTACCTCTGATGTGTTCAAAGTAGTTTACTTTCCAGTGGAAATAAAATTTAAGGCAAGCAAAAGCATCATGTAGAGTTATACAATATGCACAAATTAGCTCTGTCCTCCAGTTCTATGTTTATGTGTCTACGATAGGCAACAGCTGTGAACATTTTTTCAACAGACGCAAAGTGAAGTACCATCTTGTAGTAAGGCACAGCAAAGTGAACTTCAGTCTTTCTACATTTACACAGCACCAGTCAGTAATGTAGGTATTCCTCCAGAGTGCACAAGCTAGATTCTCCTCAGCACAATGTAACTTNCACCAGCTAATGATTGTATGACCAGATGACCAGTCAAGAGTCTGAAATAAAGTCCTCTCAATGAATTCAGGCATTCTACAGTTCCACTCTACAGGCCTGTTCATATTAAACTTTTCTACTTGCTAAAATAGATATAATTGTACTCTCCTAGACTTCTATCTAGAACATAGGCACTCTAGGGCTCAAACTAATCCGTGCTATGTCAATCAGCAAAAGTAGTCCTCTAATTTACTCTCTATTTCCTTTACAGTTAATAAAGAAAGGATTATTCAGGTGCCTTCCTCTACTGATAGTTTAGGGAGCTATAGCTAAATATGTTCCTAAATTATACACTTTGGTAAGATGGAATAAACCTGAACTAATTAAGGCTTATTTGGGGACAATATGATAGATAAACAAGGAACATAGCTTTAAAGGAAAAGTCTTCTTTGCTGAAGAAACTCTCAAAATACTCAGGAAATGAAAATAACTGAAGCCAGGCTTAAGAAGTTTGAAAATGTTGCAGAGTTGGCAAAGTCCTTCTTCTCAGTCACTTTTATGTACCATAATTACTTTTATCTGTAAAACTAATATGACTTTTATACATGACAGTTTCTAACCTAGAAAACAATTTCTGACATGGTATTGTTAAGCCCTTCTACCATCTTCATAATCTAGGACAAGCTGGCCCTGGAGTGAACAACAAAATAAACAACAAAAATCTAAAACCAAGCAAGCAAAGAAACAAAAAAAGTTTTGAGTAAACCCAAAATAAGAAGAAAATGAAGGCAGATAATCCTGCCTACAGCACCAACAACCTCAAATCAATATCTCTTCCATGAGGTGCCACATACTTTCTTTGATACAAGAACATTGTCCACAGGCAAATGTACATATAGTCAGGATGAAAAATGTGCCCAAGATTCAGAACCTAATATAGATATATCCCACTGCCACGCTTGTATTTATCAATAAATCAGTCCATCGCTGCTTTAAATTAACTATGTTTTCCTTGTGACCAAAAAAGAACATTTTCACCAGCAGTTCTACTAGAATTTGGAAGAGGTCACTAATCCCTAAAAAGGATCAAGCTCTGCATCTGGAAGAAAATGTATTGTAATTCAAAACAGGGGTGCATCTATTGCAGAATCATATGATAGCATCTTAATTTTTTTAAATTAATCTAAAAAAATAGCATTTGTTAGTAGGAGTGTTCCAAGGATTATCTGAGTCATACTTAATAACATGTAGGATTAGGATTCTGATAATATTTTTGGATGCAAGAACCAAAATAACAGACATAAATTACATCATCTCACCTTAGAGTAATTGTTCCAGACAAATGGTTATCAAAGTATATGCCATAGCCTATGAGCTAAACTACAGTATTAGGCCTGAACTTGGAAAATACAGTGCATATATATGGATTACTGTATGAAAACACATAACCTACCAGTATCTACAATGTATGCACATGAAATGGGGGAGAAAGGAATAATAATTCTTTTTAAACAAATATTGCAAATGTCATACATGACAGATCAGTGATGGGAGAAAAATGTGGCCTAGGGACATGTAAATAACTCCATATTTCACTTTCCAGCAAGCCTGCTACAGATCTCAGTGTATATGGCAGAGATATGATGTATATCTCATATCATGTCACGCTCAGCAATAAAAGCTGGGGGAAAGAAGGAGGAAGGGGGGGCATTTGAAGTGTTGGCATTTGTCTTCCCAAGCAAGTGTTATGTGTGATGAGCCCTGCTTACCTGGAAAAGGCTGAACATCTGCCTGCCAGTGGATAGTAGTGAATGAATTCCTTGTTTGCTCATGCACATGCAGCTTTTGCTTTACAGAGTAAACTGCCTTTAGGTCAAACCATGAGTTAACCCACCTTTACCTTTCTGATTCCCTTCCCCATCTTATTATAGGAGAGTGTGTAAATGGCTGTCTGGGGTTTAGATGTCTGCTAGGGTTAAGCCATCACAAAGATAATATCTCAGAAATTATCTGGCTGGAATAGAAGTTAGGTAATATTTCCAGATGCCTGCATTAAAAATGGTAATACACCACTATATTTTGCTTTGTTTGTTTGTTTTAGTATGTTATTGGAGATTTATTGCACCATATAAAATATGAACTAGAAAAGTCTTTAGTTCTAAATGACAGCCAATGAATAAAACTTGCTCTAAAACTTTGGTAATACTCTGAGGTTTCTGTGTAGAAATATTAGACTAATGTTTCTGATTTCTCTTGCACACACAATTGAACATTGGTTTGTGAGAAAATATTAACTTCCAAACATTTTATATGCTTTTCTAAAAGACTGCTTTTATATATTTTGAAAATACAATTTCTAGACAACTCTTCAGTCTTTCTATTTCTTTTAGCCTGATTTCCTGTCTCAGTTTTATCTATACTCCTTTCATGACTAGAACTAGATTTTGAACAGATAACTACTGAAAAATTTGTTTATTTCAAAAAGACAGAAAAAGCTCTTTATTCCTGTTTTCTAATCTATTCCAGTTTTCTGAGACACCTACACACTTCTGGCACTGGTCCTGTCAACACCTAAAATTATATCAATAAACGATATTTATAGCTGAACTACCTTATCTCCTTGCAGGTTGTACAGTTTTTGCAAGCTAGATTATTACTGTTGCACACTGTACACCTGAAGTCCAAACTCAAGTCCTAGCTAGATTAAAATGTGCCAAATTCTTCAGCTGCACAAGATTGCACAAGATTTATACATTACATCTCTCTCCTATTGTTTCAGACAAATTCAGTATTAGAATTGCACTGAAATTTAAAAACACTTTAAAGATTTTTACCACATATCACTTAACAAGTTCAGCCACAACACAGCAGTAGGTGACCTTTTTTGGCTTAATCTATTGCTTGTGACCTAGCCATTCTATTCTGTAAGAGAATTTGCACATCTACTTCTGGCTACCAGTTGTTGATATGTACCTCTTCTCTGATGATGATCTACCTAAGTCTATCTTATCAGAAGATAAGGAAAAAAAACTCATGTCTGAATTCATCTTTGTCTGTATGAGATTTTTTATAACTGGAAAAGATTTTGTCTTTTATTTCACATAAATAAAAGCCAAAATGCTATTACACAGAAAAAGAGAAAACAATTGTATGTCAGAATGAAATAAGAGAATCATGTGGTCATACTGGAACTTCATTTGTGTCTTGAGATCAAAGTCTTTTAAAAATAGTATCATTCCAGTGTGAAACTATATATACCTATATATAAGAAAAGATCAACAAAATTTCTGTTTGAGAAAGCCTAAGGTGACATCAATTACCAACTGCATCATATTTAACAAGAACAACTGGTGGATTCTGTACCTGGGATGGGGCAACTCTAGCTATATGTCCAGAGTCGGGGATGAGAGGCTGGAGAGCAGTCCCATGGGAAGGGATCTGGGGGTTCTGGCTGGCAGCAAGTTAAATATGAATCAACAGTGAGCCCTGGCAGCCCAAAGGTCCAACTGTACCCTGGGGTGTCTGAGGCCCAGCACTGCCAGCAGGGAAGTGATTGTTCTGCTCTGCTCTGCCTGTTGCGGCTTCACCTCAAGCACTGGGTACAGGTTTGGGCACAATATAAGAAGGACATAAAACTATTACAGAGCATCCTAAGGAGGGCAACAAAGATGGTGAAGGGTCTGGAGGGCAAGACAGATGAGAAGTGGATGAAGTCACTTGGTTTGATTAGCCCAGAGAAGAGATGCCTAGGGAGGCATCATGGTGGCCTACAACTTCCTCACGAGGGGACTGAAGAGGCAGGTGCTGATCTCTGCTCTCTGGTAACAGCGACAGGACCCGAGGGAATGGCATGGAGCTATGTCAGGGTTGGGTATTAGGAAAACATTCTTCACCAGAGGGTGGTCAGGCACTTGAATAGGCTTCCCAGGGCAGTGATTACTGCACCAAGCCTGCTAGAGTTCAGGAACAGTTTTGACAATTCTCTCAGAAATATAGTTCAGTTGGGTGGTCCTGTGCAGAGACAGGATTTGGACTCGATGATTCTTGTGGGTCCCCTCCAACTCAGGATATTCTATCATTCTATGATTCTATGACATTCTATGTGCCTTTATTGATGTAATGCATACTGGAAACATGGCTCAGGTTCCTCACATGTGGTTTGATCACTAAGGGAAGACAAGTTGGGAGACAAAGGTGACACAAAGGCAAAAAAGGAGCAATAGCTTCACCAGCAAAGAGTGCAGTCTCAGAGTATCCAAGCAGGCATAGTTGAGCAGACAAGTCATGAAGCCAAATTAGCAAGAGAAGGTCGGGATCATCAACATGCAAAGTCAGCCACAGGCACACCTGTGCATGCAGTTCAAGCATGGACCAAAGCACAGGAGTCAAGCATCAGTGCAGCCCCTGACTGAAGGAGGAGAGGCCCTAGCAGATTTGTTGGAAAATCAAATTTGATCAATTTAGAGAAGACTGATTTAAGTTTGCAGAACTGTACTATATCAGAGCTAATCTTGAACAGAGGTGGATTGTGCTCTGGTACGGTGCAGCTGGTGTTACTCCAACACCTGATATTCATTTGCATCTCATTTCTCCTCATGTTTTCAGTCCTAGAGTATATGAAGTGGAGAGTTCTGCAGTTTAGAGGATATCAAATATAAGAGCTACTGGAAGAAATACTGAAGAAGAGGAGCCAGGGAGACAGATGGTCACTTAATTAGCAAAACTAAGGATGATAGTACAAAAGAAACTAGAAGTGGCTGAAAAGATGGTTCTTACAAATATACATTATAAAAATGAAAAGTGGAAATATTCTGCATAAGGGGAAATATGAAATTGCTGTCAAACATGGATATATATATAGCCTCACATCCACACAAGTTCTACACTTATCTGTGATACACAACCGTAGGTTGTGATGTGCAATTACAAGGGTGGCCCATAGACTAAGGGAATTTCGCTGGATGGGAAGCAGGGAAGAAGAGGAGGTGGGGAGTGACGGGGCAGAAAGACGGCTGTTAATGTACACAGCACGTGACCTGAGCAAGACGTAAATGGCTTGGAATAAGGAGTGGAGATTGTACTGGTTCTGGATGGAATGGAGTTAATTTTCTTCATAGTAACTTTCTGCCCTTTGGATTTGTGAGTAAAATAGTACGGATAACACTAGTGTTTTGATTATTGCTGAACAGTGCTTGAACAGTGCCAAGGCCTGTTTTATTTCCCCCACTCACCCTCACCAAACAAATAGGTTGAGGGTAAGCAAAATGTTGAGAGTAAACACAAACAGGATGTCTGACCCAAACTAATGAGAGGAATATTCCATATCATACGATGTCATGATCAGCAATAAAAAGAAGGCAGGAAGTTCATGGTTTGGCATTTTTCATCCCAAGTAACTGCTAGATGTGCTTAAGCCCTTCTTTTCTGGAAATGACTCAACATGTGACTGATGATGGAAAGTAGTAAATGAACTCTATTTTCTTTACCTTGTGTGTGCTGCTTTGTTCTACTTATTAAAATACCTTTATCCTAACCCAGAAGTTTTCTTGCTTTCTCTCTCTGATTGTCTTCCCCATCTTTGCAGGGAGAGTGAGAGAACAGCTGGGTGACAACCTAACAGTTGGGATCAACCCACCACATCACTAGAAATAACTTTAGACATCAGGAGGCTCATAAGCCTGTGGCAGCCCAGGTTTTAATTTCTGGAACCACAGCATTTAATGAAAGAGATTAATAGACTGTTTACAATAGTTTACAAAGTGCAGCATGGAAAGCTTGTATGCGTACTATTCATCATGTCAACCATTCTACATTAAATGTCTAAAGTATTACAGGATAAAGTAATTTTCTGCCTTCGAATGCTAGTGAATGTGAAAAGCATTTCCCCCCTCGTCCCCTTGAATCAATCTTGCTTGCAATAGGTATGCTGATCACATATTCTTATTTCAAAAACTAATATACAGAATCATAAACACAAGTATCCATTTTATTGATGTGTTTAAATTAAGCATTAACAAAACACAAAAGACTCAAAAATTCCATAAACAACTGTAGTTTATCATCTCCAATTAAAATGCACATCATAAACAATTCAGTTTATATGCATATACAAAAGCCACATTTGTAACTGCATTAGTGTAATTAACTCTCTATCAACCACAGCAGACTGTTCTCATGCAGTTAAGAATGTAGTTAAGAATTCTTTCTTCATGATGCTTAAAATATTTCTTCCTAGTTAAAACATCTATAGTTTCTATTATGTACATTGTTCTAATTTATCTATTAATCATCACAGTATTTTGTAAATCTTGGCTAAGCTCAGTAAAAAAAATCAGCTTCATCTGACAAGTCATAACATTTTAGGTTCTAAGATGATATAGAAAAGAAATTATGCTTTTTATGTAGGTTAACACAGTATAAGCAGAACTTAGAAGTGTTTAATGATAGCAGAACCCAAGCAGAAGACATTTTTGAATGTTTTTTGCTTGTTTGTTTGTTTTTGCAGGGCTTTGCAATCTTTCCAAATGATCTATGTATTTTGAGACTCTCACCAGACTTAATTCCTCGTGACCTGCTTTACAGGCATCAAATCTAGAGAAAAAAAAGATTTTATGGGTAAGTAATATGTCCCTTGGAACCATCCTGTAATCAAATTTACTTTTAGAACCAAGATATGATGAACTCCTACACCCTCCATATTACATCATCCCAATAAGGTTATGTGTGTTGCATGAAAATTAAAACCTGGTAAGGACCATTCTGTGATACCAAAGCCAAGTGCAATGGAATGACTCCCATCTAAACTACTTGCTGGGAAAAGTTTCTGGCCTTTGCTAATTTGAAAACTTGCTTGCAAATTGTTTTGGAGAATTAAGTATCAATATCTAGGATTATGCTGATTGCATTTCAAGTTATTTCTAGCTTTTTCCACCACTTTCTATTACATAGCTAGGGGTGACTTGAATCTTCTTTAGTTAGCCTGCTGGAACTATTGATTCACGTGGATTCAATTCACTGAATATCAGTAGGTAACATACTTGAGATTGGCAACTCTATCCTAGTATGCTTCTTGTTCAAACATTATTGCTCCTTTCCTTCCTCCCTCTCTGATACAATACTTAGATTTTTATAGTACAAAAGTTAATGAAACTAAAAATGTCAAAAAAATCACTTGAGAGATACAGCAACAAGATAAAATCAAAAGTATTCTATAACACGTTGCTGTGATGAAATTAAAGAAGGGAGAAGATACATTAGCCAATGACCTAAGAGCCAAGATTTCAATATTTGTTTAGAAAATTATTCAGGCAAAGAAGTGCAGACAAACACACATGACAGATCAATCACAGAAGAAAACATTGAAACCTTTTAAGGAGTGTTTTATAGACAAGTATGTAGATTATATACAAAAGCAATACTGTCCTGTAAAGATAAGGCTTCACACCACAATGACTGTTAATAAATTATAAGGGATGTGACAGCATAGTGAATGCCTAAGTTCCTACTTGTAAAGGAGAGGTTAAGGTCAGTAACATGAACAGAAACAAAGTATTTTTGTAAAGGAATTTGAGTACCTGAAATAATTCAACTTTGCATTGGTTCTAAAAAACAATTTACATAATGACCATTTGTAAACCTTTAAAACTTGTAATATCACCAAGTCTGCGATTATTTTTGAGACATTCGATGGTAGAGATTCATTTCTCCCTCCATATTGCCTCCCTTACCATCTCAGGGCAGCAAGGGAGGAAAAATGAAGAAGCTACCAAAACTGGTAGAAAAGATTATGACTAACTAAGATAACAATAAGAAAAGATTTTTCATAATTGGATAGGGGCTTAGAAGACATGGGAAGACATGTTTTGAGATGGCAGACTGAAATATTTCCAGGGTATGGACTGAAATTTTGGCAGCTGAAGTGAAGGAAGCTACGAATATGTGGCAAGGTAAACAATACTTGAAAATGGAAACCTTGAAATCCAAACTAACTGTTTTGGCACATTTGCCAGCTAGAGCAGCAAACTGGCAATTAAAAATTATTGACTTAACATTGTCAGACACAATAGAATCACAAATACTGGCAGAATACTATGTGGCAACAAATATGCCACACACCAAGGTGAATTACAAACTGCTAATTAGGAAAACAGAATTTGGGAAACAACTGGGGAGAAAAATAAATAAATAAATAAACAAATAAATAACAAATTAGTGTGAAATTCTTGACGAGTTTGGGAGCTAAAAAGCCATATTTCGTATTCAAGAACAATTCAGACACAAAGGTTTCTAATGTCTCTAGTTTACTCAAGATTTATTTCTCCAAAATAACACTCATGATGTGTATCAAATGCATACTTAAGCCATAATTTTTTGCAAAGATTTCTCTTTCTATATTTTGCAAGCCTACTGCCAGTAGTTTTCCAAAGCTCCCCACTACTTTCACTAGTAATGAATCTGCAGGATTCATTCTGCAAGCCCACCTGCCTAAATATCTAAACTAGACACAAAATGTCCAGCCAATAGCTCATTAGCATTTTTTAATTGTTAATGGTTATGAGGATCATGTTGTTTTTAAGCTCTCTTTAGGTCCACAACTGCCCCACTTCAGACTTGAAACAGATGATAAATCATAAACCTTGGTAACTTCAGTTTTCTAATAAGGGCCAGAACTCTATGACAGACAGGAGCAGTTGAACAGATGCACCAAACACTTCACATAACCTACCTGGTATTCCATCCAAAAGAAGTGTTTTTTCTCCAGATAGGAAGACACAGCAGTCCTGGAAGAGCTTAAAGATAAAATATTTTCAACAGAGAGTATTTTCCTCTTCATAAAATCATCACCAAATGACAATGAAATGACATGCAGAAAACAATAAAACAAAATCCAGTCATTGTTAATAACTGATGTCCCTAAAACAAAATCCTTAGGACAATGACAGATTAGCACAAAGCAACAGATGGATGTGATGAAGGGCATGGATCCAAAGCTTAGTAAGTGAAGTCTGTGGCCTGAGGAAGAGGGATGTTAGGCTCAGGAAACAGTCACACTAGTATCTGACAGCCATTTATTATAATGGCTTTAATGATTACTGCATTACTGATTACTGACTACATGGTTCAAGGTTACTAGAAGAAACATTCAGAAGAATATTTTATCTTTTTTTAATGAAAACAAATTACCACCCCTCATTTCAGCAGAATTCCATTCTGTATAAACCTTTAACTGACCAATTGAAATACTAAAACATGAAATCAATTTAAGTAGCTACACTTCTCCATTATTATCAGCACTTTTTTTTTTTTATATGAGAACGTAAGAAGTTCAATGTACCTTATCCAATCAATATCTGATTTCTAACAGAATGTCATATTCAGACATTTATGTGAGCAAATATTTCATCATAATTTAAAACATGGTCCTTATCAAAGAAAATAATTAGCCACCATCTAATTATCACAAAACAAACATACTCATAAAATTTACATTAATTCCAAAAGAGAAACTTCACATGTAGAATTACCATCCTTAAATATAAAACAAATCACAATAACTTAATTTCTGTTCAGAAAAGATGGCCAGTACAGAATGCACCACTGAGTTCTGTGAATGTGCTGCAGTTTGGCTGCCTGCAGTTAAAGCCAGCTCTGATAGAAAAAAAGCTGTGCAGCCTTGGATCCAGCTGCTGTGAAAACAGCTAGTGCGAAAAAAAAAAAAAAAAAAAAAAAAAAAAAAAAAAAAAANTACAAAAAAAAAAAAAAAAAAACTATCAGAAGCCTTGCTGGGGCTTCCTTGTTTTGTCTTAGGAGTTGCAGCAAGCAAAGCTCAGGTTCCTTGTGTTTGTCTTGAGCTACAGCACAGGTTTTCACCTGTACCTGGCTTTGGGCACCACTGCCTTGCCTTGCTGATTTGGCATCTTGTCTCAACCTTCACCCTTCCTCACCACCACAGATTTGTCTGGTGAACTCCAGGCTTTTGACTAACCCTGGTTATCACCACCAGATGTGCTCCGCTCACCTTGCCCAGTCACTGTGGGGTAAGTTTTCTACCTCTCACCTCTCAAGCTCACAAGACTTCTATTAGGGTGAAGTTGCAGCCTGAATTATTCCAGATTGAAATCTTACCAAATTTAGTGAGTTAATGAGAAAATTAGAGCTAAAATGCCAGTGTAATACAGATGATTCTGGACTGTATTTTCTTTCAAGTATGCAAGAAAACAGTCCTGGTTACACTCCATACCTTGTTGAAATCAAAATCTGCAGGATTAGCTTGACAAATCTGAATCCAAACCAAGACAACATGTATCTGGTAAGAAGTCCAGCAGAATTTTTAAGTCTTTGTTTCCTTTATAGCGCTTCTGAATCTGCTGTCAATGAATTTGACCCTCTCAGGTGAACTAGCATCCAGTGCAGTCACACACTGATTACAATTAGCTTCAGGACTGCCTCCTCTTCCATAAATTGTCTGCACATTCTTGCTTATAAATATCTTCCAGATGTAGTTACTGTTGCATTTAGAAAGCTTAGAAGTTACTATAAAATATATAGGATTAGAGAAAAATATTCTATCTCTGTATCCACTCCAGAAATTTGCAAGGAAAATGTTAAGAACCTTGTACTGACATATTTGTCATTATACCCACCTTATTTCTCCTCACAGTTTTTAACTGACAGGGATGTACTTAATCCTCTGTGTATGAACTGTCAGAATCTAGTACAAATCTTGTGACAATAAACCACAAAAAAGTTAAAATCACATCTTTTAATCTTACAAAGGTTTTGTCTTTAACAGATATTGGTTGTAAGGAGATCCACACTTTAATTAGCCATTGTGTAAAGAAAGTATTTAATCAGAGAGGAATTTTATACCTTTCACTTCCAGTGAGTAATCTTTAGTTCTTGGCTTTACCCATGACTTTGACATGTTCAACAAATTATTGTGAATTAATGAGATGTGAGTTCTCATTGCAGAATACCTATTATTATGCTGCATTTCACAATGCACAACCCAAATACTTCAGCATTATGTTTCAGTTATTATCATTTATTTCATAATTAGAATGAAACCAGAATTCCCAAGGAAAATC
>VXAV01007603.1:89334-100219 GCA_013399715.1 Alectura lathami
GTAGATTTCTAAAAAAAAGAGGGTTTTTTAAAAAAAAAAAAAAAAAAAAGAAAAAAAAAAAAAAAACAACTGGAAACCATTCTTGTTCCTCATCTCCCAAGCAGTGCTGTTTGGCATCTAAAAATTTTTCAGAATATTCAAAAAAGGCCAGTCTGTTGGTTATGGAAATATCACCCAGATTTAAACACACAGGCAGTTCAGTTCTTATCTAGGTTTAGACAAATTTAATTTTAGTCCATGTCCTCTGTAAAAATCTGAAAAGTATAAGTGACATCTTTCTATTTGTTTGAACACTCAGAAAATAAGTGGCGGATGTAGTGTTGTGGACCCTGGTGTGAAAACTGTTTATCTGTCTTTTGTGTGTCTGGTTTTCCTGGATGGGCAGTGACCCAAGGGCTGTATGATGTACCAAAGGGCTAAGGCTGTCAAACAGGAAAAGATTCTGCTCCCTTTGCTTCAGCCGCAAGTCTCACATCCTGCTCTGAGCTGTGCACTTCTGTTTCTTTCTTTACGGAAACACAGTTTCCCTGAGGATGATTTGTTCAGGAAAGTGTCTGCTAAGGACCTTGCTCTCCCTCTTCCCAGATAAGCATTACATCCAAAGTAACTGACAGTTTTTTTTTGTTGTTGTTTCATTAGGCATTGTAAAATGTTTCCAGCCTGTTATCACTTTGCTATGCCTCCCAGAGAGCATCTGTTTCTGGTGACTTGTTCTTCCTTTGGAGGCTCTTGCACATACAGTTCTGGACTTCCACATCCACTCACATTTTTATGCTTAAAGATTCCTCAACTTTTTGCAAGCCTATGGGTGTTCCTGTCCACCGCCCCGCCCCTCCCTCCCAATTATAATGTATTTGTATAAGCACACAGCTATGGCATTTTTCCTCCTTAGCACATTATAACAAAGATTTAAAATGTAATGAGAAATCAGCATCAGAAAATACTATTTCTATGTTCAAACAAAAATCTTTATCTCCCCAACCTGCGCCAATGTCTTCTAAAAGATTCTCCGCAAAAGATGTTTCCCTCTGAACACCTTGAACGAAAATTGTCATTACATATTGCAGTGCAACCATACATTGAGGTACTTAAGTGCAGGTGAAATCAATAATGATATTTATATATTAGGTGGTATTAGCTTCCCACGACAGAGACAATGAGCTAAGACAACAATTCAGGCAGCCTGTTCAGTAATATTTGGAAGAACACGTCTCCCTTAGAAACCCAACCATGTTTTGCATCTGCTATTCATTTCATGTCTGTGTTAGTAATAGTATGAAGTGCTCTGGGGTGATTGCATTAGTTATTCTAAGAAATAAAGCAATTGTCTCGCTGATTCAGCTTATCTTTAATAGAGAAATCAGGGGTGTGCTAATGATACAGCTGCCAGACTGAAGTCCTGATAGACTGTTAAGGTGACTTACTCGTAACTGACTTAGTAACTCAAACTTCTGTGGCATTCTTAGATAATCAGATTGTTTCCTGTTGCTGACAATTAACCATTACTGCAGTACCATAGAAAATAAATAATGGGAAAAGTTAATATTACCTGAAAAAAGCAAGGGAGGATTTTTTGCACAGAGAACCTCTTACCTAGCTATAATCTTGTCAGTTTTCCATAACTAGACAAAGAAATAAGAGTGACAGAGAGGTTTGAAATAAAATATTTACTAAAAATTACAGAAGGTAGATAGATATTTGGACAACAGAAGAGTATAAGGACAGTTTTTTTGTTTTTTTTTTTTTTTTTTTTTTTTTTTTTTTGTCCTGAGTACTTACGTACACTTGTAATGCTATAAACCAGACATCCTACAAATGATCCAGCACAAACTGGAACACAGAAAGGTCCATCTGAACATGAGAAAGAACTTCTTTACTTTGAGGGTGACGGAGCACTGGAACAAGCTGCCCAGAGAGGTTATGTAGTCTCTCTCTACAGAGACACTTAAAACCTGCCTGGACACTTTCCTGTGCAACCGTAGGTAACCCGCTTTAGCAGGTTAGACTAGATGATCTCCA
Organism: Alectura lathami; assembly: GCA_013399715.1. Lineage (NCBI taxonomy): Eukaryota > Metazoa > Chordata > Aves > Galliformes > Megapodiidae > Alectura > Alectura lathami. Next base: position 91,354 of record VXAV01007603.1, read on the forward strand.
TCTTCCAACCCCTAAAATTCTGTGATCATTCTCCAAGATGGAATAGTTTCTCAGTTTCTAATTAGCATTTCATTATTCACTTAGCTTTCAAAAGAAAAAAAAAAAAAGAAAGAAAAAAAAAGGAAATATGTGTACAAGGAATAAATTAATTTTCAGTAAAATAACACGCTCAGCATTTTTAAGAAGAAGTAGTTTGTTGATAACACTATTGAATATAATTTTAAATTTGCATGCAGAACATTTAGTGAACAAGAAGAAACTCAAGAAAGAATATGTAGCAAAATTAATCCGAATATGAATTTAATGTTTAAGCAGAAGATGAATTCATGCATCCTAGAAGTTGCTTATCTTGAAACCAGTAAAGATCCTTTACAAATATATATTGTTAATTTTCTAATGTTCATTGGTTCCTTGCATTCTTCCTTTAGTTTTATGTCATGGCACGCTGCATAGAAATCCTCTTACTGAATCCTAGTACTTCAGATACTTGAGAATAGTATACATTAACAAAAGGAGAGATAATATGGAAAAGAAAATTAGTATACATTCAAAGGTATAATCATTAAAAATGTGGAGAATCTAAATAATAGACAATAAGAAGATATTTGCATTCATATGTCTTCTACATGTATATTGATCCTAAATGATGGCTTTGACATGAGTCACTCTGCTGACCATAAGGGTGGGATTTGTCTCACTTAGCTCAGAAATGTCAATGTAAATGTGTACATCCTGTCTAATGACCTCATGCTCTATTTATAGCTAATAGAGAAAGGGAAAAATAGGCACTTTCAGAGACCAAGTCATCTTATCCCAACATAGATGTCTAAATAGATCAGACAAACTGAAGTACAGAATTGCCTCCTTCTCGCTGTAAACTACATAAAATGTCTGCGTGACTGTCCTGGACATGCAAACATCTGTATTTAGCTAAGTTGAATCCCATATGAGGAGACCGAAACAAAGGGAAATAAAGGTACAATGGAAAAAGGAAACTGTTAACAAATCCATCATTCATGCTTCAATTTTCTTTCTTTCCATCTTCTCTACCAATTCTAATATCCTGGTTTCAACTGAGACAGTGTTAACAGCACATTGAAGTTTGAAATGTTGCTGACTGATGGGTGTGTGCATGGGGCCGGGCCAGGCCAGGCTGCTCAGCATGGGAGAACGGCCACCATCATGGCATGGTGACAGGGCGTGGGAGGGGTGGAACCAGGAGAGCTGGCCTGAATTGATCAAGGGGTTATTCCATACGGTGTGATATCATGCAGAAAACCATAAAGCTGTGGAGAGCTGGTCAGATGGAGGGGTGGCCGCTGCTTGGGGATTGCTGGGTGTCAGTCAGTGGGTGGTGAAACATTGCTTTGCTTGCGGGTCAGTGAGTGGCAAGCAGTTGCGTTGTGAATTTATATATATAGTTACCATTGCTATTATTTTATCTTTTCCTTTTCTGCTTTAGTAAATAGTTTTTATCTCAACATATGATTTCTATTTTGCTTCCAATTCTCTCTCCCATCCCACTGTGTGTGTGTGGGGGGAGCAAACAGTTGTGTTGCGCTTAGCTGTCTTCCAGCTTAAACCACAAAACTTAAAAATAAAGACAATTGGAAATACAAATCAACAGTGTGTGTAATCAACATATGTAGTGTTTCAGTATCACCTTGCCCAATGAGTAGTAAAAATGGAGACAGTTGTTCTGGTTCTGAGTTTTACCATAAGCTCTTGATTTATCACAGGAAACTAACCTGCCATCTACCATGGCAATATATGTTTTATCCCAAAAGTATCAAATCCCCTTAATAAATTATTTTCATTCATGTAACCTACAGAGAACGAATTAAAAAAATACAAGAACAGTGACTCAAAACCAATTAATGTTACATACATAGAAAAGTGGAAGATACCTCAGAATCATCCCTTTCTTGGTAAGATCAAACAGAATTTTAGCATTGTGGGTCTTGTTGGCTTCTTCTTCCCCCAGTGGGAAGTATTCACCCATTTATGTAACTGTTGCCTGATTAATAAATCTGGATTTTCTCCTGTAGTATTATGCAGTTCATTAAGAGCAGATCATATAGTAATAAGATGGGAAAATTTCTGTCTTTGTGGACTAAATCTGGAGAATAACGACTTAGAAATATTAACATATAATTTTTCTTTTTTTTTTAATTAAAAAACCTAATATTATAAGATTTGTTTTGACAAATAATATTCTATATCTTTCTTTAGACAACTTGCTAGCTGAAAGTTTTTCCCCTTCAGATATATAGGGAAAAAAAANTATATTATATCATATATAATATATAATCATTATATATAATATTATATCATATTATATGAGAGAAAACAACAAAAACAGCAGCAAAAATAAGGACATGTTCTTAGCCAAAAGACTGTGATAGTGAGAGACAACTCAGTCACACAGCAGCACGATAATCTCTCCAGGGTTATTCTAATACTTGTGACTAGCTCTAACAAGTTTGAAGTAGGTCATTGACAGAAGACAATGCTCTGGTTCCAATATGGTGCATAGACCTTTTAACAAAGCTCTCACATAAAGAGATATATTAAACAAATCAAACAAACAGATATAAAGCCCTGTGGTTGACAAGGGGATGGATAGCATGATATCAAACTATTTAGTAACAATTTACAGCCCCTGTTAACAGTAATAAGGTTTTTGAGCACACCTTGCAACACATTTCTGGCTGCTTGCACCTCTTCACAGCTCAGTTGTGGGTCAGCTCCTTGAGGCTCATGAAGAAATAGTGACATATGAATATGAAAAATGCTTTCTTCCTGTAGTGGTCAGCAGTGTTGTATTATCTCTCACTACTGAGGGATTAAAGAAACTTCTGTTTTCCATATTGTTACATGTTCATGTTTGTAAAATTCCTCCTTCTGAATTACACACTCGTGAGCCTAATTCCTGGAATAAATAACATTTTTTTACCTTTCAAAATGCTTAATACATTTGAGGTATTAAAGTGAAAATCATCACTGTAAAGAGATTACTCTGAAACCATCTATTTCCTGTTTAGTTCTTAGCAATGCATCTTTTCCAAGAAGCAACTTTCCATACTCTTCTTTATCAGGTATCTTAAATATATTTCAGTTTTAATAATTTCAGTTATGACTTCTTGATGGAAAGGATGAATGTATGTATAATACTTCATTAAAATATTGACTAGCAACAACTTCACTCAACCACAGAGAGAGAGTAATCTGATCTGCTTTTATCTGTTTATTGCCTCAGGCAGCATGCATAGAAGATCTAGATTCCCAGAACTCTTTGGTGATATCCTTAAAGGCAGAAAAAGCTTAAAGATAATATTTTGCTTTCTCCAAAGAATTTTGTTTGGGCAGGAAATCTTTTCTTAAAGTAGATATTATATCTAATGATAATTCTTTAGGGATTTCTACCAACACTACATAGTAATTTAGAATGAGATTTTATGCTATATACTTAGAATTTAAACAGAATACAAAGCATTGGAACAGGCTGCCCAGAGAGGTTGTGGAGTCTCCTTCTCTGGAGACATTCAAAACTCGCCTGGATGCGTTCCTGTGCAATCTGATCTAGGTGTTCTTGCTTCGGCAGGGGGATTGGACTAGATGATCTTTCGAGGTCCCTTCCAATCTCTAACAGTCTGTGATTCTGTGATACAAGTGAAGACTGGGATCCAAATTTTACTTTGATTCAATAGCATAAAACTTTTAAAGACCAGAGTCATAGAATCATAGAATCATACAATGGCTTGGGTTGGAAGGGACCTCAGACATCATCCAGTTCCAACCCCCTTCCATGTGCAGGGTTGCCACCCACTAGATCAGACAGCCCAGGGCCCCATCCAACCTGATTTCTATTGATTACTAGAACACTTTTTTTTTTTTTTTTTTTTTTTTTCCTTGAGCCAACCCCTAATANTTTTTTCCCCTTAGTTAGGTTATGTTTATATATATGCAGCTGTAAGAGTGAGTTACATGTCAGCCTTCAGGCTTGGTTGCCCAAATACAGGCAACTATTGCCATTTTAAATGCACTGAAGATGCAAGATGTGAAGCAGTCAAGTAGGAACCAGATACTTGTACCTCTTTAGCATGGAAGCTAAGGGTCAGGCACAACACCCCAAGTGAACTCAAGTGATAGTACAGGTCTGTGTTTAGGCTATCAACTTGCTGCTGTAGTCTTATTTGTTTACTATAAAGTCTGATTTTATCTGTCTTTATTCTTCAGTCATTCATCTAAACTTTCTGGAAAGTGCATGTCCTTACAAGTGTATCCTATAATATACCTAGACCTTTAAAACATGTAAGCCAGAGGCAAAGCTTTTCCAACTGAGAGAATAAGAGAAGTTGTTATTAGGAAATGATGTCCTGTAGTAGATTAGATGGATCAAAAAATAAACCTTCTCAGAATGCCTCTGAAATCATCCCTATTTAGACATTTTTTTTCCATTTCTGCTGGCATAAATTTTTTACCAAAGTTAATGACTTCTTACAGCTTATGATATCATGCAGACATCTAGTGATTTTCCTACTTTTTTTTTTTTTTCACATGGAACATATTCACACCCAAAATTTAAAAAGCAGTAGAATAAACCATAAGTAGCAAGTATTTTTCTTTTCCATATGGAAGGATTTTTAATAATGTGTTAATTTAACATTTATTTGATTCATAAACCCTGAAACTAGAGACTGAAATATCTACTATTCTTCTGGAATGGTAAATATGGCAAAGGCAATTTTACCCCTGAAAAAAATGATAATACTTTACTCCCTATTACATGAATTATGTATTACAGGGTGCAAGTTACATCAGATCATCAGAGCAGATAGTCCTGACATACATAGAAGTATGTACCAGCTTGATATTTAGATTAAAACCAAAAAGTTTATTCTTGTAGAAAAGGTTCAATGAATGGACAGAATCATTTTTATCATGTTAAACTCTCTCTCTAATGTGAGATTGTTTTTCATTCAAAATATATTGAAAGCTCTGTAACATTTTTTTTGACATTTCGTACAAAGGCTGTTCTCTGATGCCAATGTCAATATCAGCCATGCTTTCCCAAAAACCTATACTCTGTTAGATCTGCTATAAAACCCTTTCACTGGATATAAAAATATATATATATAAAGAATTTTTTCCTCTTTTTTAAAAAAGAAGAATTCAGTAAAAAACATGGAAAATATGAAATATATGCATATATATATATGTATACATATGTCATGCATTTGAGAGGAATTCTGTTATAGAAGCTACAGGAACAAACTGGGAGATGAGTGCCTCGAAAGCAGCTTAGCAGAAAGAGATCTGAGGGTGCTGGTCGACAGCAGCCTCAACATGAGCCAGCAGTGTGCCCAGGAAAACAAGAAGGGGAAAACACATCTTGTGACCCACTAAACACAGAATAACCAGCTGCTCAGAACAGGTGATTTTTGTGGCCTCGTGTTCAATATTATACACAGTTCTAAACTACACAATATAAAAGGAATGTAAAGGGACCTGAAAACATCCAGAGGGTAGCAACAAATTTGGTAAAAGGGCTGGAAGGCACGTCCTATGAGAAGAGGCTGAGGACATTTGGGTTGTCTACTCTGGTAAAAAGGAGGCCAAAATGTGACTTCATTACTCTTTGTCACTTCCTGAGGAGGGGAAGTAGAGAGGAGGTACAAGTCTTTTATCTCTGGTAACCAATGGCAGAATACGAGGTCATGGCACAAAGCTGCAGCAGAGGAGGTTCAGACTAGACATTAGGAAAATCTTCTTTACCATGAGGATGGTAAAACAGTGGAACAGTCTCCCTAGAGAAGTGGTTGATGCCTCATGCCTGTGATTTTTCAAGAGGCATTTGGACAATGCACTCCATAATATACTATAATTTTTGGTTAATCCTGAAGAGGTCAGGCAGTTGGACTCAATGATCTTTGGAGGTCCATTCCATTGTTAAAAGTGGATACTAAGAAATTCCGTTTCTTGCAGAAGTGTTCTTTTGCGCAAATAGTCCCTATTTTTCTTGCATTTATTTTCCTGTAATTGTAGGATACAGCTGTCTTGCGTAGCCTTTTCCAGAAGAAAACAAATCAAACAGCAACAACAACAACAACAATAAAACAAACACAAAATTATGTAGCTCAAACTCTCATAATACGATATGATACTCTGGGCATCAGTATATTTAAGGAAGAGTATGCTTAATGATGCTGTATCTATCTTGAAAATAGGTCGTTATCTGACAAGCCTTCCTTGGAGCTGTGGAGCTGCTGGAGTGGTTCCAGAGGAGGGCCACAAAGATGATCAGAGAGCTGGAACACCTCTCCCACAAAGAAAGGTTGAAGGAGCTGGATTTGTTCAGCTTGGAGAAAAGAAGGCTCTGGAGAGACCACTTTGCAGCCTTCCAGTACCTAAAGGGGGCTTATAAACAGGAGGGAGACAGACTTTTTACATGATCTGGTGACAGGACAACGGGGAATGGTTTTAAACTTAAGGAGGGGAGATTTAGCCTAGGTATCAGGAGGAGATTTTTTGCTCACAAGGTGGTGTGGCACTGGCACAGGCTGCCCAGAGAAGCTGTGGATGCCACATCCCTGGAGGCGTTCAAGGTCAGGCTGGATGGGCTGGGGGCAGCCTAGTCTATTGGTTGGCAACCCTGCCCATGGCAGGGGGGTTGGAATTAAAATGATATTTAAGGTCTCTTCCAACCCAATTCTATGATTTTATGATTTTAAACACAAGCAAACTTGCTTATGAAAGCTACCTTTGCTTGCTGGAAAATCTGCACTGAAATGTAACAGGAAGCACACTTGGCATCTTGTTGAAAAGCTTTATGTGTGGGAATTGTTGCAGTTGACTTTTTCTCTGGTGAATTAATGAACCCACTTTTACAAGCAAAATTTCACAGACTACCTTAGAGATACCTAGCTTGGAGCTTAACTTCTTTTTCTTTCTTGATTATATTAGAACTGTCATAAAAAAATAGAATAAAGCATACATAATGTGTCTTTGGACATGATTATGCTACTCTCCCTGGATCAAAATGTTCTATCAATTGACGTTCCCTCTCTGATCTAATTTTAGCTGTTTCTATCCTGACAGTTTCCCTCATCTGTTCCTGATACCTTTCTGAATTCATTTCCCCACCTTTGTTTTGGAAAACTCTTGATGTGGTCCCAAAGAAAGGCTTGGGAACAAAGAATCTAACTTTTCTTCTGTGCAAATGCAATTCCAAAAACAATCGGAATGATCCTCCTCTTCTTACAAAAAGTTATAGAGAAATCCAGCCACTACAGACAGTTTTCATATAAATTTCTTTTACGTATTTTTTTTAACGTTTTTTATTTATTTATTTTTTAGTAACGTCAAATATTTCTCTTATGTCTCTCTAGTCTCCCACAACAGTCTGGCATTTAAAGCATTTAAATGCTGATTTAAAAATCCATTAACTAAACCTGTAGGCATGACACTCTCCAGACTGAAGATGCACTGTATGCAAATATAATGAACGTTTAATAACTAATGGAACAAAAACAGCTAAGAAAAGTTACCACCCATATATTGTACAGGTTCTACCATGCATGCCTTTCCTTACTGTTAGAGTTGTGGCTTTCACAGGAATTATTTTATTCAAAGGAATAAAAATGCATTCATATTCCTCAGAGAAAATGTTTTCTTACAAAAGCCAGGTGGGGGTGAGAGGAATAAAAGAGTCTTTATGCCTTGTAGAATGTCCATGATTTATTTGCAATTGTTTGTGGACATACACTCTTTTATGTGCCTATTAGAAATGTATAATATGTATTAACATGTGCATCACTAGATTTGTTTAACTTCCAGAAGGAATTGTTTGCCCATAGTGTACAGGAAAAATAAACAAATAAACACAAAACAAATAAGTAAAAAAAAACCATTGTTATCTTCCTGATATAGTAAAGACAAATTGAACAATTCTAGGGGGAAGAGGCTTTACTAGTGCTTGCAGCTGGGGGAAAATGGAAGACAGCAGGATTTCTGTTCAGTGATGTATGCATGAGGACAGAGGACGACAATCATGAATTATGAAATGGATTTCTAGCTACATGGAGAAATGGAAGGGTTTTATTAGAGGTAGACCAACCCAAGTGTTAAGTCATCTCAGAGAAGTTGCCATTGTAATACTGTCTGAAAACGGTCAGTTATATGAGTATTTCAATTTCCTCGTCTCTAAAAGTATTTTCTTCTACAGCCTGTTTGGAAAAAAAAGAAAAAGGAATTGTGATCTCTGGACTCTGGAATCAACAGAAATGTGCCCATTGTTTTTGATGGGCCTGATCAAAATCGAATTTCCAGTGCTGTCAACCCTATCAATCAATTCCACCACGATATTTGTCAGAAGCAGAGGCAATATGTGTTGCTGTCTGTGAATGCATTTCACTAATGTTACACCTAGCTGCTCATCCCCTTAAAGCAACAACACTTTCATATCTCTATCCTGGCTTACCACCCATGTGTCAGATTAATGAGCCATATGATGTAGGAGAAGTAGTGTAGCATTGCATAATCACTATATGAAAAAGTGAAGGGGAGGAGAAGACAATAACAGTGTATTTGGAGAATTTATGGTGCAGGGCAATGAACTAGAAAAGAGAAACTACCTAGTCCAAGCGGAATTCACTAGTTCTACTTACGATATTGTAAGATGCTACAGGAACCCAGTTATTTCTCATTATTTGTAGTGTTAAACTGATAGGAGAAATAGGATTTTTTTATATATATTAGAGATTTCAAAATATATACCTAATTTCTCTATACTATTTCTTCTTCCTTATGGGAAAAAAAAAAAAAGAAAGAAGAAGAAAAGAAAAAAAAAAAAAAAAAAAACAGT
>VXAV01007604.1:97524-136394 GCA_013399715.1 Alectura lathami
TTTTTTCCAAGGTGGATTGTCTTTATTTTGCATGGCTAACAAGTGGGTTCAAAGCAACACTTTGATCTTGAACCTCAGCCAGATTCCAAGAGCTGAAAGCCCCCCTGTGCACTAAAGTAGACCTGTACTCACAAAGCCTGACTAATTTGCTAAGGAATGTCAAAATTACTGGCAGAGCTCTGTGTGTGTGTGTTGCAGTGCAGTCTATAGTTTTTCTAATGAATAGGGATCTGCTTTTCTCCATATGTTCGTTTGTTATTGGTTAGAAGACTAAGTTTTTAAGTATCATTTCTCCTCTAGGAGAGGAACTTGTATGGCATTAAGGCATTGCATAAAACAAACAAACAAACAAACACCAACAAACCAAACAAACCAACCAACCAACCAAACAAACAAAAAAAAAAGCAGATCACAGATCAGATAATGTGAAATCTTTAGTTTTCAGATGAGAAAATTTCCTACATGATATCCAATGCAATTTGACTTGCAGGAAGCAGTCTATATATTCTATTAAATATTACAAGAATTGCAAAAATTGCAAAGAATATTAGCTAAGGAAAGCTACTCAGATCCCATATGAACTTTCTGAATACATTTGTATACATTTGGTCTTCATCAGTTCTGTCTAGAGAGAGCGATACTTTTTCTTCTGGACTTGGGATACATTAATGAAACTCTCCTAATAAAACTTTCCATCTCATTTCCATTGCCTTTGTATATTCATTCTCTAGCCACAGGCAGAACAAGCAAAATAACAAAACCATATATATTGTGAGGAGACTATTCTCTTGGTGTATCCACTCAGAACCTGAGAAACTAGAAATTTTGCACTACCGACTTTATCTTGAAAATGTACAGCAACAGTCTTACACATGTAAATCCAGTGGGATTTTGTAAGCAGTAATGACGGGAATCTTAAAACCACTACTAGGAGTGGACATCCCATTCACTTCCGTGGGATGTTTTGCAGGAGATAGCCTGTGTATTACATTAAGGCAAAGTCTAACAATTTCAGGGCTTGTTTCTGCCATTAATATACTTACAACAGATGGAAAAGTATCAAAGTAATTTAATTTGTGTGTTGGCAACCTGTACTTATGTAAGGAGACTCATATTACTCTAGGAAACATGCTTCAGCAGGGGGTTGGATCTCCAGAGGTCCCTTCCAACTCCTACAACTCTTGATTCTGTAAGGAAAAGAAACAATGAAATCCCTGGATCCTGAATTACAATGTAACTGGAGAAACATAAATCCAGAACTCTACAGTGGTTATGTGCATGCTGCTGTTGAGGCCATGGGAGAAGGAAAGGTGGTACCTCAGACCACAGATTCTATTTGCAATAGAATTCCAAATCATGACAGTATAGATCAGCTGCATACCCAGTATGGATTGTGGGGTACATGAAAAAACAAACAAACAAACAAACATAAAACCTACAAAATTATCACAAATTCTTTGCCTTTCTGGAATTAGGCTGTATTTGCACAGTCGACAGTGAGTCTAATGTATTCCCATATATGTATTAGCCTAAGTATTGCCAGCAACAGCAAAAGCACAGAAGCAAAAGCTTTTGTGCACACTAGAAAATGAACTCTCTGGTGTCCTTAAGCATATTCCTTCACTTTATTGTGTGGACATGAGAGTGCCCACAGCTCGTTCTGTGTTAACAGGCTTACATAAAGAAAATGAGGTATACATAAGTATACATTTTTTTGTGTGTGTGTAAATAGGCAAGACTGACAAAGGGCAGGAGAAAGGAAGCAGTATTAGCTGTAATGTCACAAGTAAGGAACTGAGCCAGAGAAATATTACCAACTGGATTTTCAGAAGGATTAAAACATCATGACTTTATTGACTGTGCTGCATTAACATCAAATGTGGTTTGACCTAGTGTTTTCTTCAAAGTGAGACTGGAAGCAGAACAGGAACCAAACCCAGGTCAATACTCAACCCACAAAACCATAATTTCTTTCCTTATTTCTTTTCTATATTTAGGAAAAATATAAACATTTAAAAGTCATATGCGCCTGTAGGGTGACCTGTGATGCTGCTAAGCTTCTACTTGTACAAACCCATTCCCTCTCATTTTATCTATTTCTAATTTTGAATGCTGTCTTTGGCATTCTAACTCAGATTTCCCACAAGGTGTTTTTAGGGGTGTTTTTTATTTTTACCTTCAATTTTTGAGAAGGGAGATAGTAAATGTTAATAACTATTTTTTCCATGAGAAAGAGATCTTTTGTAGTCAAGCTTGGCATTGCTGTCATTTCTTACTTTAAGTTTAGACTAAAACTGTGGTATTTGTTCTGTAAAAATCCTTAGGAGGTTCCAAATGAATGATTCATGTAAGACTGTAGAAAGTTGTTATGTTTTTTAATGTTGTGTTTATGGGATCTGTTTTCTGTGTTGTTTTGTTTGCATTCATGGAGAATTATGAACACTTAAATTATTCATTTTATTTCTTTGAATGGTTCATACAGAATAACTAGATTAAACTGGGGATCAAATAAAACTCACAAGAGGATAAATATGTTTCCAAATACAGTTACAGACATGTAACATCCATTTAAGAGGAATGTGCATGTTGTACAAGATCTGCTACACAGTGCATAATATGTCTGAATATTTAGAGAGGATGAGAACAGCAAGAAATTATCCAAGGAATGAGGCAAAGGGCCAGATTCTGAATTCAAAATACACACAAGTTTCTATCTACAAAGTAAGTAAATGGATCAATAACATACAGCTGTTCTACTAAGTTCTATGGCTAGCACTATCTGTGAAGTTTAAAACACAGCCCCACTCTGTAAATTGTAATTCTGTAACAAACAAACAAACAAAACGCTCAGCACATCAACTTTCTATCTATAAATTTGGAATTTACATACTTAATAATAACAATAATAACACAAATCTTAGCTTGCATTTGCAACTGTCTGCAGCAAATCCAGATTTATCTTGTGGAAAAATGCAGCAATGCCAAGTAAGTGCTAGTGTCTTTGCAAAACCAATATACTTAGTGACGGCACTTTGGTGTACGTTGAAAAAATATTTTTGGACTGTCTCAGTTTTCTCAGTATGTGTTTCTTTGGTTGTCATGACACTTGCCCCCAGTATAAATATCCATATGTTGATGTGGCTGTTCTTTGACTGCCATATGATGTTACTCTGTATTTGCTGTGGAAGTTACTGTAGAGAAGTTGCTCTGAGATCCAGAGGCCTAAGCCATGCACCAAGTCTGAGATGACTTACCAAGAAGTGTTCTGAAAATAAATACATCTTACATTTTTGTTATTCAGATCTATCTTTCATACGACAAATTAGGGATAAACTGGCATAACAATAGAAAGATTCGCATGTTATTTTTTTTGTTAGCATTAATTAGTTATCACTTATTTTATGTAAGGTGGAGTTTTTTCAAGTTGCAGTGTTTCAAAAAGTTGTAAGTTTTGTGAAGAAAAAGGAAAAGTTCTTCCACAATCAAATGTAAGTTTAATGGAAAATCATCACTGAGAATTTTTTTAAACAGGGTTGCATAGAATTTGGCTTTTTACACTGTAGCACTAAACATTTTGGTAATTTGTAAGAAAGTGCTAAACAATTACTAATGAAATTTGTAGGTGACAAAAGCAAAACCAGGAGAATGGTAAATGTCAATATATCACACTGAAACAGTCACCTGCATCATTTGATAAATTAGGCACAAATACATATTTTGAAACGAAACAAGTTACTTGGGCCACACTTTAAAGATGAGGCCTATTTAAAGTGACTATTTCATTCACTGCTACCTAGGAAAAGATCATGATAGGGAAAAAAATACTCCCATTAACCTTGTGCTATTAATCAGTGACTAACAAGACCTGAAGTGATTCTAGGATTTATGAGCAGGGAAATATGAAGTAGGTGTAATTCGATTTTATTACCTCAATACGAGTATTACTGCAAGTCCGAATCCAAATCTAGTACCTATACCTGCAGAATGTGCTATTGCATTGGAGGAACTGTGCACCAGAGACTAAATAAATACTAGGGAAGGAAGAATTGGAAAATGTATATTAATATTAAAGATTTAATGAGGACATGTATAGCAGAGGGATTTTCAGTGTAGTGCTCAAACTCTGTTTGAAAGTGAAAGGCTGATGAGAGATAGCCTTGAAATACAGCACTGTTTTTAACATCAGTGGTAATTAGCCATTGATACAAAGCTCTTTAACGCTTGCAATATACAACATATGTAACTCCAAATGCAATGGTTTTCCTAACAGAGCTATTGGGCTTGATGCAGGTATCAATTCAGAAAAACCCCATGGCTCCAGTTAAACAGGTTAGCTCAGATGATCACAAGAGGCTGCTAGCCCATTCCAGCTATTTTACTAAAGTGGGTGTGCTCAAAGTAACAGTCTGTACAAAAATGGAAAGACTAAGTAAGACTCCTCTGTGGAGTTTCTTGTCTCTTCCCATGGAAAAAGAGAACACCACATTCTGAGCACAGGACAAGAGCCTTGGACACACTAGGTAGGACCTCCATGAACTATAACCATCGTGGTTAATTTACTGATTTTGATTGACAGTCAACGGACAGAAACAAGGATCTCAGTAGGGTAACATCCTATCATGGTAAATGTTGAAGCTAGACAAGAGTGCTTCACTCAGCTTTTCTCTTACCACAGAAAACAGAAGTTTAAAATGAGTAGTGTAACTGAGGAGCAAGAATCACATCACATAATTCAAGCTGCTGACATCCAAAATGAGAGAAATAAGCACTTTTGGGACTCAATTCATTTGATTGCTTTGGATATCTTCTCTAGAACAAAACGAATCACATGAAAGTAGTGCTTGACCTATTGACAGCGGACAGCAAATAAACATTTTTATATACTAAGAAGATGTAAAATCTGATTATATAAATTTTCAAAATTAAAAGATCATAGAGTCATAGAATCACTAAGGTTCAAAAACATAGATCATCACTACTATGTCCACTAAACCATGTCCCTGAGTGCCATATCTACATGTTTCTTGAACACCTCCAGGGACAGAGACTCCATCTGGGAGAGACTTCCTGAGACTCCCTGGGCAGCCTGTTCCAATGCCCGACCACTCTTTCAGAGAAGAAATTTTTCCTAATATCCAACCTGAACCACCACTGGCATAACTTGAGGCCATTAGGTCTCGTCCTATTGAGTTATTGAGATAACTCAATAAATGGTATGTACCAGGATTATTCTGTGATTCTGAGGCCACCTACCAAGAAACAGCACACATATATATCACTAAACTCTCCTAATCTTTAAAACTCACTCTCTTATTCTCTAAATATCAGTGTCTCATCTATTGGGAGTTTGCTAGCTCTCAGGCTATCTACAGAAATTGTGCTGGAAGATGCTGTCTGGCATAGGACAAAAATATAGAATCAGAGAATCATCTGAGTTGGAAGGGACCTTTAAACTCCCCCACACTGAACTGGGACATCTACAGCATCAACCACCTCCCCGGGCAACCGGTGCCAGTGCTTCACTACTCTTATTGTAAAAAACTTTTTCCTTATATCCAGTCTAAATCTCCCCTCCCTCAACTTGAAACCATTTCCCCTAGTCCTATCACAACAGACCCCGCTAAAGAGTCTGTCCCCTTCTTTCTTGTAGCCCCCCTTTAGATACTGAAAGGCTGCTATCAGGTCTCCCCGGAGCCTTCTCTTCTCCACACTGAACAGCCCCAACTCTCTCAGCCTGTCCTCACAGGGGAAGTGTTCCATCCCTTGGATCATTTTGGTGGCCCTCCTCTGGACATGCTCCAACAGGTCCATGTCTCTCCTGTGCTGAGGACTCCACATCTGGACGCAGTACTCCAGGCCACGCTTCAAGGCAGGTGATCCTGTCCCTCTGCTCTGCGCTGGTGAGACCCCACCTGGAGTGCTGCATCCGGATGTGGACCAGCTATGACCAGGACTGTTCTACCAATGTAACGGTATGGCTGACTGCATTTCTGATCCTTCAAATTCCCGAATTTATGAGTATGAATACAACATTAGAAACTAATCTTTTTTATAGTCACCACCATGCATGTCTTTATCTCAACACATACTGCTGATTTCAACATGAACATGGTCCAAGAGTCAGATAAATTACATGACTAAATGTTTGCATGATCAATAAACTTACCATAGGTACAGTGAGCAAAAATTAAACATTGCAGTTGCTATGTTTCTCAAGGGTTGGGGGATGAAGGATCGAGTAAATATATATATATATATATATTTAAATAGAAAATAAAGCTTCTGCAAAGGATGTATTATGAAAAGGCAAGGAATATGAATAAGGAAAGGCAAAGACCAAGGCTTTTATTTCAGCTAGTAGATTCCTTTGCCTCTGAAATGGTTCCTTTGAGACACTTCTCTGTAGGTTAATAATCCTCACAATTAGAAAGTGTTTTCCTGATATTTCACCTAATTATACCCATCCGTAATCTCTTCCCAAAAGCTTCTCCTCATTTTACCTCTTTGGCATATGCTAAACAAGCCTTTTCTTTCAGCTCGGTCTTTCAACTAAACAAGCCCTTTCAGCTCAGTAGCTGGCTATGTAATACTCTATATAACTGGAATCCAAATCTGCAAATTGCTGAGCGGTCCCAACTTTCATTAATTTATAAAAGGCAGGGAAGGTTCTTGCCTTCTCACAAGTTAGTGACCAGCATTAATATAAACACAAAAAAATCAGACTTGCTGTGCATGTAAAATATCTAAATACATGAATTGGTTTCATTCCAGCACTCTCCTGTTCCAAGAAAACACAGAACTACGTATTTGGCAATTATTGTTGAATATATCCTTTCAGGAAAGACTGTATCTACACTGTGGATATTCTGGGAAGAATATAGTTTACTCTGATAATTTTCTGGGAAGACAATGGGTTTAATTTGACATGTTCAAAAATAAATCTTCCACTAATTCTTGCAGAACCCTATTCCGTGAGGAGTGAGTGCCACAAGGTCTGGGATAGATTCTTGTTTATGCCACCTTCCACCAATTAGAAACTCTGACTTTAGTAATATGCTTAATCATATCTTAAAAAAAAAAAAAAAAAAAAAAAAAAGTGACTATAATTTGCTAAAAGATAGCCCAGCTATCACTGAATGCTCTTTGGTCCAGTTTCTAAGGTACTGTCTGCAACAGGGAACAAAGTTTTTCCCAGTAAAGCACTTAAGGTACATTGCTTTTCCCTTCTTTTTTGATATTTAAAGAGAAAAGATAGAAAAGATTGTGGACCCTGTCCCTCTGGGACACAGTCAACCCAGCCAACTAACCTATTGTCTCAGAAAGGTAAGCCACATGGTTTGAAGAAATTGTTCCTATTGAACCTCCACTTGTATGCAGGACTTTCGTTGCTTAAGCCCAGTGTCTGACTGTATCTGTGAGCCAAGTGGAAAACAAAGTCTAAACATCACAGAAATTATCAGTTCTGGCTCAGGATTGCATAGTCTGCCTGTCCTCCAGCATGGACTCCACAAGTTTGCCTTTCCAAAACTTTTCCTTCTGGTTGAGCAGATACTGGCTACCAGCTCCCTAGGGAGCAGAGGGTTATCTTTAGTTTCCTTTTCTGAGAGGGCTATCACAGCTGTCCAAAGACTCAGTCAGTTGCAAGGTTGCAAACCATGTGAGAGAACCCCACAAGCAGCCTTGAGTTTGGTTAGTGGGCTATACAGAAAGGGGCTTACAGTGGGTTTGTCCTGTTTAACAGCCTAATTCTGAACCAGATACTCACTCGCTCCTCCCCTTCAACAGGACACAGGGAGAAAATAGAATGAGAAAGCTCACGGATTAAGATTGCTTACCAGTTACTGTTGTGTGCAAAATAGACTTGACTTGGCAAAAATAATTTAATCTATTGCCAAATAAAATGGATTTGTGTAGTGAAAAAAAATAGACAAATATTAAAATCACAGTTTTCCTCCCTCATCTCCAAGGCTCAGCTTCAGTCCTTGAGCCTATTCTACCCATGTCAAGCTGTGCTCTACCTGCTTCTCTTTCCCTCTCTTATTTCTTGCCTTCTCTGGCATGGGCTTTCCTTGGGCTGTACCAAATATCTGCTCTGCCTTGGAGCACCTCCTCCAAGTGACTTGTCTGGTGAAGGATCTCCTAGAAGGTCAATAACAGTCCCACCTACTGGTCCCTACTGAAGGAATGATGTCGGACCAAATGCACTTTTTATCTCAATAAATAATCTTAGTGATTTATTTATTAGATACAGACCTTTCATTTTCTGCAGTTGTGTTTTGCTAGCAGATTATAGCTGTTTGAAAAGAATGAAAAACAGTCATCAGATACACAAAAAGCCAATACCTACATATTACTTCCAAATAAAATTAATAGGATACATTTTCATTTAAAGCTCTAGCCCTAAAGATTATTACCTCATCAAAGTTTTCACCCTACTGTCTTTATTAGCCTTTCTTCATGAAATAAAAAACTGTTTTGTCAACAAAACCAGAGATTCAGTGAGAAGAGGTAACATGTCCTTCTGGGGCAAGCCTTCCATTTTTTATCTAATCTGTCTGCTGGATCATTTAAGCAGCCTGTTATTTGATCCCTGACCTTGCCATGAGAAATTGCTTAGTAGTAGGTTGCAGACTTCCATTGGCAAACATGCTGAAAGTGTACTCAGAGAGTGGTTGTTGATTAATTATGTATACTCCGTGTCACCAAGATTTGTGAGCATAGCAGAGGGTTGAAGACAGAAGGCACATTGCTTCTGATTTTCTTTGCTACATAACATTTCAGTTTGCCCAAGTAGAAGAAGAGTCTGCGCACCTTGTTATTTTTAACAAAACTTGCACAAACCATTTTTGTAGCTCAAAAAATAATTAAAATAAATTTAAACAAAAGCATCTGTGAATCTTTTGTTTAAAAGTAAGAAAGAAGAGGACTTAATTGCATATTATTTATGAACTGTTACCAGTGCAAGGAAAGCTGAACTGTGTAAGGACAAGGTGTAATTCACCATATATAGACTAAGAAACTGTAGAAGCTGTTTATCATATTTCATTAGACAGAAATGAAGATGTGATCTAGTAAGGGATCCTGAATACTATGGGCCCAAAACTTAGTCACCAGAATTCAGAATGGAAATCAGACCAGTGAATTAGTCTCCAATCTATTGACCACAGATGGGGAAAGTACCCACAAGAGCCAGCACAGACTGCTGGGACTGCGTGAAGCAATAGCAGACTTTCCTACCACCCTGGAAGACAGAATTTTTTTCTAAGGCTGCACTGTGGCAACTTTTTCAAATTGGGATACAGAAAAACAGTCTTAAACATAGATGGAAAAATGAGTACATAAATCTTAAATATGTACAATGTTATGGATCTGGCAGTGATGAACAGACCTTTAATGTTTTAGCTTCCATTATTACTAAACCATTTAGATACAGGCAGAATAGAAGACCTACAGTGATGTGAAAAAGTGAGAAAAACTAGTTCTTCTCAAATTAATTCCTCCTAAGGAACCTAGACTTCCAGATCAGATGACAGTACACCTGCTAATTTGGTAGTAGACAGCCTCTAAAGTGGACTTTGAAATACAAACTAGACTTCGATGTTTAGCCCTGAGTTTATTTTTTTCAGGAAGGAAAGAAAACCAGAAAGTCTTAGGCAGTTACAAACAGCAAAGCTAAGGCAGGAACAATTACTGCTACCAAAACTTTAGTCATCCAGAGTTGTTAAGAAGTAAATAAAAAAATAAATTTCTTCCAGAAGCTTCCAGATTATTTTTTTTTCATGAATGTTGAAACTTACATAGGTGGTTGCCCAGTGGGAAGTTGACTTCAACAGTTTTAGGCACAAGGAAATTCCATTTAGTTTATATAAACTGGGTAACAACAACAACAACAACAACAAAAATGTTTTACAAACACTATAAACACTATTATTTCTGCCTTGTTCATATCTCCCCATGGAAGGACCTGGAATCCTGGAATGGGTCAAATAGTCATCTATGAACAGAATTGACCTACCCGAGATACTGTCCCACACTATGCACCAAAAAAAATGAGGAGCAATGCTCAGTATGTTTTTAGGGAGAATTAAATGTACTCTAAGCAGAGTCAGAATTAGTCTGAGATATTTCTAAGTCACAGAGAAAAATAAAACAGCCATACCTTACAGGCCCGGAAGGATCAGAACTTGTAGTTTACTCATCCTGCTTCAAACTATCACATATTAGAGATTTTTCACAATTGTCCTTGATTAATTTGCTTTCTGCAATACCAGAAATCCCCAGCAGGTTGTAAGTATGTTAAATGTCTACTTTGGGCTATTCTAAAAGATTTATTCGATATTTTGCTTGCTCTGACTTTGTTTTGTCATTATTTGTGTTTTGAAAATTTCAGCTCTATAATCCACTACTAAAAATACGGGAAGGTATAGTTTGTCAAGGTCAAAATCATTCTTGTTCTAGTTTGGGGAGATTTGAAATATCATTTAAAATGAATCCATCCAAAATACAGCGAGATAAAAAAAAAAAAAAAAAAAAAAAAAAAAGTGGGAGGAGGGGTTAGTTCATGTTTGCATTATACATATTGCAGGAGCCAACAGATATAACAATCATCACTGATTCACCCATAGTCGTTGGTACTGACTGGACTGCATATGTTTCATACCATGGAGCAATAACCTTTTTCCCTCACAGTTTCTGTGCCTGAAAGATCCTAGAAGACTTGCAGAATACCCAGTCTTCAGTCTCGGGTTTCTAAGATGAATTTGGATTTCCCTGAAACAGCTACTTTTGGTTACTCCAGAACATGTTGAATAGAGATTAGATTTGGAAGATGAGAAAAGAAATGTCGTTACTCAGACAGAGATGGAAAACTGCAAAAAAATATCTACACGTAGGACATGGTTTTTAAGAAATTCTGAAAGTGACTGTTAACAGTGTGACAAAAATAAAGAGGGATGATAACCTCAAGGTGTATGCAAAGGTCCATGGGAGTAGGGGTCCCAGAAGAAAAGTGGGAAAGATGTGAGCCACAGATATTAGGAGATCCTCAGATATGTATGAAAATCAGGATAGGTTAACAAAAGAAGCTCTGGTTAGAGAAAAATAGGAATGGCTTGGGAAAAAAAAAAAAAAGAAAGAAAGAAAGTGGGTGGGTGAGGGGATCACAAGGCTATACTGGAACTAAATGGACATGGATCCTGTGGGAGGAGAGATTACCTAGGTAAGGCAGGAGGTAAAGTAATGAGAAATGAGGGTAGAACAATCACCAGGAGGGTCAAAAAATGGGTGAGGCAGAAAAATCTGTCCTCTGCACATATTCCTACCCACAGAACGAAACAGAGGTTAAGGTCCCAAAATCTCAGCAAATCTTGTGTGGAAACCACTGACTACCAGTAGCAGTTCTCTGGCTGGTTTGGCTGTTTTTACCAATCTTCTAACAGCAGTGACTCACTGAAAATGTGCTTTACCCTGAAGCTGATTGTTATTGGTCTTCCATGCAGCCAGAGCTGGCAAAGTAGGACACCATAGACACTTCACTTTTCAAGCACCTTAATAGAAAACCCATCTTCCAATTTAAAATTTTACAATAAAACTCTGACAAGGACAAGAAGCAACAAAAACCTTGTTCCATCAGCTCTGCTAGGACAGGATAACCTACAGCAAGGACTGGGACAGACTGCTTAACAAGGCACTGGGCTTCTGACACAAGCCTTGAGTGAAAGGGATGTTTCCAGCAGTCTGGGTATAGGTATCCAGGTTGCTTGCTTGCACAGTTCAAAATATAGCTCTTTCCTTCCCCAGTAATCTGATTTCTATATAGAGTTTGTCAAAGTATTAGACTTTTAATGCAAAAATAAATATTAATTTGACCTCTGGAAATTTTTGTTCTTTTCATCTCTCCATCTCCTCACATTTTTTGCCTGTATTCAGTCTTGATTACTTGTGGAATTTAGGAAGAAAATTTACTCTGCAAACTCTAGTGAAATCCATCTTTTCTTAGTAAACATTTTATAACATTTAGAAACGTTTCAGCATTTAAGCTTAGACGTAATCTGTTTTTTTTTTTTCCCCAAATGATTCTAAAGTATAGAGTAACATAAAAAGATACTCTTCTTATAAATAGAGTGCAATGCTTCCCCTTTAACTCCATTAAATCACCATTTTCTGCAATTCCTTTATATTGACCCTCCCCAAAAGAACTGCAGTATTATTGATTCAGGTTCTGATTTTCTGATCTCATCGAGTATCACATTTTGCTTTCATGCAACCACAGAACAGAAAAACACCCTGCTAAGTGCTTCCCTTCATGCTTACAGTTAAAGTCTGTCTGCTCCTCTTGAGTAATATCTCCATAGATTTCAAAGAACAAGCCCTCTAACAAAATCATATTAATAGTATGCAGTTAGCTTCTGACGAGGAGAGTTTTCTGGCAAAATTTCCTGAGCCGCATTAAAATATGTCCTCCATGCCTCTAAGAAAAAAAGTTCTAGCAAGTGCTGAAACAGATTCTTAATGATTTTTTTTCTGTGAAAAATGAAATTGTGTGAAGTGTAATAATTTAACACAGATTTGTCCCATTTTCAGATGTGGAGGAGATGTACAAGTCATAGGTTGCTTCTAGCGAAAGAGGCGTGTTTTTCCATGTGGCTACTAGAAACAAAAACGTGGTAATTAGCTACGAGTAGTGAGTATCTTGGAACCCACTGGGCAAACGTTTTGTCTGAGACCTTACTATCATAATGGAAGCGTTTCTGGCAGTGTTCAAGGCCAGGCTGGATGGGGCTCTGAGCAACCTGGTCTAGTGGGAGGTGTCCCTGCCCATGGCAGGGGGGCTGGAACTAGATGACTTTAAGGTCCCTTCCAACCCAAACCATTCTACGATTCTATGATTCCATGATCATATTCCTAGCTTTAGACCCACAGAACACTCTCACACAAAGCCACATTTTTCCAGAAATAAGGCGATTATGTATTTACTTACTAAAAGCTTTATTTTACCTAAGAGTACCCAGAACCAGCATGAGTGTATAAAGAGAAAATGCATCTCTACGTTTACAACCAACTGCATAATGTGCTTATTGTTAAATTAGCTGGTTATTTTTATTTGTCGATGTCATTAGAGGCCCACATTTTCACTATGGAACTGGACAGACAGGATTAGTCCAGAGTTGCATGAACTGGTCGTAATGAAATCCAAAACCGTGCAAAACTCCCCTGAACTCGTTGTGAACTTGACGTGAAGTCTGTGCAGGAGATGTTTGAAAAGAATGACCTCTTCTCCCAAATTTTTGGTAGTGAGACCAGAACAAGCAAACAGGCAAGGCTATTGTTGCACAGAAGTAGGAGGAAAGCTTTTATCTGTCTGGACTTTCATATTACACACATCCCCATGAACCCTCTAAAGACCTAGATCATATTAACTGTGGGAACACACAGTGCTTCCTGGCTGCAGGCCAATCAGGAGTTTCTGAAACAGCTACAAGTTAGTTGAAACAGGTGCATGTAATAAAGAAGCCTGAAATAAAGAACCAGAACAACTGGACTGTGTCAAGTTAAAGTTACTATTACACAGGGCTGTGCAAAATTTTCACAGTGAATTTCAAAACCCTCAAAATCTGTGCTTTGCACTTTTTTTTTTTTTTTTCCTTAAGAAAATTGATTCATTGAAAAGGTACAAACCAATTTATTTTCCACACACAGATGGCCCTAATATCACGCAAAGCCTTTCCAATTTTTGGAAACATATGCAGTTTGAATTGCTGCTGCATAAGATCACTGTCTAGAAACTAATACAAAAGAAAAATATATCTTTTTTAAACATTGAGGAAAAAATGCAGGCATCTGACTTCTTCAGTTCAGAACAGAAGTAAGAATCGTGTGCAGTCTTCTGTACAGCTCTACCTGTGTGCTTGTGGAAAACTGTTTTGCATGTTTGCTCAAAGGAGCAAAGGAGGTAAGCAACCATGGTGAAAGAATGCAAATCTCCATTGCTTGAAACAGACCAGACATTATCTGTGGAGAGTGCTAAGTAGGCCTTTATTCAGAAGAAAGTTTGTGGAAGTTTGCCTTCCGTTTCCCATCCCAGGGCTATGGCTAGATAAAGGAACAGGTTCATCACTGAGTCACACTATAGTGTTTGGACATTGCAGTGTGTGTTTTCCTCAGTATAACATTCCATGTGCTGACTCTGCGAGCCTGAAAACTGATCACATCCCCTTCTCTTTATCAATAATCAAGAATACTAGCAGTATACGAATTAATGCACATACAGATAAAGCCACAAGAAATATCCAAAATGCAAAGAAGACCAAATTTTTGTGAGCTCTTCCATATAAATATTAGAGGTATGAATGGTAATGACTTTTCATCATTTACACCTGAGAATGAGTCTAAAAAATGTTCTTTAGACAAAGCGCTATTTAGGAGAATAAAGGCATTTGCATAATGAAGGATGCTGTGATGGTTAAAACTACTTGCTAATATAGAATTTATCATCTGTCAGAAACAACACATTAATTGTGTCAGATATTCTGGTGTTTTTTTCTTTATAGAACCAATATCCAAACCTTTAGAGGCTTTCAAAAAAAAAAATGCTTCTTTGAAACTAGTAATGAGTACTTCCTAGAAATATGTACTATTCCCCTGGAACAGAAGAATGAGTAGTAATAAAACAGGGTCTGGCAAAATCACTTTTGAGTGCTATTGGACTTTTCCTTTGTATGGATGATGAAAGTAAAAGAGGTTTATGGATTAACTGTATCATATTTTTTCTATCAGATTTAATGTAGTATATTTTCTGCCAACATTTTCAACACATGGAATTCATGTTATAAAGTTAATGATCTTACTGACATAAAACTAGGGCTTGTGGAAAACAAAAGCAGAGTTCTTACAGAACCTGTTAGTTACAAATGCACATTAAATTGTGCAAATCTGACTTGTAAACATTGCAGCTTATTGCTCACACAATATAGTACCTCACTAAAAAGATGAGATTGAGCAGTTTCTGTATCCAAATCTCTTATAGAAAATATCCTACTGAAATCAGCAGTATAAAAAAAAAATCTAGTGTGTAAACAATGGTGGTTTTGACCATTATCATGCTATTACTTTTTGTAAAATAAAGTACATTCTGTGGCTTTCACATGTCCAACATGCTCATCTGATTTTGTTTCTTCCCTTCACATCTTCTTACCTGATGCAGAAAAACAGTGACAATAACAAAAACAAGAATAAAAAAACTAATTTCTAAATATTTTTAAATCTTTGTGAGATGTATCCTAAGAGCATAACCACAGTGGAGGAACAGCATAATACAGAATGCTTTTACTTATATTCCTGTATAAAGAGAATGCTTTGACACAGTAGACAGGTTTTATATACTAATGACCTCAGGAGCTTTGCTGTTAGGAAATTTTAACTCATGGTAGAGTTACTTAGACCAAATGGGTCAAAGGATGGTGACCAACTACAAAGCAGTCCACTTGCACTTCACTTTGGGGTTTTAGCAACAGGACAAAAGCTCAGGCTCATTAAAAGTCAAGAGGAATCCAGTAAGCAAAGGTGGCAGATTCAGTTTTGGTAGAAATAAGAGAGGCCTTAGAAAAGGCCTTTCAAAGAGGCATCAGAAAGCCAAGAATTTAAGAGCATCTTTATAGAAGGTGATATAAACCATAACAGGAGGTTTCTGGAACAGTATAAAACCAGCTTCAGCAACAAAAGCCATAACGTGATGAAAGGAATGGACAGCTGTGATTCTGAAATACCTAAATCAAATAAAATTCGATAGCCAGGAGCTGTCAGAAAGCAATTAAAACAAAAACAAAAACCAACACAAACACAGTCATTGTACATAAAGAGAGGAAAAATGGTTATGAGGGAGGGGAAGAATCATTAATCAGAACTATCTCAATTAGCTTCTTATGAACACCAGCTATATGACCGCAGTAAAGAATTTCCTGTAAAGTAACATCCTCTATTTAGCCAGTCTTCCTGTGTGCTCCTAGGATGACAAATAGTGTGCACCCACTAGATGCCAGTCTGCAATGTGGAAAAAGTTCTTCCCAGCTTATAAAAACATGCTTTGGCCGAAATCCAATATGTGGTGGGAAACTTAGCCATAAGAAACAAGAAAAACAAACCCCACAAAAAGGCAGGTGGAGGCAAAGAAAATAGATATAAATTGGAATCTGGATGAAGCAATTTAAACTCTTGCCAGCCTAATTATGGTGTGCCCCTGCAGCTTACAGACAATCTAATCATAGCATAGTGATAGACGTTCTCTTAAGCCTTTCCACAATTTCCTTTCCACAAATATGAAGCTCTTAGGAAGAAGGTGCTATACTCTTTTGCAAAGCTATGGTGTATCTCTTCCTGAGAAAAAATTCCCTGATAAGTAAGTGAGTAGGGTGTAAGAGTAGTAGTCTGACCTACAGCTGACAATTTCCCATACTAAGGGAGAAAAAAAAACATTTTCATGCATCAGGTTGATGAATCAGAGCATCTAAGCCCAAAGAATTTAAGCTTTGCTGAACACATGCTGAACACGTGCAAGTGGTACTACAGTCTTTGTCATTACCAACATGCCAACGTGCTGCAAGTCACATCATTCACAACAAGGAATTCAGATCCCTTGCTTTTACCCTCTCTCCTGATGTATGCCATACAAAAGGGTATAACTGGTTTTGTCTAGGTGAGGATGCCCTCTGTGAAGCTGTGAAGCCTCCAGGTCCTCACCTGCCCAGCTAGGCTGCTGCAGCCCCCATGCAGCCCCACAGAGGTCAGGATGTCCTGAGCAGTTACTAAATACACCAAACAGAGAGTGCTTCTGCAAAATGGAAAATGATAGAATGAGCAATGCTTCTGTTCTGTGCTCATTTTTGTAATTTTCTTCTTGCTACTTTCCAAACAGTAGTTTGATTTAACTTGAACATGAGAGCTACACCAATGTGGAAAAAAGAAAATTTTACACTAGACAAAAAGGTTTCAAGAATGGCTGCAAACCACAGCAGCAGCTAGTTCTGCTAGACCTGGACGAAATAAAAATTTTTGAGTTCTGGTGTAAATATTCATCATGAGAAATAAAGTGTATTCCAAAGGAGGCTACAGAGACAATGTGCTGTGGTTTAAGTACATTTCGCAGCAGTGTGGTTTCTGCACCACACAATAGCACTCCTATGTCTTAGAACTGCATCCAGGTGTGCACATATGGTTCTGTACACTTGTCAACATCCAGCTGACTGGGACACCATTGTATGTGTAAATCTTATTTGACCTGGTTACCTAAAAAGTCATATTGTGGTTTAAACCCTCGGTATCTCGCAACAGTAGCTCACTTTCCCCTCCCCCTCTGGAGGGCAAGCTTGAGGCTGCCAGGGGCTGCCAGCGGCCAGTATCAGTGTGGGGAGGAGGGAAACAGAGGAAAATAAAAGGTAGAACTTGAGAGTTAGTATAACTAAATTTACTGTGATAGTAACTTTGAATGTAAAAGATGTGGAGTAGAACAATTAACTCACAGAAAAAGGCAAGTTCTCACCCATGCGCCAGCCCGACCGCCCAGAGCCAGACCCCCGAGCGCCAGAACCCACCCCACCGTGCCTGCACGTGCCTGCCTGCGCTTTGCGGCCCCACACCAGCCCGACGCAGCTCCGCAAACCGTGGCTTTTCTGCCTCGCCCCCCTCCCCTTTTCCCGGAGAGCAGGGTGCCGTGATGTATATGCTATGGAATACTCAGTTTTTCCTTAACTCTGTTTTCAACCATGACAAGTCAGTACAGCAAGTGTCGAAATTGAATACTTGACAGTAAATTTATGCTACCGACAAAAAAGAAACTCCCTGAATGCTATAGATTTGCTGAAGACATTTAGCTGACATCTGTTATTCAAAATAGCAGATGAAATTTTCTTTAATCTTTGCTTGCAAAAATGTAAAGAAGTAATAATTTTATCTATTTCAAGCATTCATTAATAGAAAAGAACAATTTAAAAGGCGAGTGATTTTTCACAATCCAGAAAAATTACCATCAGGGTCACAACAACTAAAAACTCTTGAAAAGACAGGACTTCATAACAGGAATGTATGATGAAGACATACAAATAAGCAGTAGAGTGAAATTATATGAATCATTTATTCTGATTCTTTTTAACAACACAAAAGCAAGAGCTTATTAAATGGAAAACAAAATTAAGAAAAGGAAATTCCTTTCCAAGTGATGCTTAATTAAGCTGTTGACTTCATTGGCACAAGGTATTGTGAGGAGCAAGAGCTCAACATTGCTCATAAAAGGACCAAGGAGCAGAGCATTATCCAGTCTGAATGGGATATAAACTATCTTACTGAAAAGCATAAGACATCCTTGTTATGTTGGAGGTTTCGGTGTATCTTCCATCTCCAGGCAAGTTAGTCTATAATTATGTGCAGTTTCTTGTACATTCATCTGAGGATGATAATAGTACAGTTTAAAACAGGATACTGGGCTAGACTGATAACCTTTATTAATCCTGACAACTTCTAATGAGTCAAATGCTAAATTGACTTACATTTAATACAATCCTGATGAAACATTAGATTGTGAAGGATGCAAATTGGCTAATACGTCAAAGGTGTTAATGCTAGAGTGTTCCCATTAAATATAAAAAGAGTATATTATTAAAAGACAGCATCTCAACATTTGCTGAAGTAGGTATTTCTTTAAAGCAGATTTTTCTTTAGATTTTTTTTTTCTTTAGAATTTTTTTTTTTTTTAATGTCTTTAGAGCTGCAGGCTTTTTTTCTTTAGAGCCTTCTTTAAGATCAAAATCTTCAAACATTTTTTCTAACCATAGTCTTTTTTTCTTTTAATGGACACATGTCAGGCAAGTTTACTTTCCTCCTTTATTTTTTTTTTTAATTATTTTTTTTTACATTTGGCGTTCAAGTTCATGGACTTCAGAGAGGCACCTAGGGTAGTCTGCATACCATATGAGTTTACAGCTCAGATGGGTCATGTTAGGAGAATCATGTCTTTGTAATATTGATAAATAAAAAGGGTTTTCAAAGCTGAAGAAGGTTAACTGATGAAAATTCTTTAAAAAATGAGATAACGAAGCACATTGGTCACAATATCTGCAAAACAATGTTTTAAGGAAACAGCAAGCCTGATGCAACTTAGATATCTAAAAAATGACCAAAAAGCTCTCACATTATAGAATTTTTTTTTCACTCTTATCTCCTTTTCTGTTTTTAAATAGAACATCAATTTGTCGACATTCTGATTAGCAGCATTCTTCACTCTGAAGAGTCTTGAAATATCTTTATCACTTATGATTCCAGCTCAACCTATCCAACTTTAACCATATAATTCAAATACATAATTTAGCATTACACTTGTCATAGGAAACACAAATTGTCAGTAGGGAGAAATTATTTGTTCAGAGTGTAATTCAGTTAATATGAAACTTAAATCACTGTCTTAGGGACTTGATTTATTTTTATAGAGGAAGCCTAGAGCAACTACACTATTAAGATTGGTGCCTACATCTATATAGAATCATAGAATAGTTTGGGTTGGAAGGGACCTTAAAGATCACCAAGTTCCAACCCACCTGCCGTGGGCAGTGACACCTCCCACTAGACCAGGTTGCTCAGAGCCCCACCCAGCCTGACCTTGAACACCACCAGGGAGGGGGCATCCACAACCTCCCTGGGCAACCTGTTCCAGTGTCTCACCACCTTCACAGGATAGAATTTCTGCCTAATATCTAGCCTCTTCTAGCTTAAAGCCATTACCCCTTGCCCTGTTGCTACACGCCCCTGTAAAAAGTCCCTCCCCCAGCTCTCCTGTAGGCCCCATTCAGGCAGAATGAATTTGGGACTAAGTGTCTGAAGGGGAATGAACCCTGTCTCTCACAGTTCCTTATGGAGTCCAGTATTTATATCTAATTTAAGACAAAATGCATATCTATGTCCAGCTGTCTGTAGCCCTTCAACAAACAACTATAACCTTCCACTAAGGTTATACTAAACCAAATTTGGGCTAAGTTTCACAGCATATTTGGAACTGACTGAATGGAAAGATGAGTAAGTTGTGCTTTTATTTTCATGAATAATACCAGTGATTACCGACTCCTGCAAAATTCTCTGTGCGTCTTTGCAGTTCTGAACACTATCTGAAAGATAACAAAATATGCATATAAGCCTTCTTCCCTGTCTTTCCTAAGGAAGTTCCTGAGAATAATAAAGGAGAGATTCTATAGGACCTGGCTTCACCACAAATACAGAGGTGCAGTTCTTCGTTCACCTGGTTTAATTCCAGACCTGGATGTGCTGGAAATGTAGGTCAGTGGTCTCTGAGCAACTTGTACTACAAGCTGTAGTGATGGAATCAGTCTCACTGCACTCACCTGATACAGCACCCAAGCTAGGAAAACCCACAGTCTGCTAACTCTCTGCAAGACTGGGAGCCTTACCGACATCTAAGAGAGTTGAAGAGATGATTCTCAGGATCTCAGAAAACAGTAAAACTCAGACTCATGCTCCAGGAAGAACTCCAGGGAATATTTCTTCTGTGAGGAAGGCACAGCAGGCATCAGAGGAGGAACTGTTCTATATGACACACTTTTCTGAGTAATTTTATTTTTTTTTTGGCTTTTCATAGAGAAGAACAGGCTCACTTGAATAAAATATAAGGTAAGACAGTTCCAAATGGTGGCTGGGTAAAGCATGTCTTACACACAAGTTCAGAATTAGATCTAAACACTTTCTTTTTCTACCAGTTTCTATAAAAACTTAGGTACAAAATTACCTTGTAACAGCTGAAACATAGCCACACTAACACTGTGACACTGGTGAACATTTAAGAGTTTTATCTTGGCCCAGAAACCCAGTGTGCCACAAAAAATGGAAACACAAACCAGGTTTGCACACACTGAAATCCAGGCATGCTCAGATGGGTAAACTGTAGGGCTCTAAAGCTCTCCAACACTTTCTGTGAGCTCCGTTACAGAAGCATAAGTTTTTTGGAAAATGAGTGTTTAAGTACAATTAAGGGCAATGATTTGCTGGAATAAAAGAAGGCTTTTTCTTCTGCTACTCTTAATTTTATCTCTAGAGAGAATAAAAACAATCCAGGAAAACTGATAACTGTAATTTATTTTACAATTTTATAGAGGGACAGTATTTAAAAAAAAATAAATATTTGACATGTTTATAGGAAGAAATGCAGTCTAAAATGTAGTTTGTCACATAAAGTATTCCTTAGTAAGCTAGATAAATAGTTTGTGAAGAATATTGAACATGAATATGCCAAAAGCAATGAATGTTACTGTGAAAGTTAAGATATTGTACAAGGCATAACCTACAGTTGCACTACAGAAGACCTACAGTACTGTACGTGTACAGATCTGTGCAAAGCTGCCAGGTTTTGCTTCACTGAATTTCTGTAGCAAAACCAGAAAATCTTGCCTGTAGGGCCAGGACTCTTAAACACGGAGACTTAAGTATACAAATGTCTGAAAGGTGCAAACACTGTAGAGTGAAGAGAATTATTTAGGAATACAGACACATCTTTGAATACTGATGATTAATGTAAGGACAGGGAAAATGGGTTTAACATAAGGTACTTTACAGCAACATGCTTTCCACTCTACAACAGCTACCAAAAGCATCACAGCTTTATTACTTGTAAGATTTTGGTGATGCACAATGACTGTACTGTCAGTGAGGTTGACTAGAATAAGTGAAGACTGCCTGCAAAACTCCTGCTCACTGTTGGTGGTGATTATAGATTACATGGCCTATTTGAATACTTTGGTGAATTTCTGTACTACTGATTACACAGCCAGTCACAAAGCAGGTATCAGCGTCTGAAGCATAGTTTCTTTTCATAGTGTTAATGGCAGCTCAACTTCTTGCTGATATAAAGATACTTCTGGTATATATTTTGCAAGTGAATCTATTAGAGTTTGGTACTTATCACAATTCAAAGTGCAAATCATATTTTCAGAAAAAGATGAAAGATTGGAGCTAGAGGTCATTAAACTTATTTTATTAGAAAAAGCAAAGTGAACTGTAATTCCAAAAAAAAGTATAACAAAGTTCTAAATGTGTGTTATATGAAACATTAAGTGACAACAACAATTTCTTGTCCTAAGGAACAATCTAATGTTAGGAGATGTTCAGTGCTTCTTTTTTTCCTAAGTGTATCAGGAATATAAAATACTATTATCTACAAAACAAATCAATAAGTTAATTTTTTTCATGACCTATGCAAATGAAAGTCACCTCATCCAGACATCCATTTTGAGTCTATGCACTCTGGATTTTTACAGTAGGACACCTCCATGATGAGACAGAGAAATATGAAGATTTAATGGTGTGTTTTTGAAAGAACTATTATTTTCTCAGCCAAAAAATACAGCACCATCATTGCTTTTTTGTTCCTGTCTTTTCTATGGATCTTAGGACACTTGAAAGTTTGGTAAGGCATCCAGAATGTATGTTACTGAGCCCTGCTAGGTGTATCCATATCCATGGCCTCAACACACAATGACACCACAGAACATAGCCTTTGAATTAACAAAGCTGTTCACAACCCTCTGAATTAACTTATAGCAAGTAGAAATATCTCTGAGCACAGGACCCTATTTAATGTTACCTGTGACATATAAGTCAAAGGTGTTCATCTTGTTCCCATTTGGCATGCATGCAGAGAAAAGGAAACCATCAAACATAGAAAGAATTCATTTTTTTTTCTCCCTTAAGAAAGGTTGTTTCTGTTCTTCCTATAAAATACATTAGGCAAATTGGCTTTTGCACCAGATCAAGCCAGTAATCCATGGAAGGAACAGTGCTCAAAGAAATCAATAAAATCATTGTGTTGCAGCCTGTGGTTATTGTGCTATCTCTCTTTCTGGTACCAACCTCCTGGGCTGAATTGGAACCTGTATGAGCTCTCTCCATTATCCCCAGCTGGCATCTGACCTAAGAACTGTGATGCCTGCTCCAATGGCAGATGGACACCTAAAAAAATTCTCATTCTCTGTATTCACAAGTTGAGTGACCTGAAAATAAACAGCAGGACCTTCCAGTTCTGCCAACAGATGTGACAGCATGAGATAGGAGGGGGTCATAAAAAATGACTGTTGCATTCATTTATGAATCAAAGCATATCTGAGTATGACCTCATTATCCCCAAAAGGCTCTAGTAGGAACTGGATTTTTATTTCAGTAACATTAGATCCATTTCTTTTTCCTCCCTGTATATATGTTGCAGGAAACCATTTAAAGGCCATATCCAAAAAAACAATTCAGTTTCCCAAAAGGGTAAAGTGAAACCGAATTGCCTAAGTCATTAAAATATTGCCATTTGACAAGAGCACTTTAAATTTGTATATTCCTTCCCTTGGCAGGCAGAGCTGTGCCCATGCCCAGAACAGCACCATTCCTGGCATGGCAAAGGAGCTTAGCACCCAGTTTCTCAGGAACCTCAGTCAGGATCCAGAAAAAAAGCATCTTGTCTTCCTAAAAACCCTTAGAGAATTCATGCAGGAAGCATTTTCAGAGCAAATCTAAAACACCCATGAGCTCCTACTGACCCCAAGCTATAAGTTTAACTCTCTGCATGAATATCTCACTGGTTTTAATAAGGTGTTTCATATGCATATATGAAGTGAAATATGAAGATACTTCAGAGATCAGATTTAGAGTTGTCAGTTTTATAAACTTGCCAGTTACCAGCCTCTGGCTTACTCCTCACAGTTGAGTTATGCAGATGAAGGAAATTCAGTGTATCCTGGATACACTGGATTCACACTTTTCTACAAATTAGTTGTGCCTGAGTAGCAGGTTCTGTGCAGACAGCATCAGACCCTTACAGTATGCATTTTGCGGCTGCTGTATTCACATATGGTGCCTTCAACATCCAGCACAAATCAGTCTTCCTGGATATGCATAAATTGTTTCACACATGTACAGCAGGTCTCAAGTGTTCTAGATATGTTAGAGGTATTTCACATTCTCAGTTTATTTATACATGCAAAGCAATTGTTATACGAGGATATTCGAGGCTCATACCAACCCTGCCCAAGCAGCAGAGAGTCTAGATCAGAAAACACAAGCTGTGAAAGACAATTCAGATGTTTGTAGCCCTGCAGACTCTCATGGTACACAGGTGAGGCAGACAAGCAAATATCAACAGCTTCACCCAAAGGAAAAAAATATCAGTTCAAATTTAAATTGAACTGTATTGAAGGTCAACATATGCAAGCAAAAGAAGGCATTTCCTTGAAAGACATACAATGTATTATTTTGTTATTACAAACATTCTGGTCTTAGTCAAAGCCAGGGTCCTGTTCTCAGAGGATGGGCACACACAATAAGTGACAGTCTGTTCCCTGAAGGGCTTACAGGCTGAGCAGACAGGACTGAGGGCAGAAGAAAGGAAGAATTATTATCCACGTTTTACAGAGAGCAGCAGTACAGACATCTAAAACGATTGGCTGAGGGTCACACAGGATGTCCAGGGCAGAGCCCTGGAACTGAATCCAGATCTCAAGGTGCACCTTTCTGTCTGTTGCCCAGACAGATTTAATTTATAAAGACTAATAAATAAAAAAATAAAAATGAAGAAACACGTACTTCCCAAAAAGACTTATGCAGACATTCAGTCTAACATTTCCAATTGGCTTCTCAGTCTAGCAGCTAAAATTTCATTACATCTTTGAAAACATAACCGTAACTGTTTTGAATCATGCTATAATGCACATACTGCCAAAAGCAATCCCTAACACTGTAATATTTTGCTCCATTAGAGGTGCCATACTGCCAGCAAGCAGTGAGCTTACTGAATAAAACTGCAACGATTGAACAGTCTCCTCTCTGTGTCTGTGTGTCTTTTGGCCTAAATAAAATAAATACACAGGTTTAAGGGCCTGATCCTACTCCCACTTAAGTCAATGGCAAAATTCCCACTGACTCCAATGGAAGAAGAAGCCAGTCCTAACAGGACTGGTGATTTTTTTTCTTAAATTCCTTGTAGATTAGTTCATGTGCAACTTACAACAAAGGTATTGGTTGAGAAGCTGCACAGTCATACATAATTTTAAAATAATGAAGATATAGAATCAATTTCATTACTGTACTGACAATGTAAAAAGACATTCACTGCAATAAATACCATATTAAACGACACAAACAGGTTTTCCCTAGGCAGTACTAAAAGGAAGGAGAAGGATTTCTACTATGGAAAGTGTGTGGTAAAACATATTCTATTATCTCATGATACATGTAATAAATCCCAGTATAAGGGTTTAAGTTCTTTAAAATCTACCACAGTTCAAACACAGGGAAAAAAAATAATAATAATTGAAATAAACCATGGATGAATCAGTGACAAAATGTTGTCCTTAAGTATATACATACACACATAAATACACACACATATGAGATTTCTACTGAGATTAGAGTACTCTGCCCTTGCATAGAATCATAGAATGGTTTGGGTTGGAAGGGACCTCAAAGATCATCTAGTTCCAACCCCCCTGCCATGGGCAGGGACACCTCCCACTAGACCAGGTTGCTCAGAGCCCCATCCAGCCTGGCCTTGAACACTGCCAGGGAGGGGGCAGCCACAACTCTCTGTGGGCAACCTGTTCCAGTGTCTCATCACCCTCACCGTATAGAATTTCTTCCTAATATCCAGTCCAAATCTCTCCTCTTCCAGCTTCAAAACATTACCTGTCATCCTGTCACTATATGCCCTCACTAAAAGTTCCTCCCCAGCTCTCCTGTAGGCCCCCTTCAGGCAATGGAAGGCTGCCATCACATCCCCCCCAGAGTCCTCTCCCCCCCAGGCCGAACAACCCCAACTCTCCCAGCCTGCCCCTGTAGGGGAGGCGCTCCAGCCCCCCGATAACCCCTGTGGCCCTCCTCTGGACCCGCTCCAACAGGATCTTACCACTGCTTTCATTTTACTACTTTTCCTAAGGCAAGTGTATCCAAGCAGACTTTAAAGATGTCAAGTGGTCTTTAAAGATGTCTTGTTTATGAAGCTGCATTCAGAAATTTCCTGTTTAGATACCACTTATTTTAGCTCCCAAGTCACCACATCTTCTTTTTCATCCGTTTTTTCCCCTACTTTTTTTTATCATCCTTTATTCTATGATTCCTTGTGCAGATCATAAGCCCAACATACTGCTTTCAGTTTGGTTTATATTTACTTTGGGCTGCCAGGGCACTCAGTGCCACACAGGACTTGTAGATGGTGACTCCTTCTTTTGGTAGGATACTTGCAGTATTAGATTGCTGAAAATTTCTCTCAGTGCTATTTAAGACAATTTTAGCAGAACACATGGCACAGTATGGACTCTGAAGTCTCTTCCTTTCCCAGATAATCTCAGACAGTAGCAAGACAGATATAACAATATTAATCTCCTGTGCATTTTAGTGACAAATATAGTTATTTTGATAATATAAAAGCGTAGCAGAATCGAATTTTGTAAACATGATTAATAGGAGACGGTGCTATTGTAAGTAGGCTCTCTACCATGCTGCTTGATCTTAAAAACAGAAAAAGAGTTTTAGATCTAAACAGAGGTGAGGAACAATGAATGACCCTCCAGCAGTTAACCCATCAGTGTAAAAAGAAGTAAAATGTATAACACAACTCAGAGAAATAAAGTCCTGTCAAACACTGTATTACATTGGAAAGAACTTGTGACACAGCACACGAGTGCTTGGAACAGAGAACAGCCTAAAATATTGGTTTGGTTCATAATTCAAAGCTGCTGCTTTGCAACAGCAGGAGCTGAAGGCACCTGAGCTGAGAAAGCAAAACATTTTAGTTTGGTTGCATCCTGCAGAGAAGAAAAATACTTGCTTCTGCACAGGTGATGACGAGGAGCAGCTAAGACCTTAGACTGTGTTTTCTTGCCTGTAGGCTGTCTCCACCTTTTGCAGAGAAAGCTCTGCACCACTGCATGCTGTATTTTCTTATGGTAAAGTAATAGCTACAGGACAGTCTGCAAAGAGGAGAAAGTGAAAGCTTGTATTTATGCCTGCAAGGCCACAGGTCGGCTGAGCAGAGCGGAGCACTCAAACAGACTTCTCCCTGAGAATCAGATGTGGCTAGGAGAACTTGTTCTGTCTGGATTACCAAAACAAAGGACAAGCTTGTGTAGATCTACACAACATTATTTAGAAATCAGAAAGAAGATAAACACCAGAGATGGTAAAGTGTTTTTTTCAAACTAAAAGATAATGATGGCACAATTAAAAACAAGTATAAACTGTTTCTGAGCTAGAAGAGAAATTAGAAGATTTATAATCATCAGAGGAGAAACAGAGGAGAATGCTTAATTAACTATTCATTAGTAGTTATTAGTATTAGGCAATAGAAGTAAGGTATAAATAAATTCCCAATCAATATATTCCAAATATATAAGATATTTTGAAGAAGTATGCGGAGAATTATTTTGATCATTGCAGCAATAGATATAGCTCACTGTTACAAAAAAAAAAAATCAGGTATTTAGTTGCTGCCATCAAAGAAAGTTTATTTGAGAGAATAACAAGTCAAGAACTAATTCTTTCAAGAGACAGAATTTTAGAAACCCTCTCAAGCTGCTGTTCTCACTGAATGAAACATCTGAACAGGCATCTGTTGCCTGAGGAACCTAAATGTTTAAAGAGAGAAACAACTTTTCTATGACCCATTGCAGAACACATAGGCTTGTGTGCTTCTATTTGCGTATCAGTTTCAGATTGATACTGCTGATAGGATGCTCATGCCTTCACACTGTTGTTTGTGCCTTCGAACTTGTACCAAAAAAGAAATTCACCAATCATGCGGGCCTGTGTTCTCACTGAACACATAGTAAAATCCAGAATATGTCTGCTTTTATAACTGCAGTTAGCTAAACAATATTTTACAATGCATTTAGAAAAACTTATATGTCAAACAGGAATGCTGTCTGTGTGAACTCCTGCTGTGAAACAGAATTCTCCGAAGAAGTTTTGCTCCTCCTATATCTGCAAAGAAGTTCACAGCTTTAAGATCTCAGTCCCATCTGGAACAGCAACATCTTCGTGTCAGAGTCCAAGACAAACATACACTTAATGAACCTTCGTTCTCCCCAGGCTCAGTTTGCAGTCCCTGTCTTCCAGGGCAGACCTCAGCTGAAACAGCCAATTGGCCTCTTCCCAGCAGGATCTTGGTTAGAAACCAACTCAGCCACCTGCATAAGGCCAAGTGTCCCCCAGGGAAGACAACAGCCCTAAGCTAGTGTCAGTACTCTTATAGTTTCAGGCCTAATATTTCCTTTCACACCAGACACCTGGTCATGTGCATCAAGCTTGTTATGATCTGGTTGTAAACATACAAATGATGGCATTATATGTGTACATTTGTGAAAGAAAGAATAAACCATTACTTCCTTCCTACCTAACACAGTGAACATGTATTTCCCCTTAACCACTTTTAATTCAGAGAGGGACAAAAAACATTTCCCTGAACTTTGAGAGACTATAATGTTTCAGCAAGACCAAAAGCTCCACTTGAATATTCATTTCTCAAAAATTTTATAAACCCACTCATGGTTGTACTCAAGAATAATTTCAGAAAATAAAATTCAGACAGAATATAGTCTTATTCAGGTAAATAATAGCTGTAGCCTGAAAGTGATTTTCATCCAGCTTTTTTGCCAACATTTTTCTAAACAAAACTCGTATCTCCTCCACATGAAGGAGGCTTCTAAACAGTCTCATTCTGTTCTCAGTAGATCAGACCTTTTCCTTTTTTAAATAAAAGCAGTCCCATTAATTTCAGATAGGATTTAGTGTACTGTATTGTGAGCAACAGGACTGGCTCACTGCAGCCCCTGACAAGGGCACATGCAGAGAGCTTTTCCTGTGTTCAAACACAGCTCTGGGCACAATACCATTTCCCCAGTCCAAAGCCCTTCCCCAGAGCCTGTAGATCGTAGCACAAAATGCCTGCATTCCTCAAAGTCTCTGAGGAAAATGCATGAGCAGTTCTGGAACGACACCATCCTCGTTACAGGATAATGACCACATGCTAACAGTGAATAATGATCATTCCCTAACGTTCATTAGAGAAATATGATCATGTCCCTCCAGTTACGGCAGGCAGAGGCTTTCTTCCGTAGACTTTCTCTCCAGTCTCAGGTATCTCAAGGTTTTAGTGCTGGGATACTATGAAGACATAATACAGAACTGGAGACTCTTTCTACCCCACAACACCAGACCCAGAGTTCCTACTCCTGTTAGTCAAACAAAGAGTGGTTTCTTCATTTCCCTGCCCTATCCTTATTTGAGCATACCTTCTGGGATGTAATGATTTAGAAATGCTTGGTGTTGGCAGACAGGAGCTGAAATGCGCTGCTTACAGCATGTATGCTACTGGAACGTAAAATGCCCAAGAAAGTTTTGCAATAAGTACTGTGAAGCCTGAGTAGGTAGATAGGGTTCCTAAAGATTGCTCCAATACACTTAGGCAGTTTTCTTCTCCCTAACATATACAAGTGGCTTTTGTGTTTGGACTGTGATTTGTTGCTGGAGTCCTCAGAAGCAGATAATTAATAATAACCCTTTGACTCCCACAAAATAAATGGTCTGGGGAAAATTTGTGTCTGGAAGTAGGTTATTTTAAACATATTATTTAGCTCTGATGTTGCAGGGGTTTTAATGTTCCAAAGAAAGACATCAGGTGTCTTTAAAAAGGTAAACAAGTCTGTTCTGCAGTCAAGGTTAACAACACACAAACTGAGGCACAAATAGGTCCAGGTGATACAGCCACCAGGGGCAAGAGAGAAAACAGGACTTAGGAATGTCCTGTCCTCGAGACCACAATGCTTCACATTCATATGTTCATATTTGTTTAAAACCAGGAAGTCTGACAATATATATAAAAGAATAATAATAATAATAATAAAAAAGTATAGTTCACTTTTCCTTTTATTTTGGATTTCTCATAAACAATGTAAGTCCTTCTGAACATTATACTAAATATATAAAAAAATCACTGTAGAGTAGTTTAATAGCCCCTTCCCCTATAGGAAAAAGCCTGATTATTTTCAAAGCATGAGTAATAGAAATAAGAAGACTTTTCCAGCCTTTTTCTGCTGTCCTCAAAGGGGTTAAAGAAGCCTAATACAAAGCAGTTAAGCAATGCCTGAAACGGGATAATAAATGTGACACTCTCCGACTATCAGTAGCAAATATTTGAGCTTATCAAATAACGGAGGAAGTAGTTTAGTTACAAATAAACCAATCTCTCATAAAACAAGTCTTCACACAAGGTAATTTCATTGAACTGGAGACAGCTAAAGGCCACTGGCGGGCAGAACTCCCACTCTGTGTGCACTTCGTAACAGTCCTGCATGATTAATGGGCAGCCAGGAGGGAGGCCGAGCCCGGGGACGCCGCCGAGGAACCGAGCTGGGCTTCGTATCAGCAGAGCGGCCATAAATAAGGCATCTCAGAGTTACTGCGAGGAAGTGACTCATCCTTCTGGAACACAGCAGGATTTGTGCTTTCTCTGGCTCATCCCCCTCCCCCTCTCGCTCTTTTTCCTCCGCTGCGAGACCAGCATGTCCTAGAGACTATAGTAGATGTCACCGCTTGGCACTTGCTGTGTAAAGAGAGGACAAATATGTGGGTGTGATGTGGATCTGGAACGATAGCCTTAAAGCCGCAGCGCTCGCTCTTCAGGGAGCATCTGGGCTGAGGCAAGCCCAGCAAAATACGTTTCGGAGGCCAGCTTCTTCATGGATGATATCTGGATTCTGCATTTTCTTTTTGTAACATCTGCCTGCAGAGCGCAGATACAGCACTATTTGTAAATAGGAAAAGACTTTCCTCCCAAAAGTTAGGCAAAAAAAAAAAAAAAAAAGGTAGAAAGTAAGACCCAGCGAACTGAAGCAAAAAAAGCAAAAAGAGAAAAAGCAAAAAGAGGTGGAAGTGAAGCAGAACGGGTTGCAACATGCCTCAGGCTACCCGGGGAGTTATGGTGTGGTTAGCAGCCTGGAAGTACAGGGTGCTGCCTGGGGCCTGGGCTAGGAGCTCCCATCCCTCCCTAGTGGCTGCTTCTCAAGGGCCATAACCCCACATCTGCATGAGCACTTACGGCAACACCAGACTCAAGGGAAGGAGGGCAGGGTTGTTCTTCTGATGGCTGTGTACCTGTAGTGTCATTTCAAGGCTGCACTCTGATTTTTTCAGTAGCAAGAGTATGTGACCTCACTGTAAAAGTGCAAGAAACCCATTCATATAATCAAATACATTCATTTTGTTTGCCTAAACAACAAGGGGTCCTGATGGGTGTCAGTGATGAAATGTACTTTTGTTTTTCAGGCCTAAGATGGCTCTTATTTACTATGTTGTTCATAATATACTAACTATGCACATCTCGACTTTAATCTCCACATGCTTCTGTCTAAGCTTGTGAAAAACATTTGCAGAAGATTGTAGAGACTGATAGTCTTGTCTCAGAATGCAATGCAAACTTAAAAAGCACTATATTAGTAATACAGAAAATCAGACACACTGGTTTTTGAGGCTATATTCCGCTGTTCATTCATGTTTATATAGTTTACATCAGTGAACCTCTTTCTATATTCATAAATGTGGGCATGTACAGATGTAGAAATATAAGTGAAAATATTTAAGTATAAAAGCAGATCCAAAACAGATTATGTAGCTGCTGTAGTTTTTGAAGTCAACCTTGCTGACATCACTGCTGTCTTTGGTGTAACTATTAACCATAATACTGTGTGGAAAAGTGCATTATCATCTTGATGTTAAGGTGGGCTTACCTCTACTTTGCTAACTAAAAGGCAAATACAAAAGCACCTATGGAAGTAAACGTAAGCACATCATCTGATCAGCTATTGTCTCCTCTACTTTTGCTCTCTTTAGGGCAAAACAGACTTTAGTGCTTTTTAAAAGAGTTTTGGATCATAGCAGTGATACACATCAACGAACTCATCAGTGTAAACTGGGACTACCAGGGGCAAAAGCAATGTACTTTCAATGTGCTGCAGTTAAAAGATATTCTGCCAGCACTACCTTAGTTGCCAGGACCATGGTGGTGTCTGAAGGATCTTGCTCCTTGCTGCAGGTGGATTTTGCAGGGGCAGCTGGCTCAGTGGGTATTCTTGTTTGTCTGTCTCACTGATGCCCAAGGTTGCGGCTTTTATCAGGAGACAGGGCTCTGAGCAACCTGATCCGGCTGTAGATGTCCTTGTTCACTGCAGGGCAGGTGGACTAGATGACCTTTAAAGGTCTCTTCCAACTCGGATGATTCTATGATGATGATGGTGATGAGCTGCTCAACGAGAGTCACAGCAACTCTTTAGGAGCGCCAGTTAAGGCACCTTCCCTCCAGGCTACAAAATGAAGCAGAAGAGGCTTATCTGTTTCATTAAGCAAGCACTGCCTCAGGGACACAGCTGGCTTGACGGATGTGGTGTCTGGGAAGTGCCTTGACTGAGGCAGCTAGACCCACATGCAATTTTAAAGCCTTAGATTCATGAATCCAAAAAGAAACTCTGCTCTTCAACACAGACACACCAATAGAATAGACTGAAACTGTCCATGGAGAGCAATCATCTTGATAGCTCTGTAGGTTATAATTCATTTGAAGGTGGTAAAAAGAATGAAAAATTTGAGGTATATAAAGCAGATATGA
Organism: Alectura lathami; assembly: GCA_013399715.1. Taxonomy (NCBI): domain Eukaryota; kingdom Metazoa; phylum Chordata; class Aves; order Galliformes; family Megapodiidae; genus Alectura; species Alectura lathami. The sequence continues at coordinate 130,205 of VXAV01007604.1, forward strand.
TAACAACAAGGGAAAAGCAAAACAAAACTCTGCCACCTGACACACTGGGTAGACCTAGATTGGTCTACGCAGAGCACCTTGCTTACCGCCTTTGTTGTAGTAAAAGACTTTCTATGTAAAGGGAAGGATGAACTACTTTATAGGCTTACTGGTGTTTTCCCCCTCTCCCAGTCTCCACACCATGAGCTGGATTTGCTCCCCATTTAGTCTTCCAGGTTTTCTAATACTTCAGTAAACCTCTGAAATACTTTAAAATTCAGTCACATTTTGACCTGATATTTGTGAGTCCAGGCTGCATACTCGCATAAACAAGGGTTCCACGTAAGGAAAACATGGGAATGAGATGTGTTATAATATGTCATGTGAACTTTGTCACGTCTACTGAAATGAAGGGGTGGTCCATGACAGAAACAGACCTATCTTGCATTCCAGGGATGGAACCAGTATTACAATTCAAGTCATTAGGTCTGGGAACCTTAAAACTAAAAGGCTGAAACAAAACCACCCATCCTCTACTCTGTATGGAGGAAGTGTTGAAAGAAAACATGGTATTACTTTTTTTTTTTTTTTTTTTTTTTTTTTTTTTTCTTCATGCATCTTGACTGTGAAGTGATACTGCAGCCCAAGGGTTAAAGGAGCTCAGAAAGTTCTGGTGCACTTTAGCTAGGGGCGGAGACACCCTGCAGAATAGAGGCCTGTGCTGCTTTGCTAGGGAAGCTTTTAGATTAGTGTGCTTCCAGCTGCATTTCCTTGAAACTGATTTAGTTTCAGCCCATATCAGAGTCCTTTCATGGAGCCATTCCTATTCAAAATAAAGTGCTTTAAGAAAAACACTGTGATGGGGTTTAAAGTAATCCAAAAAGTATGGGTTGGCTTAGAATTTTTGTTAGAGCTAAAAGGGCCAGATTCAGGACAGGAGGATAACAGAAATTATGCCTCTCTGTATGTGCTAAGCTTTTTTTTGACTTAAGGCATTTACTACAAAGAACAGGAGGCTTTGCCATCTCTCACACATTTTACAGTAAAGGAGACACTTCTCCACTTCCCACTAAGACTTGCTTCATTACAAGATATCACTTAAATTATGCTGAATTATCTCTCTCTATGGGAATGCTCTCTCTCGCAATAGCCACAGCCGTTTCTTGATGTCTGAAATATACTTCTGAAAATATTGCCCTGTTTATTACCCCAGTAACAGCAGTTGTTTTCAGACATAACTGGCCGTTAAGTAATGCTTACTTTTTTTTTTTTTTTTTTTCCCCCCTAAAAACCAAACCAAAAACACAGATGTAGCTGTTAAAAATCTAAAGTGTTCATGAACAGTGTTTATCCTGTAAATGACAGCCAGGCATATGTTCTTACAGAATTATTTATTTAAATTATAAGATTGCCAAGGGGCCAAGCAAGAACAATTAAGAAAAATGCCATTGTTCTGGGCACCGTGCATGAAAAGTAGCAGAGGAGACATCTAGGCTGCAGAACACAGGAGCTCTTCCAAATCCCATTCCTGAGAGCAGGCCCTGGTGTGTCCTCACTCCCCAGTGCACCCCAGCCTGGGCAGATGCTCCAGGTGACAGCTGGAACTGCTCTAAGGAACATTAGGCATGATTTTTGCATGGGCCCTAAAAGTGTCACGATGTGCGCTTACTGGTAAGCACAGCCATAGCAAGAGATTTATTATCCAAAAGAGAGCTGTGATCTAAGTAAACAAGTTGGACAATAGGCTGGAGAGAAGCGATGGAATACATACTGAGCAGAGTGATGGTTTGCATAAGTGTTCTTAGTTTAAGGATATTTGTTTTTTCATTTGTTCATTTTTCTCTGAGAGGAAGCAGGGCTTTCGTAAACTACTGGGGTGGGGTTTTGTTAGATGGTGTTTTACTAAACTGGAAGACAAAGGATAGAAGGGAAACAGCACAAAAGGAAGAAGCCTGGAACAGAAGTGGAATTAATCCAAAGCAAAGAGTACATAGGAAGAGACTACAGAAGACTTCTACGTATCCCGAACAGCACTGCAAAGTGAGTCAAGATGCTTAGGGTGTGGTTAAAAACATCTGGTTCAAGAGCTGTGAGAAGATATCATGGAGTGGGCAGTTTTGATGTCAGACCCTGAATTCATCCGAACACCTTTTATAAAAGTGGCAACAATGCCTTAAAACTTGCACATGTAGATTTTTTATTTTTAATTTATTTTGTTGGAGCCGCTCGGTTGGAAAAGAACATCATCAGATGTTGAGGAAAACTGGCAGATCAGTTAGGATTTACATGGCTAAAATGCTCAAACTGCCATAACTTCCCAACCGGAGTTTCACCTACTCTTGTGCAAATCACGTGCAAAAGGAACATACAAGGCTAAGACACATTTTTGGGGAACTGTATGCATGTGTTTTCCAATCACTATCCCAGAGAGTCAGCCCATTCCCAAAAACTGCAAGAATAAGACAGGTGCTTGCCATAATATTGGATGTACTCAAACAGAACAGCACATGATACTAATTCCTAGCAAAGAAAGAGCCAAAGGAGGGGCACTGCCATGGGTTTTCAAATTACAAAAGACAATTGAAGTCTTTATTGTTTCACTTGGGAATTCTTTTGGGGACATTATTCTTCATCTTTGTCAAGTTGCTGCAGCATGAAAACTGCACAACTGGATGTAAGACTGCTCGTCAGGACAGTGGTATTTTACATGCATTTAGCACACATGCAGATATCTTGAATTAGGTCCGCTTTCAATTTCCTCCATTGCTGGATGCTGGACTCTGCATGAGGTTTTTTGTTGGGCTTCCTACCATACAGTGTGACTACAAGCTTTAAAAGAAATTGTGATTTCCATGGATACAGCTTTTCCTTACTTTGTGTCATGTTGTCTCTCTTAACCACTCCAGCTGTGAATGAACTCATGCACAAGGCATCAACAGTTTTAGGTTTTAGGTGCACTCAGCAACTGATATTAATGTGTATCTTAAGCCTACAGCTTTCAACTTCATTCTACATTGAAACCGGTTTGGAACTGAATGTTTTGTGTGCCTCCAGCCAATTTTTCCTTTTCTTTTCAGGCTGAGCACATGGAAAAGTTATGTGAATGCTTCGCCTGGCAGCCAGTGTGAAGCTCCAGCACCAGGATCCACTGTAACTTCATTTGGACTTCAAAGGAAAATGCCACAGTTCTGTTGAACAAATGCTGGGGAGTGGTGAGAGGCAGTAGTGAAGAGGTTAAATATGTATTAACATGGGCCAAGCCTCTATCTTTTACCGAAATCTAAAAGCAATAACAAATGGATCTGGGAGCTGAAAGAAAGAGTTACTTGCTTTGTATCCAGAGCAAATATTTAGAAATCATTTCTGGTAGACCCATAGGGTCTTTAGGGCTTGGAATATCCTCACAAATACGCTTTTCCCCCAAGACAGACATTTCCTAGGCAAGGAGAGTGTGGGAGGGAGGGGAAAAGGAGGAAGAAAAGGGGTATTTGAGGTATTGTGGTACGTCTGGAATCCTCATATCTGCAGCAAGACTGGGAACACCTGGACAACACTTGTTTTCTTCCCCCACCCACCTGTGCAAATTGCTAAGCACATTGCTTCTCAAAGCACTATGCCATATGCCAATCACATCACAGAGATCCATTGTGACTTCTCCCAACATCAAAGAAAAGCCATTGCACGTCTTCTTTGCACAAATACTGAAGGGGGCAGTTGTGAAGGGGTTAAAAGATCAAGTTCTGCTATAAAGATAACAGGAACTGGAGAGCATGCAGCAGATGTTACATGTGGAGGCACTTAAGTTTACAGTCCCACCTGTGTCCATTTAATACCTTTAAAAGCAATCTCCTGTTCATTTGTGAGGGAGAATAGAAAATCAATGTTGCAATCTCAACATCTGCTCACAACATCCGCATCCCACATGTGAAAGGGAGGAGGTGATGGGATGAGCAGACAAGACAGGAGGGCTGAAGCTGAGATTTAGGAACAGAAATATACGGAGATTTATGCAAGTACACATCCCCATGTGGAAAGTTAACCATTCTTTTGTGTGCAAGGCAACTCATGCTCTGTGCTGGAAAACAGCAGCCCAACTTTAATGTTAGTGTTTAAAATGTCTTAAGAGCAGCATGAACATTAAATAGTCATGTCACAGAGATGCATCCTCCTTTTTGTTTCCTTCCTCCCTCCCCTCATTCCTATTTCCCTTCTGAACAAACCAGCTGTCTTCCATTATATGCGTTCAATGATTTCAAACGAAGTAGGGGAAAGCACTCAAAATAGTTATGGATGTACACAGCCAAAGAGAGAAGGATAGGGCTGAGTATGATCACATTATTAGACACCAGAAAATCCACATGGGGGTTCTGACTGAGGAAAGTTTCAGTCAGAAAGGAGTAGGCAAAGTCTGAATTTTCTTATTTAAGAGTGAGACCATCCCAAGGCACAAATCTACAAGGAAATAGATTTCAGTGTTTGTGGAAGTGCTTTTCTGCTATGTACATGTGCTTGGTTCAGATAGATCTAGCACTAGAGCAAGAAAAACATCCAGTTACTAAGAGCATTGTTTGTTTCTGTTCATGCTGACTGAGGTGAACACCACAGCCTGTAGGTCAAATCCAAGGGAAAAGGATATAAAATCCTGCTTCCATTTTTTAAACTTCCTAGTTACAAAGAAAAGCTTCCAAATGTGACTCTACTGAACAGACACAGTACAAACCCACATCCTTCAGCAACACAAACTGCTCACATACTGATCCCTGAACAGATTTCTGTGGCAGTACTGGTTGTTTTCAGCAAGCGATGGGGAAGAGGCAGAAATATTTCTCTCAAGGAACTGGAATTGGCAGAAAGAAGGAAATACAGAGATGGGACAGCTGTGATCTTAAAAGGGAGCAAATTGTTCAGCTGAGTGATGCTGATCTCTCTGTGAACTTCCACTGACATCACTGGTATACGGCTGTGCTGGAAAGTATGCAATTCGTATATTTATACTGTGACCCATGAACCATAATTTAACATGGAATTCAACCCTCTGTGCTAAATGACTTTGACACCCTGAGGCTACAGCAATTCAGAGAACAAAACAACTACTGTCTCCTCAGGCATGCACACTTCTTAAAAATATAACGTTACACAGAAAACAAAGGTAGAATAGTTTCATAACTATGTATAACACACCTTAGTGCCTTGTCTTATCCCAGATGTCTCCTTGCTGCTGGCTATCTGCCATTTACACCAGTCTCCCATTTCAGGTCTTGGCACAACCCAAGTCATTTGTCCTCATGACCTATCCAAAGGAGGAGTTAAAACCAAGCAGTAGTTGTAGGGTAACTGTGAGATGCCTGCTGGCAAAGTAGGCTGCCTCTCTACTGAGCAGAATGCTACACTAGCGCGCCAGAAATATTGTATTTCTAGCTTTGCCAGGTGCCTGGTGGTGGATTGTGGGTCCATTGTTTTTTGCTTTTAAGCTTCAGTTTGCCCATCCTCTTTTCTTGCCTCATACAAACATCATTTAAAGAAATGCTTGTATTAAATTAGAAAACACAGTGTTGTAGGAAGATGTTAGCATAGCAGTTGTTGCTCGAGAGATGAGGCCTCAGTTGCCGACAGCTCCTTGGACATAAGAAAACCTCTGGCTTTATTTACAGAACTAGGTGCACATGTACTTATGCACAGGGCTGCATAGCTACAAGCTACCTTGTTTTCAGGTGCAGAATTACTCTGTTAACAACACTTTGGCACAGGAGCTGCGATACATTGAGAATATAGTTTTTTTATTGTGCATTTCGTAGAAAAAACAGCTACTCCCCAGCCCCCCAAGTCAGTTACATTTTATGGAAATACATGCAAGTCTGTAAGAAAACAGAGTTCATGGTAAAGTATTTGCAGACAGTTCTAGCTCAGCAGCAGAGAACAGCTTTTTGGTTCAACATTAGCAACAGCAGTTCTAACTGTGAAAGAACTGGTGACACGTAAAAGGCTTCTGTTTCATAGGTGATGTCCTCACCATACAGCTACTACCTCCACAAGGGTTCAAGAGGTGGGCTGTCTTCCACATCCAGCCAGCAACCTGGTAAAGAAAGGAAGACACAGTAATTTCTAATTTCAGATTAGCTGCCTTGAAAGCGCATAACAAACTGCTTAAAAATGTGGCTGGGATGTCCTAAGAAGTTACATTTCTGTCTAGAAGACACTAGTCTTTGTATAG
>VXAV01007604.1:148255-160270 GCA_013399715.1 Alectura lathami
AAAGGAGAACTGAAATGAAGGCTGTAAAATCAGTGACAGGCAAAAAAAAAATTGTCATAGATCAGAAAGGAAATTAATACTGTATGGATAAAGGAAAGAGAGGAGAGTAAAAAGTGGTGTATTATATTTGATCTTTAGGAAGACTGAATGTGGATGTAGGCTTTCCAACAGGAAGTGGGGTACAGGGAAGAAAATGTGATTTAGGTCAGGTAGTAAGTGGGGCTGAGCCTCTGTGCTCCTCTTCATGCATGAAACACTCATGTCAATAAGACAATATGAGAAGAGAGTAACTTTGCAATTGTTCTTCAGTTATATAACTTGCCTTTTACTGAAAATGATATTGCAGTTAAAGACAGAGCAATTAAAAAACACAACTATAAAATCTCTATAGCAGTCCTCTTTCTAGAACTTACTTTATATTCTGTCTGAATTCTCCTGGATGTTTTCAGAAATCACTCTTTCAACTACTGACTGTATATTTTCTTTCCATTTGTGATTTTTTTTATGTGCTTTTTCTTCTATCTTTGTTCAACTGTTTTTTGTTTTTTTTTTTTTTTCCCTTTTCTCCTCTTTGTATTCTGTTTGTGCAGGAAGGGGAAGGAGGAAAAACTTGTAGCCCTGTGTTACATCCATGCAATGTCATGCTTCGTTTCTGTCATGTGAGAGGGGTGCAGCATCAATAATACTTCCTTACCACTATCACAGTTGTACTCTACCCTATAGATAGATCTATACATAGACAAACATATCTGTATGTATATTTAGTAGACCTATTTTGTAGTTTATTTAGTATATTTCTTCTCTGGTCTCATAAATTACTGCTATGAACACTGCTTATTGTAGAATAAGAAAAAAAAATATTGCATTTTCATCTATCAGTGAAGATTTCTGTTAAGAATAGATTTAGATTAAATTACTGAACAAAATCTGTGACCAAGATAATTCTGCCTTAATGAATGAAACCAAAGTATGGTTCCTAAGTATGAAATGGGAAAAGTAATATTTTCAACTATCTAATCTGATATGACATCTTCCTTTCTATGCTCATGCCCTGGAGTACATCATAGCTATAGTTTCCATGGAAGTGAGGAGCCCAACTGCAAAGCATCACAAAACAAACTGAAAAGAGTTTTTTTTTTTTTTTTTTTTTTTTTTCCCTGGGGAAGACATAATTCAGTTTTCTTCTGCATTAAGCTATGCTTATCAGTCCTGCTGGTGGGAACAAGAAGGGCCATGACCGTGTTCAGGGAGGTACTATCAGTAGTTACCTAATAGAGCATACATTGCACAATAGGACAGCAATGTAAGAATAAAGCCAAAACTAAAAGGGGGATTTTTGTCTTTGTTTCTTTCTCATGCCATTTTTTTTCAGAGACAGTAACCATACTTTTGGCTTGTACATTCCAAATCTTAGCAAGCTATCTAGATTTTCAGGTTTGATGAGACAGGTCTTATTTGTTTCTTACCATGAAATCCATAATAGGCAGTGATGTATGCTTCACTAATAATTGCTGCTGATTTTTGGCTCCTAGTTATATTTATCCACCATCTCACATGTCATAGTCACAGAATTTGCAATCTTGGTATGAGTTTGTGAGACTGTTACGCGTGCATCGCATAGAGCAGAGGATAATTAAAAACCTGAGTTTTTATTTTTATTGAAATCTTGACTTCATGTCTTCAGTAGTCAGCAAGAAGTTGCCCTTTGGCATTATAGAGCAAGATCAGATCCCTGGAATATTCTTTCCCCCTTACTTCTATTAAAAGACTTATCTGTTATATACAATATATATTTTTATTACTATCTAGGGCTTATTTTGTTCCCATTATACAAATAGATCTTTATCCTTTGTTTTAATAAAAGCACTACATTTCCTCCTATTGAAGAACACTTGAAAACTGGAACTACTCTTTAAAGAGACAGGATAACTTTCTTCAAATGCTGCTACTACAAATTTTTTATTACTGTCCTATGCCAAAGACCAACATTGGTAGAGCCATAGAATCATCTAGGTTGAAAAAGACTTTCAAAATCACTAAGTCTAATCATCAACATGACCTACCAAGTCCCGTCACTAAACCATGTCCCTTACTGCCATGTGCATAAGTCTCTTAAATACCTCCAGACATGGGGGCTCCACCGCTTCTCTGGGCAGCCCTTTCCAATGTGTGACCACCCTCTCCATAAAGAAAGCAGGGCTGATTTACTGTGGGATGTATTATTTGCACATGTGCCAACTGAAGATGGATAACTGAATAATAGAAATACCACTATAACTGGCAGCTTCGTATCGAGAGATGGTAGAAATAGCTGATGAACACATTCATCTTGTTTTTAAAAAGCATCTATCCTCTTTAGGACAGAATTTCAGCACCAATAAAGCAGACAATTACTCCTCTTATGGAAGACTGTTTCCTACATTTACTTTTCAATGAGTAAACTCAGATTCACTTCCTCCTTTGTTTAAACAGAAACTTGGCAACACATCCATTTTCTGTAGGACAGATTAACTAACCTGCTAAGGGGAATGCCTTGCAAAATCAAAACAGTCCTAAAAACATCAAGAGCAAACATACCTCCTGGCAGAGAATATATCTAACTACAGAAAAGACCCCAGATTCTTCACAGTGTCGTCATGATATAGTCTCTTTTGTAAGGTCTAGAAAAAAAAATAGTTCAAGAGCAAAGAAAAAATTTGTTTTGCATGACAAGGGTTTCATTCAGAGGATTCTGTATCCTTTTCATTAAACACTGGCATGCCTCTAACACTATAAAGTATGGTATAGTTGATAAAATATACACAAACGAGCGAATATGTATTTTCAGTGTGTGACAGGAATTTTCTAGGAGATGTCATTGGAGAACCATCATTCAAGAGTGATAATTTGTGAGAAAGCACATTATTAACACTAAGAGGGTAAGAGCACTGGCTTTACAGTTATCAAACAATGGAAAATTAAGTTAGTTAATAATAAGATTTTGAAAAGCTTTGAAATATCAGAAAACATGAGGATCTTTCAAATTTATTGAATACTCTTGTGATACACAAGATATACACATATACCTGAGGAAAAAAACAATGTAGTTGGTATCCACAGTGCAAAGAAATGGTGCTTTCAACCCATTCGTTGGAAGAGAAAAATTTAAGGAAAATTTTACTCATTTTATAAAAGTGTTATGGCGGTTTTAGCCCTGAAGCTCATGGCTGAGCCATTAGAGATGGAATTTTGTGGAATAAATCTTCTCCTGGGGGCTAATTGTCTCAATTCTTTACTAAGCGTTGAACAAAGTAATTCTGGTATAATACAGTTGTTTCATTTTATTTCTACTGTTTCTAGAATAGTATTTGTTGCCATGGAAGAAATATGTTACATTAAGAGAAGCATTTGTACAAGGTCCAAGAATTTGATGGCATATACTGGTCCACTGTAAATGTTTCTGTTGTTGAGTTTGATAAAATTAGGGGTCTGTCTGAAGACAGAGAAGAGTGATTTGGGGAAAATATCTCTCAGCAAGATCTTAAACCTGTATAGACTGCAACTAGTTAATGGTTAGGGCTGTGAAAATAAGGGTATGCAAGGATGTTTATGATTATCCTTTTAAGAAGAGGAATGGGACAGCAACATCTCAAGAGGGGAGAAGTGCAGAGGACTAAGATGAAAACTCACAGATGCAGAAGACAGTGGGGATCTATATATGGACTTCTTCACCTACTGTAACCACATGCCTGTGTTAGAATTTGTTTTAAATTCATTGAACAATGCATAAATCTTGAAAAATGAAGTCAAAGAGAATCAATGTTATCTTTCTTTGTGACTTTCCTTTTAGATTTCCGTAATTGCAAAAGTCCTCCCCGCCTTAGGATGCGTGGCTGTAGTCGGTCATTTCCATTTAAGAGAGATTTTGCTGGATATGCTCTGATTTAACAAAGAAATATTTCCATTCCTTTCATGAATCAGCAGCTGTTGTTGTCCCTGACAGCTGGCTTAGTCAGGCTGAAGTACAAGTGTGTGTTCATTGGATGATACTTCACTTGTTAAATCACTTGACTAGTCATGTTGATGAGTAACATCTAACATGAAATCCATAAAAAACAAATTCATCAAACAAACTGGCAGTGGCAGTTGAAGCCATGAGCTGGTTTCACCAACGCTGATCACAGGAAATGTGAGAGGCCAGCTCTGAGCACACCCAGGGAACACAAAGGGGTGTGAGACCAAGGGTCAGTATATGAAACTGGTTACTACAAATTCAATGGACAACAAATGTTTAACTTAATTCTATGTTTCTTCATTTTCCTTTTTCTTTTTTTCTTTTTTTTTTTTTTTCCTCTTACAGAGGATATCCTTTTATTCCGAAATTTGCTATGGTTCTGCTTCACTGAAAGGAAACATTCAGTGTTTGTAAAAACAGGTGCCTGGGGCAGCTATGAAAAACACAAGCAATAGAGTTTCTACAGAGACTACAGGATGGGACCTGGAGGAAAAATGACTCATTGGCTGGACAGAGGACATCACTTTATTCCTTATTCTATGTCTTTGTGCAGGTGTCTAGCACTGTGTATAAGCCATCTGCACTCATTAGGTCCACATGCAATTAAAAAGAACTGGATGATCTCAAAAATCTTGTCTAACATGCTGAGTGTATCTGATCTTCCCTAAATGCTTTCTCTTAGACTGGCTTACTAGGGAATTGCAGGCATGCTTTCTTGACTATCTTTAACAGATATGCTTTTCCTTTCTTCTGTTGATAACTTCTGAAGGCATTGGCTGAGATATGATACTCCTTTAAGTGCCATGAAAACGTCACATCCTACAGCACAATCTTGATTAGACAGAAGGGAATCCATACATGGGAAAACTGTATGATTAAATCTGTGCTGGGACTCATACCTAACCACAGAAGAATCAAAGGATGAGACAAACTCATAAGAAAGGAGGCATCCTCAATTTTTACGCTCAGAGAACTACATTTTGAATCTGGAAGCTAGCTGAAGTAGAAGACCTTTGAGGACAGCAAGAAGATGTAAGTGTTGAATATCAAAATAACAGATGCAATGGGATTTTCAAGAGTCCAAAATGTTATAAAATTCCTGTCAACTTCAGTAGGAGCAATAGAACCTATGCTTAATAATTCTGAACCCCTAGCCCAGACTGCTTTGCCCAGCTTGAGTTGTGTATTGTGGCTACTAAAAAAGAATGAAGAAAAGTTCTTTTCTGTAGGTATCTCCACCCATCTTAGTCATGCAGTATGAGTAAAGACACCTGTAGCTGAAAGTAAATAGGTCCATCTGATAAGGCTATGTGTGACAGGAATTTTTAAACATTGGAATAGTGGCCTCACAGTGTCACTTTGGAGAGTCAAGCTCTGCGTGTAACAGTCACAACTTCACTGTGTTATAACATCTTTTGGATTGTGATAAGTAATCCACTTGCCAAAACATTTCTGGCCAACATCTCTGATTTGGCAGCATGCAGCACATGAATTTCTACTGTCTTTCCTCAGGCAGAGCTCACTTCACCTAGAACAGCAACTTGGCCAAAAGCAGAAATGAGAAAGAAAGGATTTATCCACATTTTGTTAAATTCTTTGCTGTGCTTGCCCTTTCTGAGTTGTAATTTTTACATGAATCCGGTGGCATGTTGTTGAGAAAGAGACTAACAATTTGTGCCCATCAGATCAACCCACAGCCTAGGAAAATCATTCTTCCTTAGGCTTACAAACTGCAGGCAGACACAAAGCAAACTCGTCCCCATTCTTCCGGGGCAAGCATGTCCAGCCTCAGATTTAATCAAAGTGTTAATCCTAGGAGATTTACACAGTAAGATATTGTATTCAGTTTTGAACATGAAACTAAGTGCTACAAATACCACTGCCAGTAATATGTTCCCCAGGGATCCTCAAAGAAGCATGGATTGTGGAGTGAATGGGCTAATTATTGCCCTCACTCACACCTGTGCAAGCCCTGCTAATTCAGATAACCAAGCACCTTAAACCAGGGGCACCAGGAGTGAGAGTGGCTGGAAAATGTTAAAATGCCTGATAGTACAACAAATATTTAAAGAGAAGGTCTCTTATCTAGAGTGCTCAAGAATTTTGAGATTTTCTGCCTCCATTTGAAAGATCCTGGCAGATGCTCTCAGCAATTAAATTTGCTAAATATCAGTAGTCATCTACAATAATGGATAAAAGTTATTATCTGCAAATAGGATTTTTCTGCAAAGCTCTGTTTTCTGTATGGCATGAACAAATAACCATGCACAGTGTAGTTCATCTTGAGATAAAACACATCTCTTGATAAAACATAGACTAAATCTTATCATAGAATCATAAAGGTTGGAAAAGACCTCTGAGATCATCTAGTCCAACCGTCAACCCATCACCACTATGCCCACTAAACTATGTCCCTGAATGCCGCATCTACATGTTTCTTGAACACCTCCAGGGATGGTGAATCCACCATCTCCCTGGGCAGCCTGTTCCACTGCCTGACCACTCTCTCAGAGAAGGTTTTCCTAACACCCAACCTGACCATCCCCTGGCNCCTAACATCCAACCTGAACATCCCCTGGCGCAGCTTGAGGCTGTTACCTCTCATCCTAGCACTGGGAGAAGAGGCCGACCCCCACCTCACTGCAGCCTCCTTTGGGGTAGTTGTGGAGAGGAAGTTGTCTTGTAACCCATTCAGAGCTTCCTCAAAGTGTCACATAGTGTCAGCTGCATGTAATGTCCACAGATCATCTCTTCTGAATGCTCTCTAGTATGACATCATCTGCTTACTTGTGGTCTGGTTTTCCTGGCTTGCCTTGGAGCAGGACCAAAGCTGTTCTCAGCCTTGGATGTGCATATGAAGTGGTTTCTCCTGAATAACACTGTGGTGGAAGAAAAATTGCCCATCCTCTAACAAAGCTGTTACTACAGCCTTTTAATTCTACTTGAGCATATATTACTCAGAAAATTCATTCAGATTTATTTTTTTTCTGAGGAAAAATAACCAATTTATGCTTTGCTGTCATGTTCCCTCTTATCTAATCTATTTACTTTTTGTTTTATTCTTAGAAAAACTAGGTATTGGTGAAATCAAGAATCACATAGAGGAGAAAGTCATGCCATGGCTGTCATGGGCAAAAACTGCCATGAGTAGGCAAAACTCACTATAGCTTCAAAATTGTGCTGCAACTCGAAGTGAGAGGTAAGGAGAGAGGATTTTATCACATTACTGATATCCTCAGCCATGTGGTCACACTTTCAGTGCACTCCTTCAAAGAAGAGTGAGAGTACTCTGTTGCAAAACTCTGTGGCTCCCAGTATCAGGTAAACAGGTAATTTTCAATACAAAACTCCTTATTTTGATTTGGAAAAACATTGCTTCTTACTTCCTAATGGCACAACATATAGCATAGAATATTCATATACCCAGAGTATTTCCTGGTGAAGTATAAGTTACAGACACATATTCTTAAAATGTTTTGAAAGATAATAGCTGCAACTATATTGTTTTGTATGTTTAAATCATTGTTCTCACTCAAAATCATAAAAATCAAGAACTACTTTATAGAAAGCATTATCACTTTATTTATTAAAACATTATTGGCTTTATTTTCTTGATACTAATAAGGTTCTAGTTATTTCAAGACTTGTGTTCTTGTTGCTGCTGTTTTTAATTGAAACTCTACCTGACTACATATAGGTTGCTCTACCCATGTACATCAGGAGAGGCAAGTTTTCAAAGGTTGCTGAGGCTATATTTCTGCTAGTCAACAATACAGATTTTGGACACAGGCTGTAGTACTGGTTTGCAATAATCTGTGCTGCTTATGGTGTTCCTTGAGAAGTTTTAGCTTCTAACTATGTAGAGGCAAGGTATGCCAGACTACTTGGCCCCAGGGCTAGAGCCTATTTCCACAGCCTGTTCTAGTATAGATGTAGTCTAAGATTATATACTTCATTTGTGTCTTTTGACTTACATTAAATGTTTATCATTTGTATATGAAAAAAAGAACAGAAGCAGAATAGGGGCATTCTGATCACCTCAACTGCTATGACTATTTTGTGAAGTTAATGAGAATTTCCATTTTCATGTCTGTGCATTCTGAATACTTTGAATTCTCCAGAACATTACCAAGAAGCAAGGAGACAACAAAAAAATCCAAAACCACAGCATTTAACTCCAAATGTAATTGTGTGTATAACACTTATAACTTGTGCTACTTAATTTAGCACTGAATATGTTGTCCATATTCATTTTTCTAATGGAATGCTTCTTAAAGTCTAAATTTCTCTGAAAAGCTATTTCAGAGTTATTTCAGAGGACCCCCACATGGCCCTCATGGGGGACTTCAACCACCCTGATATCTGTTGGGATGACAAAACAGCAGGGCACCAGCAATCAAGGAGGTTCCTGGATTGCATTGATGACAACTTCTTCTTTCAAGTGATAGAGGAACCCATAAGGAAAGGTGCTGTGCTGGACCTTGTTCTCACCAACAAGGAGGGGCTGGTGAGTAATGTGAAGCTCAAGGGTAACCTTGGCTGCAGTGATCACAAAATGGTAGAGTTCAGGATCCTTAGGGAGTCAAAGAGAGTGCGCAGCAAGCTCGCTATTCCGAACTTTAAGAGAGCAGACTTTGGCCTCTTCAGGGATCTGCCTTAGCGAGTGTCATGGGACAAAGCCCTGGAGGGAAGAGGGGCCAAGGAGAGCTGGTCAATATTCAAGGATCATCTCCTTCATGCCCAGGAGCAGTGCATCCCAAGGAAGAGGAAAGTGGGCAAGAATGCCAGGAGGCCTCCATGGATGAACAAAGAGCTCCTGGACTTATTGGCCAGAAAAGAAAAGTCTATAGGAAGTGGAAACAAGAACAAGCTAGCTGGGAGGGATACAAAGCAGTTGGCCGGGCAGCCAGGGATCAGGTTAGGAAAGCCAAAGCCCAGACAGAATTAAGTCTAGCCAGGGACATAAAGGGGAATAAGAAGAATTTCTACAGGTACATCAACAGTAAGAGGAAGGCTAGGGGAGACGTGGGTCCTCTCCGGAAGGAGACTGGAGACCTAGTCATGAGCACTATGCAGAAAGCAGAGGTGCTCAATGACTTCTTTGCCCCAGTCTTCACAGGCAAGGGTTCTAACCACATTGCCCAAGTTGCAGAAAGCAAAGGCAAGAACTGGGAGAAGGAAGATCTGCCCACTCTAAGCAAAGATCCGGTTCAATACCACTAAAGAACCTGAAGGTGCACAAGTCCATGGGACCTGATGGATCCATCCGTGGGTCCTGAGGGAACTGGCGGATGAAGTTGCCAAGCCCTGTCTGTAATATTTGAAAGCTCATGGCAGTCTGGTGAAGATCCCGCTGACTGGAAAAGAGTAAACATCACCCCATTTTCAAAAAGGGAAAAAAGTAAGATCCGGCAAACTCAGACCAGTCAGTCTCATCTCTGTGCCTGGCAAGATCGTGGAGCAGATCCTTCTGAAGGACCTACTAAGGCACACAGAAAACAAAGATGAGGTGATTGGTGGCAACCAGCATGGCTTCACCAAGGGCAAACTGTGCCTGACAAACTTGGTGGCCTTTTAAGATGGAGTAACAGCATCAGTGGATAAGGGAAAAGCAACTGATGTCATCTACCTGGACTTGTACAAAGAGTTTGACACTGTCCTGAATGACATCCTGGTCACTAGATTGGAAAAGCACGGGTTTGATGGATGGACCAGTCGCTGGATAAGGAACTGGCTGGATGGTAGCACCCAGAGAGTTGTGGTCAACGGCTCAATGTCGAAATGGAGACTGGTGACGAGTGGCATCCCTCAGGGATCGGTACTGGGACCAGTGCTGTTTAACATCTTTGTTGGCGACATGGACAGTGGAATTGAGTCCTCCCTCAGCAAGTTTGGGGACGACACCAAGCTGTGTGGTGCCGCTGACATGCTAGAGGGAAGGGATGACATTCAGAGGGACCTGGACAGGCTTGAGAGGTGGGCCCATGCCAACCTCATGAAGTTCAACAAGCTCAACTTATTGCACCTGGGTCGGGGCAATCCCAAGCACAAATACAGGTTGGGTGGAGAATGGCTGGAGAGCAGCTCTGAGGAGAAGGATTTGAGGGTGTCAGCTGATGAAAAACTCAACATGAGCCAATAATGTGCACTTGCGGCCCAGAAGGCCAACCGCATCCTGGGCTGCATCAAGAGAAGTGTGACCTGCAGGGCGAGGGAGGTGATTCTTCCCCTCTGCTCTGCTCTCCACCAGGAGAACTGAACTGCATCCAGTTCTGGGGCCCCCAACACAAGAAGGATATTGNTCTGGAGAGCAGCTCAGAAGAGAAGGATTTTGGGATGTCGGTTGATGAAAAACTCAACAATGAGCCAATAATGTGCGCTTGCAGTCCAGAAGGCCAACCGCATCCTGGGCTGCATCAAGAGAAGTGTGACCTGCAGGGCGAGGGAGGTGATTCTTCCCCTCTGCTCTGCTCTCCACCAGGAGAACTGAACTGCATCCAGTTCTGGGGCCCCCAACACAAGAAGGATATTGAGCTGTTGGAGGGGGTCCAGAGTAGGGCCACAAAGACGATCAGAGGGCTGGAGCTCCTCTCCTATGAAGGCAGGCTGAGGGAGTTGGGGTTGTTCAGCCTGGAGAAGAGAAGGCTCCGGGGGAACCTGATAGCTGCCTTCCAGTACCTGAAGGGGGGCCTACAGGAGATCTGTGCTGGGACTCTATAGAAGGGCATGTACTGATGGAACAAGGGGTAATGACCACAAATTGGAAGAGGGGAGGTTTAGGCTAGATATTAGGAAGAAATTATTTCCTGTGAGGGTGGTGAGACACTGGAAGAGGTTGCCCAGAGAAGTTGTGGATGCCCCCTCCCTGGAAGCGTTCAGGGCGAGGCTGGATGGGGCTCTGAGCAACCTGGTGTAGTGGGAGGTGTCCCTGCCCATGGCAGGGGGGTTGGAACTAGATGATCTTTAAGGTCCCTTCCAACCCAAACCATTCCATGATTCTATCGAGCAAAATATCCCCAAATAAAATTATTTTATAGAAACACACCACTGTATAAAATTTCAGTTAAATGCCAAATGCTGTTTTGAATGTTGGGAATAATAATTTCAATTTTATATTTAAATACACTTTTTTTTTTTTCTTTTTCCGATTGTTTATACTCACATACATGCATGTATATAAATGGTAATAATAAAAAAATCAAACAAAACACAATTCACTTTGTAACATCTTTTCACAACTCCAAAATAATTTGTTTTCATTCCAATTCAAAGGTGAAGTATTTTTGAATTGTGAGAATTTCTCACAGAAGTGGTCAGGTGTGCCCAGCTCTTCAAAGAATTTCAGAATCAAGGGGAAAATTGTTGAAATGTCCATTTTAGTTGAAAACTATGTTGAAACCTTGTTCATATTCTTTTAAAACAGATTCATGACTAATAGCAACACACAGACAAAGAACTATTTCCAAAATATCCCCTAATTTTGGATGTTTGAAACACAGTTTTAGCCAAGTGAGTTTACTGATGGACAGTTGCTGTTTCTGCACTCAGATATGTAATGATCATAATTAAAGAGTGCTTTGGAAAATGTGGTCTGAATCATAAAGAAAGCAATGGTATTTATCTCAGGGTGCTGCTGAGTGTCTCCCCCTCAGCTTCCAGAGGTGTCAAGTCAGTCTTCTAAACTGTGAAATCAAATCCTGCTGACTGCTTTCCATGCCAGATATTAGCAACTTAATTATGACAACTAAACTTAGTACGTGACTAGTGAAGTATACACTTTCAGATCTTGACACATGCTCAACAGAAAACAATAAATAATGCCAAACACATGCTTTCTATTTGTCAGTAATAAAAGAAGTGCTTGTTGCAATCCAGATATCAAGTGACAGTGCCAAAAAACCCTTCAGTAATATGTATACATTCTCCAAACACTTTAAAACTACACTAGCAAATAAGCCCAATGTCACACCAGTATTCAGTTTACTAACTAGGTGATGCTTTGGTATTTTTTCTCTATAAAT
>VXAV01007605.1:0-49461 GCA_013399715.1 Alectura lathami
GGGCTGCTGCGCGAGGTGGGGGCGTGCTGCGAGTCACGGGGCGCCTGGGGGCGGCTCGGGCTCGTGGCGGGGCCACCGTGGGCAGGGAGGACTCGGTGGGGCTGTTGGCGAGTCCGGTCTGGGGAGCTGCCGTGGCAGCGGCGCCGTCCCGATGGTGCAAGCGGTGTTTCAGGCCTTGGTGCCATCCAGCAGTGAGGAAAATGCCCCGGGGATGAATCAACGCAGGTGGCTGAGCAAACCCAGCAGCCTCCGTCGAAACTGGGCTCCCACTGCCTTTTTGTGCAAGGCTGTTCACAGCTGCGTTGCAAAGGCCGTGTGGGCCCTGCGCAATTGGTGCTCTCCAGCCTCGGGGCCAGATCTCCTCCAATATCCACAGCTGAGGGCTGCAGTCGAGGCTTTGCATAAGGTTTCGCCTTTGCACAACGCGTGCTGTGGGGCGTGCGGAGCCCCACGTTGGCTCAGCAGGAGCGAGACGGGCAAAGCGGGGTGTGGGGAGACACCTCCCTGCTGTTAGGAAACCCCTCTTCGCTGGGACTGCGCCGATGAGGCTGGTTAAAGCTTCCAGGCAGTGTTGCTGGCTTCACCTCTCCCAGGTTTGCAGACTCTGGTTAAAATCCTGCCGTGGGCTCTGGGCTGTGCAGCGAGGTTCAGGGTTCAAGGGCAGGTCTGAGCCATCCCTGTGCTCCTGCTGAGCTTTGTTTCTGGATATGCTTTAGCATCCTCATCACCCTTTCCATCTCAGAGAGCTCGGCCAAGGACAACAGTCACCAGTGTCCCCAGCACGGCCACCTGCCCTGGTGCGCTCTGCAGGTGGTGGGATGGCCAGAGAGGTCCTGGTCACATCCAGGGCTTCTCCCTGAGTCACCCACAACTTGGTGGCCCCGAGAGTCAGCTGTGTCCTGCGTGGAGTTGCACCCTCTGCAGTGACAGCCCCAGTCGTGGGGCTGACCCAAAGTGGGACATTATCTCCTGGCTTTGCAAGGATGGGGTTTGATGGGTCGCATACTGCATGGGGAGGTTGCTTGAAATTCTGCTTCTGGGTGAATTGACCTATTCACAACAGCTCTTGCTTTATATTTTCATTCCCAGGAGAAAGCAGCTCTGCTCCAAAGGTCTGTTGTCCTTTGCTGCTGACCTTTAGACTGCAGCAGCCTTTAACAGCAAACAAGGAGCAGCTCTCTGCTCCCCCGAGAGCGGAAAACCTGGGCAGGGAACGTGCGCTTACACACACTAGGTAACCAGATGAGTGTGAGCTCATGAGAGAAAGGGCGTTTGGTGAAAACCAAGAGGAGAAATGGGCCTCATTTGGGGGTTGCGGGGAGCTGTGTGTCTAGTTCCCCGGTTATATGCTCAGAACAGGTCAGGTATCATGATTCTGTGGTGTAGGATTTGGCACAGGCATCTCTTCCACCCTCTGCTGTGGCGAAAGTGCTTTAATCCTGAAAGGTGGAATCATTGATGTGCAGGGTCTTGAGACCCTGTGTGTATATAGGAAAATCGGAAAAAAAAAATCACTGATCTCCCATATTCTCCACCATGGGGCTTTGGAACAACATTGAGTGTGGATGTATCTATATAGAGAGGGAAACAAAAAGTGCACAGCAAAGCAAACCGGGCGAGCGAGCAGCTGAGAAGTCAGCCGGGAGGCGCGTGGGCTGGCGCAGCTACTAGGGAGGAGCGGTAGGGGCTGGGCGATTTGTCGGAGTTTTACGGCGGAGCAGGCAGAGCTGCAGCGCTGGGAGCCCTGCCCGGCCGCCTGCCTCCGTTGCCCGCACTGCCCGCACCGCCTGCCTGCTCGGCCCGCCCGCCTGCCCGCAGCCACAATGTCAAGAGGAGACACGTGTATGTAAGCACCTGGCATGGCCGGAGCGGTGCCTCCCCGTGCTGGGCTGGGGGTCCCCCGTCTTCCCTGCACGTTGTTGCGGGGCTGGCTCTGTGCCCCCTGCCCAAAATGCCACCGCTGCAGGCTGGCGCGAGTGCGGGTGCCCGGGTTGGTGGCATGCTGAGGTGGCCGGGGGCTGCGTGCTGGGCGTGAGGGTGCTCGCCGGGTGCTGTCCCCACCGCCAGCCCCACGGCACAAGGCTGGGGCGGTGCGGGCGGGCGCTGCCGCTGCGGGGAGGGCAGAGCCAGGCCGAGCAGGGTGAGCCATTTTGGGGAAGGGCTGGCAGGGGGTAAAACCTGCCCCCCAGCGTGAGCCGTTCTGCTGAGCTTTTGCAGACTGCAGGGTGGAGGTGAGCGGGGTCTGGGCAATTTGGCAGGAGAGGGAGAGGAGAAAGTTGTGTCCTTGTTTACAGTGCTGGGATTGGTCCCTGCAGTCGGTAGGAGTGCAGGGCTCTTCTTCACTTGCAGTCTGGAAGATGTTTGCCTGAGTGGTTTCTAAAATCATATTTTATCAGTGGGAGTCAAAGACTGACATCCCTTGTCTAGCCCTCCCCAGGCTAAAAGCTCTGACTCAGGGCTTTGGGCGTGAGCACGGGATGCTCAGAGCAGATAATGCTCAGTGCAGAGGATGCTCAGGGCAGAGGATGCTCTGCACCTTGCAGCTCCCAGCACTGTGGCTCTGCTCCGATGGGTGGTGTGGGCTCAGTTTTACTTGCAGCTTCTGGAAATGCTGCAGCCCATAAATTCAGATCTGGGCAAAACTCCTCGAGGGTACACTCTGCCACCACCCAAGAGCACATGGGGTTCACTCTGGTGGTGCTTGGTCTCCTGGGGCTGTAGGAGAGCCTCATGGCAGAGTCTCTCTGTGCCAGGCATGGGCAGCTCCAGGCAAAGCCATCCTCGGTGCCATGAGTTTGCAGAACGCATCGTAGCCAATGCAGGATGCTCTGCATTGGGCACAGGGAAGCCATCCTGGGGGCTCTGGCTGGTTCCTTTACCCATGCTCCATCCCTCTCTCCTCCTCCAGCCCTGGGACAATGAGGTCGTACCAGAAACTGAGGACAGCGGTGCCACAGCTGGTAGTGAGCCAGGAGGAGGATGAGGAGGATGCAGCTGCCCCGATGCCCACTGGCCGCAGCAAGCTGGCCCCGTGGTGGGTGGGCAGTGGGCTGCTGGTCACTGCCGTGCTGCTGAGCGCCATCACCGTCTGGGTGCTGCGACAAGTGTCCGGGGGCTGGCATGGACCCGCACCGCCCTCCCAGTGTTACCTGGTCCCCGAGAGCCACCGCTATGACTGCTACCCTGAGCGGCGCGTGGTGGTGACCCAGGAGCTCTGCGAGAGCCGGGGCTGCTGCTTCATTGAGACCCCCCCTGCAGCGGGGGGCAAGCAGGGGGTGCCCTGGTGCTTCTACCCACCCGACTTCCCCAGCTACGCACTGCAGAGCCTCAACCACACGGCGCTGGGCATGGAGGGGCTGCTGGTACGCAGGGAGAAGGCCTATTACCCCCAGGACATCCAGACGCTGCGGATGGATGTGGAGTTGCAGACGGACACGCGGCTGCACATCAAGGTGAGCGTGCCTCCAGCTCCCTTCCAGAGCTTGTCACCACGCTGCTGTCACCTTGCACTCTCCATCCCACATCTGTAGGTGACCGTCACCTGCTCAGACCGGGGCTGGCAGATGCTTTGCTCCTGGCATGGATGTGCGTGTCCTCAGTGAGCAACTCCAACCCTTTGCCCTCTTGCTTAGCCACTCCTCAGAGCATCTTTTCTCTCACTCACAGATAACCGATGCGGCCAAGCCCCGGTACGAGGTGCCCCTGGAGGTTCCCCGGGCAATGAAGAGAGCAGAAAACCCCATCTACAGCCTGGAGTTCTCCCGGGACCCCTTTGGAGTGCTGCTGCGGCGCCGAGAGACAGGGACAGTACTGTAAGAACCCACCTCCTCCATTCTATGGACAGGGAAAGCCCTTCCCTCCCTCAGCAGGCACCGGCGTGCTCCCCTTGAGTGTTTTCCTTAGGGAGAATCATGTCAGGACACCTCCATCCAATAGTTAATCACTGCCTTCATCCTTGCCGCAGACAGTGGTGCTTGCATGGGGACACAGCAGCATGTGGCTTCCTGGTCACGTAGGCTGGAAACATGGCCATGTAAGGCTGGGTGGGATCAGCACCTCTCCCCACACGTGGACAGTACCCAAAATCCTCACCAATGTCATGCCCAAAATCGTATCTCAAGTAAGGCACAGCCATGGGATGCAGGTCCCATGTGTCACCCGTAAGGGACCTGGTGAAAGGACCACTAAAGGAATGCAGCTCTGCCCACTTGGCTTTGCCTTTGGGTTTCTCAAGAGAGTTGTCTAAGCTGTGGGAACCCCTCAGCAAGCTCTAGGTCCAGGCTTTTTGGGGAAAAGGACCGCTGGTGGCTTCACTACACTGCTCCAGCCCCTCCATGGCTTTGCCCATGCTGAGCTGTTGGGGAACTGCAGCAGCCGCTCAGCCTGGGGGCAGGGTGTTCCAGCACCCCTCGGGCTCACCTCCTGTCCTCCTTCCTCCTGTTTTGGGCCCTGTGGTCTGTCCTTTCCTCAGGAGCTGCTTATCAGTGAGGGCAGGCAGAGAACCACCCCCCCCCTCCTCCTCCACCGCATTGCCTCGATGGTTAATTATAACCTCAGTGGAAACTGCTGGTGTCAAATGAACAGCTGCGCTGGGCCAGGCTGGCTGGGGTTGGGCTGTGCCTTCACCCAGACCCCAGTTTGCCACCTGCTAGGTCGAAGGCGTCGGGTTGTGGATGTGGGATGGGACGCGCTGCTTTGCTGCCCTTGAGATGCATCTAGAGGGAAGGGTACATCATTGTGAGGGATTACTGTCCCCTGGTGACCTTCTCTCCCTCCATGTCACCTGGCAGGCTTAACACCACTGTGGCCCCCTTGATCTTCGCTGACCAGTTCCTCCAGATCTCCACCACGCTGCCCTCCAGGTTCCTGTACGGTCTGGGGGAGCACCGCAGCACCCTGCTGCACAGCCTCGACTGGAACACCCTCACCCTCTGGGCACGCGACGTGCCCCCCATGGTACCCCCGGGACAGGGGCAGCTGCTGGGAGCGCTGGAGCCAGTGGGGACGGGGTGGTCACAGGCAGGATGATGGCCCTGAGTGCTTTATGCTCTGGGCAACGGGTTGTGGTGAGGCTGCCTTGGGCAGGTTCCCCCTCATCCAGCACAGCTCAGGAGCATGCAAGGGAGAAGCACCCTTCTGCCAGGTCCAGAACTGTCCTCATCCCCCGCCACATCCTCCATGGGGTGACAGATGCCAGAATGGGTGGTGGCTCACAATGGGCAGCTGATGAGACTTGGGCACGTTGGTCAGCTCGTGTTTCATGGCCCTGGGCTCAGTTGCTCTGCCCAGGAGCTGCTCTCTCACTGGCCAACCCCTGCTTGCAGGAATCCTTCAACCTCTACGGTGCTCACCCCTTCTACCTGCTGATGGAGGAGGACGGCAATGCCCACGGGGTTTTCCTCCTCAACAGCAACGCCATGGGTAGGTGTCCAGGGCCGGTTTGGGAACTTGGGGCAAGGGGAAGCCATAAAAAGGAAAAGATGTGGTTTGATGGCTCCGTTATTGAGCTTCGCCATCTGTTTCCTGGCTAAAGCGAGGCTCTTTAGCAACTGCCGAGCAGTTTAACCACACGCCCAGCTGCTGAATTGCCATCGGGAAAGCGAGTTCCCAGCGTGCAGGTCCTTGCCCATTCCCCATCTGCCCAAAGCAGCCTTGCCCCAAGGCTGGCAGCATGCACGATTCCTGCACGGACGGGGATGCCACCTGCCACCCGTGCTGTCCCCAGCTGTCCCCAGCTGTCCTGGCTGTACCCTGTGGCGGCATCCTGCCGATAGCTTCATGGGGTCCTGCTGTGCCGGGGTTGGCACTGGCAGACAACTGTCCCCCCCAGCAGCCATCTGAGGTCATGCTGCTCACAGCAGGGCTCCAACTGAGCTCAGCTTCACTGCAGCCGTGCTCCCTAGGGTGCACATGGGGAAATGCACCAGCTCCAGCTGAGGTTTGAGGGCTTAGCCATGTGAAAAGCTCAGGATCGCCCTTGGGTCCCATGCACATGAGCTCTCAATTCACTATTCACTTGGGAGGAGGTTTGGGGAGGGATATGAAGGAAGGCGCGCACTTGTTTTTTAAGTGAGAGCCAAGAGAACAGCACAGCTTTCAGCTTGAAGAGCATGTTTTTAAAATAGAGAGCTTTCTCCCTGTGTAAACCGGTGATCTCCCCAGTCTGTGATGGCATAACCCCCTGACACCCTCAGGGATTTCTCCTTTCCTCTGCCACAAGCTGAGCATTGTGGTGGCACTGCCTGGCCCCGTGGCAGGATCGGGGTCCACGGGAAAGTCCCCAGGTCTCATGGTGTTTTTCTCCCCACTCTGCAAAGAGGTAGCCCTGCAACCTGCCCCGGGCCTGACCTGGAGGACCATTGGGGGCGTGCTGGATTTCTACATCTTCCTGGGGCCTGACCCCAACATGGTTATCCAGCAGTACCAGGAGGTGATAGGTAAGCATCTAATGCCATGATGTGGTCTTCCCCTTGTCCTCATCCCTGCATCATCCCATGTTCATTGCCACCACCCCAGCCCATCCCCAGCCCTCCCAGGGCACCAGGTGGTCACCCTATTCCCCCTCTTCCCTTTTCCCTTCCCCTCCCATCCCTTTGTCATGCCATGTGTCCTCCTGCAGGTTTCCCGGCCATGCCACCCCTCTGGGCGCTCGGCTTCCACCTCTGCCGCTGGGGCTATGGCTCCAGCAATGAGACCTGGCAGACTGTGAGGGCCATGAGGAACTTCCAGATCCCACAGGTACGCCAGTCCCACAGAGGGAGGGATAGAGGGAGGCTGGGCACTGCCACCCGCTTCTGAGCTCCTTCCCCGCAGGATGCACAGTGGAACGACATCGATTACATGGACGGGTACCGGGACTTCACCTTCGATCCCCAGAAATTCGCCTCCCTCCCCTCTCTGGTGGAAGACCTCCACAAGCACGGGCAGCACTACGTTATGATCTTGGTACTTGTCTCTCTCGTGCTTGGGGCTGTCGTTTCTGCAGGCCTGGGCTGGGTGGCCGGTCTGCAGGGCAGGGACTCAGGGGCAGCGGGTGGCCCCGGACGGTGTCTGCACTGTGTTAGCCAGCTCCAAGGCTGGGGATTTTTACCAGCGTCTGCAAACTGCAGTTGGAAATCCCCTGTAAGGGCAGGGGCCACTAGGACACAGGGCAGGTTATCACGCTGTGCTCTTGTCTGCTGTGGGAGCACAAGGAGGTGTGACCCTTGTCCCCATAGGCAGAGGGACCACTGCTTGGGTCTGGGTTCACCTCGACATAGGAATCCCCACTTCCCCACTGGTGCTGGGCTCTTGTGACCCAGAATTGATGTTCTTTGCTCCCACTGCCAGGAAATGCAATGGGGGTTCTGCTCACTGCAGGAGGCAGGGACCGGGGGTGCTGGGCTGGAAATGGACCCTGGGAGGGAAAGGCTGGGTTCCCCAGCTCGTTTGAAGACCCCCTTGTAGCCCAAGCCTTGTTGTGATCTGATGTTTCTTGCATAAGCACATGATTTCTTGTATTTATCCCCCACTCCCTGTAACGGGTCCTCGGGACTTGCAGAAGTGACATTTTAGAAAATAGGCCTGGAAGTGTTGAAGCGAGTTTCTGTTCCTCTTGGTTGAAACAGGCGCCGTGTGTGGGTTCAGGCTGACCCTGTCTTGGTTGTGTTCTCTGAATCACCCTGGCAGTACAGGGGGAAGGGGCCGTGCTGCACCCGAACAGACACTAACCCTCTGCTCCACCTCCAGGACCCTGGCATCAGCAGCACCAGCCCGCACGGCTCCTACCAGCCTTTCGATGAAGGCTTGAGACGGGGTTTGTTCATGAACACCACCCAAGGGCAGCCGCTGATTGGGCAGGTGAGGAGCTGGGGGAAATCCTGGGGATTCTGCAGGAGCAGGGCTGGGATTTCTTCCCTCCTGCTGGATGAGAAGCCAAATGGCTGATGGCCAGAGTCTGCCCTGCTCTCAGCCCTCTCAGCTTTCTGCATTTCACCTCGTGGCATCTCCACCCGCCTCCAGAACTAGCTCCTGCCCCAGCAGAGGCACTCGGGGAAGTCATATGAGTGCAGTGGGGTCGGCAGTGCTGCCTGAGGCCGGTCATCTGATTCCTCTCCCTTCCTGTTTTTTGGGGTGAGGAGAGGTTGCCCGTGATGCATAAGCGCCTCCAAATCTGCTCCGGACCCACAAGCTTTTTGTATCCCTTCCCCAGCTACTTGTTTCTCCTGGCTTTCCCTCTCCAAATGTAACTTTTAACAGTCTAAAAACAGGGAGAAAAATGACTCGACTCTGTAATTCCAACACTAATTCCTGGGGCGAAGTGAAGCACAGAGAAATTACAGCTCTTCCCAATAACTGGCTCATGCAAGTGGATGCTGGGCTCCAGTTGCACCCCCAGCTGCACCCCAAAGTGCTTGGGTACTGCAGCAGCACAGGGGGATGCTGTGCACTCCGCAGCCAGCGCTCAAAGCAGTCAGCCAGGATTTTATCCTTACCTATTTCAGCTGCTGGTCCTTCAGCACACTCATAGCCCCCCAATATCCCCTTCCCCTTAGCATTCTCCCACACTGAACCCATCTTCTCCGCAGGTCTGGCCCGGCTACACTGCCTTCCCCGACTTCTCCAACACGGACACACGCCAGTGGTGGCTGGAGAACCTGCAGCGCTTCCATGCCCACGTGCCCTTCGACGGCCTCTGGATTGTAAGTGCTCCTTATTGGCTGGTGCCAGGCACATCTCACTGGTCTTGGAGCATCAGCAGTCCCCCAGGTGCTGGTTTTCCAGATTTCTTGTGTTTTGCGGTGCTGCAAGGACACCCACCCCATATACGTGCTCACCTGTGTGTGTGCTGGGTGAAGGGGCTCAATGTTGTGATAGTGCTTGTGGTGTGGGAGGGAGCCCAGAGCCTGTGGGCTTCAGCACAGCCTGCTTGAGCTGCCTTTAGTGCTGGATGCTGCTAATCCCTAAAAGCTCCCCTTTCAAACTGCTCTGTGGTTTTCTTAGGACATGAACGAGCCATCCAACTTCATGGATGGGTCTGCAGAGGGCTGCCCGCCCGGAGAGCTCGACAGCCCCCCATACACGCCGGGTAAGGAGGGCGGTGAAATGCAGGCTGTGCTGGTAGGTACCGCGTGCTCTCAGATTGCTGAAAACCCAGTGCTGTGGAGGAAAACCAGTCTAGAGAGACATCACATCTCTGTTTCACACCCCAAATGTGTCTGACCCTGCTTTCATGTGCCGGTCTCCATGCTTACACATTGCATTCTTGTGGCTGTACCGGGGCGCGGGATGGAACTGGCTGTAGGAGCTTTCAGTGCTCAGTTTGCAGCACTGGGGGGTCTGTGCCCCCCTCGCCCCCCACCACGTGCCGATGGTGACTGTCCCTCCCGGCAGCCGTGCTGGGCGATTCCCTGTCCGCCAAGACGGTGTGTGCCTCGGCGAAGCAGAACGCCTCAGTACACTACAACCTGCACAACCTCTACGGCCTGATGGAAGCTGAAGCGACAGCAAGGTACCTGAGCACCCCTGGGACGGGTTAGGTGAAATCCTGCTGTTCAGGGCTGTCACAGTGCAGGAAAAGGAGCGAGGTTTGGATGCCTGAGACAAAGGGAAGATGCTCTGGCTGCTCACAGCCTTGGGCATGGGAATGAGGAGAGGAGGGAGGATGAGGCTGGTTCTGGTCCAAGCCCAGGGACCATGCTGCTCGTACACCCAGAGCTGTCCCTAGACCTTTAAAGGGTAAGGAGCCTCCTGGGAGACTGCTCTCACCTCCTGCTCCTGGGTCTCTCACTGCCTCCCAGCGCTTTGATCCAGATCCGGGGGAAGCGTCCCTTCGTTATCTCCCGCTCCACCTTCCCCAGCCAGGGCCGGTACTCGGGGCACTGGCTGGGTGACAACCAGAGCCAGTGGAAGGACATGTATTACTCCATCCCAGGTAGGTGGCATGGCCTCACAGCCCTGTCCTTCTCCAGGGCGCATGCAGACCCCTGGCAGCACCCCTTTTCCCTTGGGCTTTCCTCACATCCCGCGTTCGGGAGGTGGTGGAGACCCCAAAACTCCCCATGCACTGCTGAGTGTCCCTGCCCACGTGTCCGCAGGGATACTGAGCTTCAGCCTCTTTGGGATCCCGCTGGTGGGGGCCGACATCTGTGGCTTCTCCGGCAGCACCTCGGAGGAGCTGTGCACCCGCTGGATGCAGCTCGGGGCCTTCTACCCCTTCGCCCGCAACCACAACTCCCAGAACGAGAAGGTCACGGGCGGGATGCAGGATATGGGATGCGGGATGCAGGAATTGGAGTATGGGATGTGGGATGCAGGATGTGGGATGCAGGGGGATGCCCGGCAGGGAGGGGATGGGGTAGTCGCTGACTCCCCACGTCTCCCCCAGGCCCAGGACCCGACGGTGTTCAGCCCTGCGGCGAGGACAGCCATGAAGGATGTGCTGCTCACCCGTTACTCCCTCCTGCCTTTCCTCTACACGCTTTTCCACCGTGCCCACCTGCAGGGGGAAACCGTCGCCCGGCCCTTGTTCTTTGAGTAAGAGCATCCTGACGGGAGCTGGTGAGATGCTGGCTGCATCCATGTGGTGGTGGAGGAGCAGCCCATGGGAGCGTTGTCTCATACCACTGCAGGTTCCCATGGGATGTGGCTACGTACGGGCTGGACAGGCAGTTCCTGTGGGGCCAGAGCCTGCTGGTGACGCCGGTCCTGGAGCCTGGGGCGGACTCGGTGACAGGCTATTTCCCCCGAGGCGTGTGGTACGACTTCTACACGGTGAGGAACACTGTGGCACTCGGTTGGGTTTTGGATGGTTTGGATGAGGCTCTCGGTGGCTGCAGAAGGGTCAGAGCATCATGGTTCATGTGAGGGCCATGGGGCTCGGTGCTGAAGGGCCTGCCCCAATTCTCCATGCCTGAGCCCCTTGCTATGCCCTTGACCCCCCCTTGTCCCTCACCATGTGCCCAGGGCTCCTCTGTGAACAGCAGCGGGGAGACACTGAAGCTGTTGGCCCCCCTGGAGCACCTCAACCTGCATCTCCGGGAGGGTTCCATCCTGCCCACCCAGGTGAGCTCCCACCCGCCACCTTGCTGGGCTTGGGACAGTCCCAGAGGAGACCCCTGCTCCACAGCATGTCCCTCCTCAGCACCTTGGCCCCCCATGCATGTCACAGCCCTCCCCACCCCATCATGGGCACTCAGCCCGATGGCTCCCTTTGAACCACAGAAACCAGGGACCACCAGCATGGCAGGCCAAGGGAACCCGCTGCGCCTCATCGTGGCCCTGTCCCCACGTGCCACAGCCTGGGGGGACCTCTTCTGGGATGATGGCGAGAGCCTGGACACCTTCGAGCGGGGCAGTTACTCCTACCTGGTGTTCAACGCCACAGAGGTGAGGTGTGGTGAGGAGGGCAGCAGGGAGTGCCTTGGCCACCTCATGCTCATGCCATCCCCTCCTGCAGAACATCTTCACCTCCAACGTCCTCCACGCCAGCGCTGAGGCCACCTATGTCACCATTGACACACTGAGCATCTATGGTGTGCAGGAGCCGCCCAGCAAGGTCCTCCTGAACGGCCAGGAGAAGTCCTTCTCCTACCTGGACAACCAGGTATGGCCCCATGTTGGGGTGCCCAGTCCTTGGGGTGCCCATCCCTCCTCTTCCAGCTCTCGCTGGAAGCTGGTGAGGGGCAGAGGGTGAGGAGGCTGCTCTTGGGCTGCATGGAGGTTTGGGGGGTGCTAGCGTAAAGTCTGGAGGAGCTCAGACAAGATGTCCCCTTGTGCCCTGCAGGTCCTCACCGTGAGCAGCCTCAGCCTCAGCCTCAGACAGGGCTTCTCCCTGCAGTGGCTGTGAGCTGGGGAGCTGCAGGGCTGCCCCTGCCTCGCCGAGACCTCCTGTCCATGCTCCATGTTCCAGCAACCAAGGCCAGGATGACAACACGACGGAGGCACCGGGGACTGTCACCTGCTGCTGCAGATGGGGGCGTGGGGATGGGGGGGGTCCTCACACCATGTCATCGGTGTGGGGCAAGGGTTGGGCACCTGCGGCCCTGTCTGCAATAAAGGCACATGGAGAGCTTGGAGTCTGGATGTCCACAGTCGTCCTGTGTTCCCAAATTCCCCCCATGCCCCCCATATCCCCCTATGTCCCCTAGTCCCCCCATGTCTCCAAATTCCCCTCATGCTCCACAATCCCCCCATATCCCCCTATGTCCCCTAGTCCCCCCATGTCTCCAAATTCCCCTCATGCTCCACAATCCCCCCATATCCCCCTATGTCCCCTAGTCCCCCCATGTCTCCAAATTCCCCTCATGCTCCACAATCCCCCCATATCCCCCTATGTCCCCTAGTCCCCCCATGTCTCCAAATTCCCCTCATGCTCCACAATCCCCCCATATCCCCCTATGTCCCCTAGTCCCCCCATGTCTCCAAATTCCCCTCATGCTCCACAATCCCCCCATATCCCCCTATGTCCCCTAGTCCCCCCATGTCTCCAAATTCCCCTCATGCTCCACAATCCCCCCATATCCCCCTATGTCCCCTAGTCCCCCCATGTCTCCAAATTCCCCTCATGCTCCACAATCCCCCCATATCCCCCTATGTCCCCTAGTCCCCCCATGTCTCCAAATTCCCCTCATGCTCCACAATCCCCCCATATCCCCCTATGTCCCCTAGTCCCCCCATGTCTCCAAATTCCCCTCATGCTCCACAATCCCCCCATATCCCCCTATGTCCCCTAGTCCCCCCATGTCTCCAAATTCCCCTCATGCTCCACAATCCCCCCATATCCCCCTATGTCCCCTAGTCCCCCCATGTCTCCAAATTCCCCTCATGCTCCACAATCCCCCCATATCCCCCTATGTCCCCTAGTCCCCCCATGTCTCCAAATTCCCCTCATGCTCCACAATCCCCC
This sequence comes from Alectura lathami, assembly GCA_013399715.1. Taxonomy (NCBI): domain Eukaryota; kingdom Metazoa; phylum Chordata; class Aves; order Galliformes; family Megapodiidae; genus Alectura; species Alectura lathami. The sequence continues at coordinate 12,887 of VXAV01007605.1, forward strand.
CATATCCCCCTATGTCNCCCGGGCTGAGCAAGCGGCCCAAGCTGTCGGCCACGCCGCCCCTCAGCGCCCTGGGACGCCTGGCGGAGGCGGCTGTGGCGGAGAAGCGGGCCATCTCGCCCTCCATCAAGGAGCCGTCCGTCATCCCCATCGAAGGTAAGGCCTCGGCGGCCGGAGCGGGGCCGCAGCCCGGGCTCTGCTATCAGCTTCCCAGGAGCCTTCTTGTAACCCGCACGTTGCCGTTTACGTGCTGTCCTTAAGGTTTTCCTGCTCTGGATATGAGGCCAGAGTTACGGTTTGCCCTCCTCTTCTTCCTTGTTCGCGTTGGGTTGTGCTCTGGCTGTCTGGTAGCCGCGTCTGAAAACCTTGCTGAGGACGTCTTTGAGGCAGGGTTGTGCTGTCTTACCCACATCCCTCTTCTACAGAGTCTACATCTGAACTCTTTTTTTTAAATTTAATGTCAGTCCGTTTTGTGATGTTAGATACATTTGCAGAGGAGCTTTCTAACGTGCACCAACTGAAAAGTAATGATGGTATGAAACCCCTTTTAATAGGGCTGGGGCAGGGAAAAAGCCATCGTAGGGGCTAAAGGTATGCAGGTCCACATTGTGTTTTCCTGGTGGCTGATCCTGACACCAAATTATTTTGCATGAGGGTAAAAACTGGTGCCTGCGTATTGGTTATTGCAGTTGTCCCTACGGTGCTGCTGGATGAAATTGAGGCAGCAGAGGCGGAAGGCAACGATGACCGCATCGAGGGGGTGCTGTGTGGAGCAGCAAAGCAGCTGAAAATGAACCGAGCCAAACCTGACACCACGCTGTACCTGAGCCTCATGTACCTGGCAAAAATCAAACCAAACATATTTGCTACGGAAGGGGTCATTGAGGTGAGGGCTGTGTTGCGTGGGGACTCCTGGGCTTCCTGAAATATCTCCCTGTGTATTCCTGAAGTATATTTCTGAAGTTCCTGCCACCTTGCGAGCACAGGTGCAGCTGCTGTCTGGACAGAACGTAATTGATGTGTCTTTGTAAATAGCACAGTTCTGTGGCAAGTTACTGAGATCTGTATTCTTTTTTATTTTTTTTTTTTTTGTTAAAGCTTTTGTATATGCTTTCTTGCTAGATGACTTATGTTTTTGTTTGCTGTTTTTATATAATCTTCCAGGCACTGTGCAGCCTGCTCCGAAGAGATGCCTCCATCAATTTCAAAGCTAAAGGGAATAGCCTCGTGTCAGTCTTGGCCTGCAACCTCCTCATGGCAGCTTATGAAGAGGATGAGAACTGGCCAGAGATTTTTGTCAAGGTTGTTGAGCGAAGGGTGCTTCCACTGGGCTGAGGCTATGATGGGCACCCTAGGTGAAACCGGCCAGGGTTGGGAAGTGTGCTTGTGCTGGGGACAGGATAAAGACAGAGGATTTATTCCTGCTGCAGAGAAAGCTGTTCTGAAAACAACAAGTTTTTAAAAGACAATCTTCTGTATCTTGGAGGTCATATTTTTTTTTCTTAGAGCTTTAGCTTCCTTGCTGGGAGAGGGTTAGTGCCAACAGGGCTTGGGATGTGATGGTTTGTTGCTGTGCTGTTACGTGACTTGCCTGTGGTCTTCTGGTCCCAGATTTTCATCCATAAAATAGTTTTGCTAGTTTTCTACTTCACAGCTGTATGCTGAAGATAAATAACTTGGGGAAACCACAAATACTCCCGTAATCAACTTGTACAAAAAAAAACTTGAGCATGGTTTGTCTTCTCTGCTGCTTTCTCTCCTGTAGGTTTACATTGAGGACTCCCTTGGGGAACGCATCTGGGTGGACAGCCCTCACTGCAAGACATTTGTGGATAACATCCAAACAGCTTTTAACACGAAGATGCCTCCTAAGAGCATGCTCTTGCATGGGGAAGTTGGACGTAGTGGTGGGGACCTTAGTGCTGGTAAGCAAATGTTTAGGGTGGGGGAGCAGAGGCTTAGGAACAGTGTGTATTGATGGAGTCCTACAGACCAGGCTTTGAGTTTCTGGCATTGCTTTTCCCCTTCTTGGTGTTACCTCATTTTGATGGCAAGCGGTGAAAGACTTGAATAATGTGCTTGTATGTGACAGGATGTGAGGAGGTGTGAGTGTGTGAACGATCAGCTGGTGGAAGGAGGGGTTGTCTCATGAAGCACGCTGTGTGTTGTTCTCTTGTAGGGAGTAGCCCACACCCCTCCATGACAGAGGAGGAAGACAGCCAGAGTGAGCTGCTGATTGCAGAGGAGAAAATGAGCCCAGAACAGGAGGGCCAGCTCATGCCCAGGTAAAGTGCCTTCCCCTCCTGGTGTAGCCATGTGGCAGATCCGTCTGTGCTCAGCCAGTCTTGCAGGGCTGCAGCAGGGAGCTCCCTCTCTGCGCTAGCTGTCCCATGGCGTTTGCTAGAGAATGTTGAACATCAGGAGAAATGAGTAGATTTGGTTTTGTATGAGAAAGAATGCTGATCTCTGCACACAGCAAAGCATGACCAGGCTGGCTTGTGAGGAAGTGAATAAAACAGTTTGTGTGGCGCAGGTATGACGACCTGGCAGAGAGCGTGGAGGAGTACGTCCTGGACATGCTGCGAGACCAGCTCAACCGGCGCCAGCCCATGGATAACGTCTCCAGGAACCTCCTCCGTCTGCTGACAGCAACCTGTGGCTACAAAGAGGTGCGGCAGATGGCTGTGCAGAGGCTAGAAATGTGGCTGCAGAATCCAAAGGTAAGGATAGAGACTGTTGGCCTGTAACTTTTCTGGACCTGGTCTGAAATCCAGCCAGGAGGGCCTGTTACATTTCTGATCTGTGTTGGCTGATGGCTGCAGTCTTTCTATTCTTCCTCTGCAGTTGACCAAGCCAGCTCAGGACTTGCTGATGTCAGTCTGCATGAACTGCAACACCCACAGCTCAGAGGACATGGAAGTTATCTCCAACCTGATCAAAATTCGTCTCAAGCCAAAGGTCCTTCTCAACCACTACATGCTGTGTATAAGGTGAGTGACTGACCGGGTCTGTGATTGGAGAACAGAGAGCACTCTGGGAAATGTGCCCAGGGCCATGTCTCTGGATAGTCCTTCTTTAAATACTAGCTTTGGCCACGGGGGGTTCTTCATCACATTCAAATGAATTTGTGGAAGTCTTCTTTCAGCAATCCTTTGGCATTGTTGAACATAGGTGCTGCCCCACCACCTTTACTTCTGTGTGTTAAATACTTAAAAGAAAAATCAGAATAGTGGATCCACTTGAAATGAAATCTCCGCTCTAATACCTTGGGTCTTCCCTTGCAGAGAGCTGCTGAACGCACACAGGGATAACCTGGGAACTACAATTAAGTTTGTGATTTTCAACGAACTTTCAAATGCAAGAAATCCCAACAACATGCAGATCCTGTATACTGTTCTTCAGCACAGCTCAGAGCAAGCTCCAAAGGTAGGTGTAGTGTCTTGTGTGACTGCTGGTGGGCCCAGACCCTCCTGCCTGAGAGCTTTAGCTGAACCGAGGTTCAGATGAAATGTTCCCACAGACAGCTGTGCAATCTGTGTCATACTCCTCTGAAATTACATTGTTGTACTTGTTAGGAGTAAAAGTGTACGGGCACTTTCTAACTCTCACATTCAGAGTGACCAGCCCTGTGGTAACAAAACTTCATGAGAAACATATTATAGCTCCTTGGGCTCTGACTGACAAGCATATTACTAGCATGGTTTCTCTATGTCTTTTCATTCTGTGAATAAAGATATTTTATAATTTACTGAAATTTTTTCTCTTGCCTCAGTACCTAGCAATGGTGTTCCAGGATCTTTTGACTACTAAGGATGATTACCTGCGGGCTTCACGAGCACTGCTGCGAGAGATCATCAAACAAACAAAACATGAGATCAACTTCCAGGCCTTCTGCCTGGGTCTTATGCAGGAACGGAAGGAGGCCCAGTACGCCGAAATGGAATTCAAGGTAGCACTTCGTTTGACCCCTGTATTGCTGGATGGTACCAGTGGTGTACTGGGCTTTTCTATATCGTCTGTTTTTTTTTTTCTCCTGACAGTTGTTTCTTTTTCCCTTTGTTATCTGAGTGACTCAGTATTTGTGTCTTGAAATTCATAGCAGATCTTCCACATTCCGTTTCCAGACATCCATGACTTTTTTTTTTTTATGAAAAACTTTTCCAGAAGATGGCTGTGATTTGATTCACTTTTGTTTTTAGGAGAGATTTGTCATCCACATAACTGATCTTCTAGCTGTCTCCATGATGCTTGGTATCACAGCCCAAGTGAAAGAAGCTGGAATTGCCTGGGACAAAGGAGAGAAAAAGAGTAAGCAGAAACACCTGGATTTCCTCTGAAGATGGGTAGCTTGCCTGATATTTCCTGGCAGTGTTGGGATTGGGTGAACACTGCAGCTAGAATTTGGAAGGAGTGTATGCCAGTATTCTGAATAGAGGCATGGGGTTGCTTGCTATTATCGTGAGACCAACAGGGTTGCATATAGACATGGCATTTGCATGCTGAGGGAAGAGATAGGCACTCTTCGTATCTGAGGAAACCACAGGTGAGAAACTGGGGAGCAGGGACTCAGAAACAGGATAATGTCTGAAGGAACAGCAGTAAGGATTACCAAGTACTTACTGCTGAGAGGGCAGAGCTGTGGGGTGGCACTGAAGTGACTGCCCAGATGTCTTCTCGTGATCCTAATTCATCTGTACTACATCTTGGGATTTTGTTGCAGCGTGCGTCAGAAAGTGAAGCGCGTGTGCTGTCAGTGTTGTGATGCTAAAAGCTGTCTTGACTCCTCCCCACTTTACTTAACGCTCAGAGGCCTGGTCATTAGCTGGTCTCAAAATGATTGCCATCTCCTGCTTGCCTTTGGATGGGGCTCTGGTATGCATGTAGTTAATAACCTGTCTTTCAGACCTGGAGGTGCTGCGCTCTTTCCAGAACCAAATTGCTGCTATCCAGCGAGATGCTGTCTGGTGGCTTCACACGGTCGTTCCATCTATCAGCAAGCTTGCTCCAAAGGACTACGTGCACTGGTAAGAGAGTCAGCCTGGGCATCTGCTGTGCATATCCACAGCGTAGGGCATGTTGTGAAGATGCTGCATGTGCCCTTTTGGTTCCATAAGGAATTTCCAGTTATTTGGTCGAGTGATCCCTGTGGACCTCTCGTTATCCTGTCTGACATCCTTTTTCAGGCCATATAGCTGAGGGCTCTGTAGGTAGTGCTGTCTTCTCTGCCTGCCTCTGGAGGTCAAGTTGTATCCTAGGTTCTGGTTCAAGGTGTTGCTCTGGCAAGTCAAGCCAGAATTTAGAACCTGTTCACCGAAAAGTATAAACGTCCGATGCCCATTCTGTATAGTCCTCCCAGCTATGATTAACACTGCTACTTTTACTAGGCTAGATTATCTAAAGAGGCTCCATCATGTGTAGGATGGATAGCATTAGAAGCAGTCTGGGGAGAGTGAACTGCTGAATGTGTTCCTGAGGTGATGTTTACTCTCCTCTTCATCCTGACAGCCTCCACAAGGTGCTCTTCACAGAACAGCCGGAGACCTACTACAAGTGGGACAACTGGCCCCCTGAGAGTGACCGCAAGTGAGTGGGTGCTCCATCTATAGCTGGGTACAGAGGCAGAGCTGCTGTAGCTGGAGGCAAAGGATTCAGTGTTTTCTGGTGCTCTTCATTTAACTCTGTGTTGGAAAAACTTGGAACTATGCTTAATTTTTGATCATCTATTACACTGCCTTGGGTAAATGTTGCTCCAGTTTCTGTCTGTTCCTCTTCTTCCCTGATTCCTGCTCCATGTGCCCAGATGTTTTGTATCTTAATGCTGTTATTGTAAGGAGGGCGGTCCTGCACTGTATGGCTTGTACTGGTGTAATATTAGGGAGCTCAGACTGAAGCAGGCTGAAGTGCAGAGGAACAAAGCAATGCGAGCAATTTGTTTCATAGTTGCATTTGGAGCTGGAGACCAGGAAAAAATGGTTGCAACCTAAACTGTCCTTTATCTTCTGCTCAGATGAGCTGTAGGGTCTGTGGAGGGCTTCAGCAATCTTCATGCTGCCATCAAGAGGAGCATGACTGATGTCTGTTGTCTCATGCAGCTTCTTCCTTCGCCTCTGCTCCGAGGTGCCCATCCTTGAAGACACACTGATGCGGATCCTCGTGATCGGGTTGTCACGGGACCTTCCCCTTGGTCCTGCAGATGCCATGGAGCTTGCCGACCACTTGGTGAAGCGTGCTGCAGCTGTGCAAGCAGATGGTAGGACTGCACAAAGCTTCAGCCAGCAAGTGGTTCCTTCTGTCTGTGTCCACTTCCCACCACCCAGGGCTGAGGCCGCTCCTGCCATGTTCCAAAGTGCCTTTGTATCACTCAAAGCATATTTTTTTCTTGATGGCTAAGCGTTTGGCTCAGACCCTCATGCACATTGCTGTCACTTTCTCACTGGAGAAGATTTTTATTTTCTCTTACTGCTTCTCCCCATTACTAGTTACCTGTCATGGAGTGTTTGGGAAACTACTGGTTTTGTTGAGGATGAGGGGCTGTAATTAGCCACCCAAAGATCTGATCTATTATTTTTGAGTCCTTTATACAGACAATAAAATGAATAGAAAATTTTAGGCCATTCAAAAAATGAAAGTGGTAGAAGTTAAAGTAATTAACCCGTATATTCTGTGGTCCTCTTAATTTAAATCATTCAAACATTATTACAGTACAGCGGTTCTAAATGAGCCTTATCTCTTTCCCATCTTATGAGCTCGTTCAACATTTGTCCTGAATTCCTGCACCCGTGAAGAATACATCCGTTCAGCTGAGGGGGTTGACGGAGTTTGATTCCAATAGCGTTTTAAATGCTGCGCCATTTTAAATACTGGAAGACTCAGTTAAGTTACAGTGAGTCAGAAAACTTGCAACAAAGTTGAAGTGCATTTTCAGTTTCTCTGAGCCTCAGAAGTTCTGAGTTCACTGCTTATTGGAAGGAGTGCATTTGAGTTACGAAAAACTCAGTGGCTGTCTAATTCTGTAATATGAGAACAAGACCACAATAACATAGTTGCTTGAAGCTGATTTTTTTGTTACTGGGTTGCTTTCCTTGAAGGACTTTTGGGAAGGTAGGCTGGTCAATAACTTGCTTGGTCTTCTCTTCCAGATGTTGAGGTCCTGAGGGTAGAGAGAATCCAGCTGATCGATGCTGTCTTAAATCTGTGCACTTATCACCATCCAGAGAATATTCAGCTGCCCCCAGGGTAAGGCTTATCACATAGATGATTTCAGTGTGATCCAGCTCATTTTCACCTTCATTAACAATATTAGCTTGCAGACCTTAGGATGCCTTTCCCAGTTATAATTTTTAGTAATAAAACAGCCTTTTCAATGTTGTGTTCTGGTGGGAATTTCTCCAGGGCAAGAAAGTCCTGAGTGATAGAATGGACTTTGCTCTGCAAGAACTCTGGCCTTTCCTCTCTAGAAATTTTGAGCTGAACTCTGCTGTCCCACCTGTGAGAGCCTTTTTTTTTTTTTTTTTTCCCCCTGAAAACCACTGAACTGATGTGGCTGAATCCAAACAGTGCATGATTAAGAGCAGTCTTGTAATGGCCTCCAGTAACCAAATCTGATCACTTGTTTCTGTTGATGGCTTTTGCAGGTACCAGCCTCCAAACCTAGCTATTTCTACCCTGTACTGGAAGGCCTGGCCTCTCCTGCTTGTAGTGGCTGCATTCAATCCTGAAAACATTGGTGAGTGTCGATATTTCTCAGGGTATCAGTTCTGCTGCAGAAGTTGGTGAAGGTGCTAGCAAGCTGTGCTGTGATGCATATTCCATGTGTGTGCAAAAATATGCAGTACGGGGGGTTTGGCCTAGCATGTGGCTGGAATCAGTGTCCGTGCCCTGAATGTGGTGGGATATTCCAAAGTAAATTTGTCCAACCTTAACTTGGATTGTGACAGAATCTCTACTAGAAACCCTGATTTTTTTTTTTTTTTTTTTCCTGTATCCCTGACTACCATTCTCTTCTGTGCTGCAGGTCTGACAGCGTGGGAGGAGTACCCCTCTCTGAAGATGCTCATGGAAATGGTCATGACCAAGTTAGTATGTCTGGATCCCTCCATAAATCAAATAAGGCCTCTGAGCACATATTTCTGAATGAAGCTCGTGCCTACTGGCTCCTTCCTTTTTAGTGGAACTGATGTAAAATAAGCGGGCTGGCAGCAATGCTGCAGTTTGGGTGGGAAAGGAGCCTTCCCCCAACAGAAACACTGTCAGGAAGGAAATAAAGCTCAGAGAGCAAGGGGTGACTGTGATGTAATTTGCTGAAAAGGTCTCAGTCTCCCTGGCCCCGTTGGGAAGCTGCCTTGTTGTTTCTGTGCTCCCTAATGGAGCCACGGTCATGGAGACATTGTGACTGTTATACAAACTTTGAATAGGACACGATAACTGATTTTTACTTTTTTTTCCTTAGTAATTACTCCTATCCTCAATGTACGTTGACGGATGAGGAGACACGCACAGAGATGATTAATCGTGAGCTTCAAATTTCCCAGAGAGAAAAGCAGGAGATTCTTGCATTTGAGGGTCATCTGGCTGCTGCATCCACAAAACAAACGATTACGGAGAGCAGCAGCCTCTTGCTATCTCAGCTGACAAGTCTGGACCCTCAGTAAGTAGCCTTCTGCAGTCTGCTGCTATCAGGAAATCCCAGTTAATGCTAGTCAGGAAATCCTACCACTGATAAGGTGGTTGGTGTGGGCAAGAAAAGCCTTGAGATTTTGTAGCCTATAGGATGTGTGTTGCATTTGGTCCTTGTCCTTCTGTTGCAACCTGCATGTCCTCATGCACTGTTGAACTGTTTGATCCTCATGAACACCGAAGTGAAAGTGTCTGTGAATAACGTCTTGTTTTGCTGGCAGGGGCCCTCCCCGCAGGCCTCCACCACATGTCCTGGAGCAGGTGAAAAGCCTGAACCAGTCGCTTCGCTTGGGCCACCTCCTGTGTCGCAGTCGTCATCCCGACTTTCTTCTCAACATCATTCAAAGACAGGTAGGCTTCCCTGATGGACTGATTAAGTTAGGATGTGATCCCTCATCTCTAAAGCTTGAGCAGAGTGGGGGACAGAAGGGAGCTGAGTAAGATGCAGGGGAAGGTGGTTTACTGCTCAGGAATTGAACGATCAGTGTGCTGCATCCACGTTCTGCTGATCCTGCATTTCCTTTCTCCTTCTTCCTAGGCCTCATCACAGTCGATGCCATGGCTGGCAGATCTGGTCCAGTCCAGTGAGGGCTCCTTGGATGTCCTACCTGTGCAGTGCCTTTGTGAATTCTTGCTTCATGATGCTGCTGATGAGTCAGTCTCGGGTGAAGAAGAGGAGGAGGGTGAGAGTAAAGAGCAGCGTGCCAAGAAACGCCAGGTGTGTAGGGGGATCAGTTGTGTTACCTGCTTTCTGGGCATCTTGGATTTCATTTCACTGGAAAAGCTAACTTCTTGCTCCACAGAGACAACAGAAGCAAAGGCAGTTGCTTGGACGGTTGCAAGACTTGCTCTTGGGTCCTAAAGCAGATGAACAGACAACCTGTGAGGTGCTTGACTATTTCCTACGACGCCTGAGTTCCTCCCAGGTGGCCTCACGGGTCCTGGCCATGAAGGTGAGGAAAGTAAAAATCTTCTTGACTGGGGTTTATCAGAAGCTGAAGGTTGAGTGCAGTGAAATGGTTTCATAACATCCTTCTTTGGTAACTCGTCTCAACCTCCAAGCGCCCTCAAGTACACTTCTGCTTCCTGCTGCTCAGAAGCGTTCTCTGTTCAATCAGACAAGTAGTACTTTCTTAAGATAGAGCTGGGTTTTGCTGTTTCCTGTGAAGTTCAGGCATAGACTCAGCAGCTCATGAAGTACAAGGAGCAATTGGCAGGAGCTGTTTTCCACAGGGAATGTAAATTAGTAAATGCCTGGTGCTATAGAGCATAGTCAAGGCAGGCAGAATTGCAGGGTTCAAAGGATTATGCTTACAGAGGACTGAAACTTTAAGCAGGGTAGCTGTCAAGCAAACAAATTATATGATACGAAGCCTGATGTAGGTTGTGTGTGCAGCATTTGGATTGCTCCATGACGTTTGCAGCTTGTTTCTGCTCTGCTCAGTATGGGACTGGTGGTCCAGCTGTGGCTCCATATGGAGGACTGTGTCTGTGATTTCTGCAGGGCCTGTCCTTGGTGCTGTCAGAAGGGGGACTGCGTGATGGAGAAGAGAAAGATCACCCCATGGAAGAAGACTCTGGTGATTCTGAACTGCTGCAGGGATATCAGTGGCTGCTGAGAGACCTCCCGAGGCTGCCACTGTTTGACAGCGTTAGAGCAACAACAGCTCTTGCCTTGCAACAGGTAGGTGTCACCTGGGAGGGTAAGTGTCCAGCTCTGGGGTAAGTTCCTACTCATGCTAAAACAGATCTGAGCAAACTGTGTGTGGCTGTGATATCGGCATGTTTATATTCTTGCAGAAAAACATGCCTTATGCTGGTGCTTGATTTTATTACCTCCTGATCTTTAATGAGAGCAATTGTCATTTTAGGCCATCCACATGGAGACAGATCCCCAGACCATCAGTGCCTACCTAGTGTACCTCTCCCAGCATGCCCCAGTGGAGGACCAGGGACAGCACAATGATCTTGCTCTGGTGAGAGGCTGGGTTTCAAGGGCAGAGGGATTGCATGGAGGAGACCTAACATGTTGAACTCCTCACCAGGGCAGTGGTAGGCATGTGGCTTGCTGTACCAGCAGGATGGGGTTTTGGGGAGCATGTGAAATTGATAACTGCATGGTTGTGTTTCTGGGTGTGTATTGGAAGCCAACCTGTGTGTTTGGTTTCATGTTCAAACAGAAAATCAGATTAGTGACCTCCAGTCCAGCAGACCATTTCAGATGGTATGGGGAGTGCAAGAGTGGAGAGTGGCTTGAAGGAAATCTCGGCATCTGGTAGTGTTTCTCAAGTAAGCGGGTGCTAAACCTGCAGTCACACGTTTCTGGAGTCAGAATGAGAAGTCAGGAGCCTTAGTGGTGTGGGATATGCACTCTTCTGTAACTGGAATTGGAATTCTGAATTTTTTCTGAAAAGCTTTGTTGGTGTTGGACGTTTGGTTTGTATACAATGATTATTTGTTGTTCCCACTCTGGGTGCTCTTTTCATTGCTTTTAAGTCCGTTGACCAACATCCTTCTTAACAGTCTTCTGGAGATTCAGTTGCATGGGTCTAGAGGTTCACAGAGGGTCCTTCTGCCTGCATAGATCTGCTTAAATATGTGGGGATTGCTAAATCTTCAGAGAAAAACAGTTCTTACCAAGTAAATACTGGTAAATGCTCCCTTTGTAATGGGATGCATTGGAATGCAGCTGTGCTACAATGGGGGGACACTGTGAGGTATCACAAAAAGCATGTACATCACTGGAGTTCTTCCTGATTTGATGGTTCCACTCTTGACTCTACATGTTGATCTCCAGAGTCATGTTAACCGGGCTGATGATGGAAACTGGAGGATGTGGCACAATAGGGCAGAAAGGACCTGTCTGTGTTACTTGGTAAAGACTTCACAGACTTTTTTTCCTTGCAGGATGTGGCCCGGCTCATAGTGGAGCGCTCGACCATCATGTCTCACCTTTTCTCCAAGCTCTCATACTCTGCAGAGTCAGACGCAGTGCTCGTTGCTCTTCTCTCCATATTTTCTCGCTACATCAAACGCATGCGCCAGAGTAAGGAAGGCGAGGAGGTGTACAGCTGGGTGAGTGCCTCCCTGCCTGCCTTAGGCAGGTAGAAATGGTGAGTTAACACAAGAGCTGTGGGTTACTCAGAATGGAGAAACCATGTCTGGATCAAGAATCTCCTGATCTGAAAGTAACTGGAGGTTGGCATAGTATCAGAGCCAAGTGTGCGTGTCCCTAAAAAGCACTTCCTTTTCCTTCTGTATCTTCTGTTACCGCTGTTGGAGATACTGGGGCTAGGCTGAACGTTGGCTTGACTAAACTTGTCCATTCTCATGTTCTCCTTTCATCTGCTTCTCACAGATGTCATTTTCTGTTCCTTCCCCACCATTGCTCAAGTGCTTTTTTTTTTTTCTCCTTTTTTTTCCTAGTCAGAGTCACAGGATCAGGTGTTCCTTCGTTGGACTAGTGGTGAAACAGCCACTATGCACATCCTCGTGGTTCATGCCATGGTTATTCTCCTGACACTAGGCCCACCTCAAGGTTAGTGAAGGATGCTCAGATTTGTTCAAGGGGTTGTGGACTGTGCAGAGAACCTCTCCTCTATCTGTGTAACAGGTTAGGCTGGTGTTAATCCTTCTGCTCACACTTGTCCCTTGCAACATTTGTTTGTAGCTATAGAATCTATAATATTGCTGCATGGACTGAAGGATTTGCAGGCTTATTTGCTGCCTTCTGCAGACAGCAGGAAATACTGAAATAATGGTGTGAACCTCCCTGCTAAACAAGAACTCAGAGGATTACTGCAGGATGAGCAATGGGTACTCAGATACATAGATCACCTTTCCATCTGATAGTGTTTATTCCCCAAGTTGTTTCTAGCCTTTGAACAAGAAAGTGTTGTGGTGGATTGATTTGTACAGAGAAGCATAGAGTGTTCTAGATCCTTATCAACCTAAGAGATATTCTCGTGTCCACTCTTAAGCAGGGGATGGTGACTTTTACACATTACTGGATATATGGTTCCCGGAGAAAAAGCCCCTTCCTACCGCTTTTCTGGTCGACACCTCAGAGGAGGCTTTGCTGCTCCCTGACTGGCTAAAGCTGCGCATGATCCGCTCTGAGGTCCCGCGTCTTGTGGATGCAGGTGGGCGTGTGGGATGTTTGCTTGTCTTTCAGACCCTCCTGTCAGCAGTCTTCCCTGCTCAAGTCCTCTGTGTGCCCAGCCATCCTACCTGGATGCCTTTGTCAGGGCCACCAGTCACTGCTGACTCTGTGGTCTGCTTTAATGCACAGCTGAGTGGTGGCCTCTATAGGCAGTGACTATCATTTATAAAGTAGGGGAGAGTCTGTATGACTACTGTGTTCTCTGTATATTTTAAAGGAAATAGGGCACTGTGAACTGGATGCTGTGTTACAACAGTTCAGATTGAATGAAGCCACACAATCCCAGGCAACAGCACAGCAATGCTTCCACAGGACATGGTGTGCTTGCGATGTGATGAGCAGTGGCTGGAGGATGTCAGCTATATCTGTAGTTACTTTTATTCTTGCACAGCCTGTTGGTGCTGTATGTCTTCTTGGTGTTCAGAGCTTTGTCCCTTTGCTGCTAATTAAATGACAGCTCTCTATAGCCAGTGATTGAATTATTCAATAATTCCTGCCTGCAGCCATCAACAGATAGGGTGGAAGTTTATTTTTTTAATATGGATGACTGGATTCCTGAGGTTTTGATCAAATTAAACAGAAGACCAAATTAGTCAGTGAGTAATTTAACTGAAAAATGCAATAAGAAGGCAGTGATTTGCAGAGCAGTGTAGGCAGCTGTCAGACTTTTGGCTTTAGGCTCTCTGCAGCCCTATCATTAATGTGTCACTAGGTCCAGCTGAAAGCACAAATACCAGGTAATAAAGATGACCCTCTGTAAGCAACCTGGAGGTCTGAGGACTCAGTGTTTTTATATTTCAGCCCTGCAGGACCTGGAGCCACAGCAGCTGCTTCTCTTTGTTCAGTCCTTTGGAATCCCAGTTTCCAGCATGAGCAAACTTCTGCAGTACCTGGATCAGGCGGTATCTCATGACCCACAGACACTGGAGCAGAACATTATGGACAAGAGTAAGAGCTCCGTATAAGATTGATTAGGCATTTTGCTTTGTCTAAGCAGTCATTGTGAGTACATCCTGTGACTTCCTCGACAAAAATCCAAACTAGTTCAGCGGACTCTGCACTAGCTGCTTTGCCAGATTGCTCTCTCTGTAGAGACCTCCCTGAGTGCTTGCCTAGATGGCCCTTAACTGCTTCCTGAAGTAGAGAAGGATTTTTCAGGGTTGGATTGAACAGAGTCTAGAAATAGTCTGAAGGCTAATCTGTATAAAGAAACAGGGCTCATTTGCATCATATTTACAGAGTCCCTAGTAACAGCAAATTCCCTTCACTGTGGTAGCTGTACAAACAGCAGCCAATTCTGTACTGCTTTACTAAAGAGGGTGAGATGATGTGTTCATATCCTGTCCTTTTTCAGACTACATGGCTCACCTTGTGGAGGTTCAGCATGAAAGAGGAGCGACAGGAGGCCAGACTTTCCACTCCCTGCTCACAGCCTCCTTACCAGCCCGCCGAGGTACTGCCTACGATACCTTAAACTTCTGAATATCAAAATCTTCTTCCAAATGTCTTTCCTCTGCTGTTGTTGAGAGGACCCAGAAAAACTTCAAAAAGTGATTGTGTTGCAATATACTAGCAAGCTACAGTTAGACACTAGTCCTTCCTAGAGTTTGTCACTCCTGTTGAAGGAAGAAATTCCAGTGTTACTGGAGTTTTCTAGAATGATTTGTTCCAAGTGGTGCAGAAAAGCAGGCCTTGCTTTGCCTTGAGAGAAAAACAACTGGATTTCTCAGTAGTTAGGGACTGTACAGGCCTCCAGATGCTACTTACCATAACAGCATTTTTCTTTCTCTTTTATTCTTATTGCAGACAGTGCTGAGACTGCAAGGTCAAAATCTAGCCCTGAGAACAATCAAGGCCAGAGCCGGATCCGGGCCTTAAGTCAGGTTCGGGTTCTGGGCCCAGATGATGACCTAGCAGGCATCATTCTGCAGGTACTGGTATAATCTCAAGCTGAGCATTCATCGACTGCTTTCCTGCTGCACCTTAGCAAAATCTGTATCCCTTATTTGCACCTTTTGCCCCCTTCCTCCTGCACTGTTTGTAGGCAATGAGTAAGAAAGCCCTGCATAAAATAAGGCTGCACTATTACAGCCTGGTGGAGTTGATACCGGATGGATTTTGTTCTTGTAGTTCGAACACAATGTGGCTTTTGATCATGCCTAATACTGTCAGTGCCTACTAGCCTGTCACCATCTCCGCACATTGTTTGTTCTGTGTATGCTGTCTTTCGTCTCAGCAGCGTGTGGAGGATTTGTGAAATATTCACAGGGCCTTGGCAGCAAAGCTGTATGTAAACAGCTTTTGTGCTCTGGCATGTCTGCTAGCAAGAGCCTCTCTCTCTCTGTTGACTTCAAAACGAACCTACAGGGAATTAATTGGACAAGTTGGTTGCCTGTATTTGGGTAGCGTGATGGTCCCCCCATGGTGTCGACGTTGGCATAGCATAGATGATGTTTCTGTACCAGGCACTAAAATACTGAAGCTGTATCGAAGCTCTAGTTAGTCCACAGTCAGTATGATTGTACAAGGTAAATCAGTCCTCTGCCTCAGGAAGGTTTATGGTATAGCAAGTCCTTTCATTTGCTTTCTCACAGACATATTCTCTTCTGTATCCTACCAGCTTTTCCCACTAAATCCAGACCCACGGTGGCAGAACTCAAACCTGCGCCCGCTTGCCCTGGCATTACAGCAGGCCCTGGGGCAGGAGCTGGCTGGCATCCACCAGGGAAGCACGCAAGTGACCGGGATCACAGCGCGACTCCTGCAGGCGGTGGCTGCTCTGATGAACTCACCACACAGCGGCGCGCTGGTGATGGCGATGCATCATCACCACTTCATCTCCTGCCCGCTGATGCGCCAGCTGTACCAGTATCAGGTGAGCAGCGTAGGACGAGCATCTTTGTAGCACTGAACAAAGAGGGCTGGGGAGGAAACAGAAAATCATCTGTGCAGACCCTGTACCTGTGCAGTGCTGGGAATGCAGCCTGGGGAGCATGATACGAAGGGGCTCAAGTTGTCTGAGCACAGACAGCCGGTTGCAGGCAGGCCACATTAGCCTAGCATTGCTCAGGGCTGGGGCTTAATTGCGGGGTTAGGTGTGCCTTAACCAATCCGCTAACTCTGGGGCTCTGTGGGTTTGCAGCTGTGGGTCTTTATTGGTTTTGTAATCTCCAGTCTGGGTTGTTTTGCAGCATGGACATGTCTTGCAAGCCAGAGCATTTGCAGATGATTTGAGAGCAGAAGTCTATAATTCCATAAAGAAATCCTCAGAGCAGGCTAAGAGTTATCCAATAAAATATCTCATTCCTTTCATCATGATGGAAGAAGGCACAAAGATACCCTTAATTATGCTTGGAGATGTATTTTGTTTGTGACTGAGTTTTCTGCCTTGCATTTGTACATTAGAGGCTGCTACCTTGATTTCAGTGAGGTACAGTCCAACAGAGTAGGGATACTCCAGTATTCTTGACAGTATGTGCCACTATCTGCCTCTCCTGCTATCTTTGCTGTACTCCTGAAATGTGTATAATTAGGCCTGTTTCGCTGCTCTCCTCAGCGCTGCGTGCCACAAGACACTGCCTTCTCCTCGCTGTTCTTCAAAGTCCTCATGCAGATACTGCAGTGGTTGGAGAACCCTGCAGTGGAAGATGGTCCTCTGCGTGCTCAGCTGAAGGCGTTTGCTGTGCAGTACTCCTCAAGGCACAGGATCAGTGATGGTACTGGTATTGTGCAGCTTGTGGGATTCTGAGTAGACCAACTGGGATAAGAAAGGACGGAAACAAAGCTACACCCAGAGCTGAAAGTGGGGTGGGCTGCCTTTTATAGAGAGATGCTTAGTAGTGAAGAGAGGGAAAATCTTGTTTGTACTGTGCTATATAAACGCAAACAAGTAATTTGGCTCCAGAGGTTGGCAGTAGACACTTGTTAACATATCAGTAAGCAAAGCAGATCTCTCAGGGAAAACTTCCAATTGCTCAGGCAAGGAATTCCATGCTAGCTGTAGTCCTGGAAGATGAGCATGCAAGAATGCCTGTGAAACAAGGTCACATAATGACTTGTAGAGTTATTGTCATCTGCCATCTGTTGAGAGGAAACTATAACCAAGAGTTTAGTCATGGAAATAGATTTGTGGTTATGAAGTATTCTCTTAAGCCATGTGTCCCTGTTAACATGCAGAAGAGCTGTCAAGGGCTGCAGCGGGAGTTAAAATGACAGTGGAGTGTGGCGGGTGTGTATGTTTGTGCCCTGCAACCACATGGTGCATCTGCAGAAGAGAAGCCTAGTGTTGCTTATCCCTGTGATGCCAATGCTGTAATTTCTTTGCAGTTCGAGGTGGCTTCTTGCACCTCACGGAAGCTCTGACTTTCCGCCGTGACCCTGACTTGATCAGCTCCACGGTGCGCGCCATCATTGCAACCCTGAAATCAGGAGAGAAGTGTAATGTGGAGCCGGAGCTCATCAGCAAAGGTACAGCTGTCCTCCTGCTCTCCTTCCCTGTTGCAGCAGGAGGTCGAACTTCCAGCACAGCAAAGGAGTGCCTTGTGTGTAGGCAGTGGCACGCTGCTGTCTTCCTGGATCAGAAAATGCAAACTGATCTAAACTTGGCTGTACCTTATATCACCTCCTTCCCCTGCACTGGTATGTGGGTTTATAAACTGTGACCTGAGTCCGAGATTGTCTTTCAGCAAACTGTTGGTTTCCGCTAACCTAATGAGAAGTAGAAGTTTGCTATCCCAGACAGAGATGGCTTCCCTCTTCCTTACTGAGCCATACTCTGGGGAATTCTGGACTGATTGCCTTCATGATACCCTTACAGAAGGTTCTGTAGCTTTCACCACACCTTGAGGTTAGTGACATCTTCTTCCTTCTGCTAGTCCTTCAGGGTCTGATTGAAACTCACTCTCCATACTTGGAGGAACTCCTGACAGTCCTCTTCTCAGCTACTGTTGAGACCACTGCGAGATTTCCTGCCATGACGCCGATTGCTGTGGTGTGCTCCTTGTTGCTCCAGGACAAAGAAGAGACAACAGTGAAGAAGGAGCTGGACAGCTGCAGGTGAGCCTAGGCAATGATGGGAACTCGCTGGTAGGTCTGGTTTCATGGCATCACCTCTGAATACTGGCTTTGTTTTCTCTTCAGTACCGAAGCTGCTTGGCTGGGGCCATCCTCTGGCCTTCTGAATGACTGGCTGGAGATGCTGGACCCAGAGGTGATAAGCAGCTGCCCTGATCTCCAGCAGAAGCTACTGTTCTCGTGGAACAAAGTAAGGGTTGTTGAGTAGAGGGACTGCTGTGCTGAAACCATCTTTCTGGGGTGTTGACCTGCGCCTGGAAACAGGGCAGAAGGGAGTTTTATGTTTTGCCACATGTTGCTATACCAGTTCCAAAGCAATACAGGCAGGCTAAGAGGGGGATTCTGGTGTATCCTCCTCATTACAAGGTGGATGTTTCATGTGATCTTTGCATTTCTTCAGCCCTGTTCGTTTCAGGACTTGAAGAGCACTACAGACACAAGGTAGCCCCATAATAGCCTAGCCATCTGCGTTATCATTGGTATTTTTGCAGACAGACAAATAGCCTGCCCAAAAGAGCTATGCCAAGGCTAAGACTAAAACTGAATTTCATTACTTCTGCCATATTCTTTTAGTCACTACTGCAGTTCAAATCTTAAATCCATGTGTTGTCTCCTGTGCCATCTGCTTGCTTGGATCGTCATCCTTCTGTAAAATAAGTGGTCTTTCCTACATCCACCTCACAGCAAGGATCTGTTCATGCACCTCTTCTTTGTTTGGTCCTTTTAGGCAGGATCACAGGTACCCTCTTTCCGTCCGTATCTCTTGGCTCTTCTCACTCACCAGTCCAGCTGGACCACGCTGCACCAGTGCATCAAGCTTCTGCTTTGCAGAAACCGGGAGCAGAGGTGAGTCTTGTTTTTTGGGCCTTACAGAGAGTTCTGAGTTGGGCAATTTGTGTCTGAGAGAGAACAAACAGAAGCTGAGAACAAGAGCTGCTGCATTCCACAGTGTGTCTGCCAAGAGATGTAGCCCAGCCAAAAACAGGCTTTGAGAGAAGGATGCTGATTTCAGTCATGCTGATTTGTGTACCTTGATATAAATACTGCCCGCTGTTTGATGGAAGGAGCACATAAAGATTTGGCTGTGTTTTAAACAGGAAGTACTAATCGCTGGGTAATCCATCTAGCAATACCCTTGTTGGTAATCTTTATGAACATGGGGTTTGAAAGATGGCTTGGAAAGTGAGCTGATGGGACAGTACCCGGGCAGGCTCCGCTTGTTCTTCTGCTTGTAATAAACTCTATTACCAGTCTTTCTCTTTCTCCCTTCCTGGCAGTTCTGATCTCTGGTGCAGCCCTTGTTCTCAGCTCCTGTATGCTGCTCTCAAATACTGAAGTTCAGCAGGAGGAGCAGTATCTTGCTTAAATTTCTTACACATATAGACCGGGACACATAAACACTTAACAGCAGCAAGTCAGGGCGTGATTAAACTAGCATTATTTCTAAAGCTGGCAATATTTGTTTCTCACAATTTCGTTATTGATTTGCTCACTAACAATTTCAATTCTGCAATCCAGGGTAACAGGCAGGATGTTCTGCACAGTGGGACATTAAGGTCACTGGTCTGCTTGTATCAATTACTTATGTTCATGACAGATTTCTGGCCTTGTGGTGCAAGACTGTGTAGCCACCATACTCTTGCTGAATGCCAGTTGTTCAGCTCCATACCCTGTGTTGTGTTTACTGCAACAAATATTTAGTCATAATCTGGGAACAGAACCAAGCCCCTTCTTGGGACTTAATGGATCCTATTTTTACATTTGCAGATGTTTTTCTTCACAGTACTTGTGATGTTTAGAGACAGTACCATGTGTTTGTGTGCTGCCTGAGGGCTGTGTTGACTCTAATTGCAAATCTGTCTTCTTTTGTCTTCTGGCAGGTTTGATCCAACTGCATCCTTGGATTTCTTGTGGGCCTGTATTCATATCCCTCGGATCTGGCAGGGAAGGGACCAAAGAACTCCTCAGGTAGTGGATCAGTTCTTCCAAGTTTCTTTTCCGGATGGAGTGAGTGGTGATAGTTTCACACTGCATGAATTTCCATGGCCAAGAGGTGGCTGGAGTGATACAGGTGTAGCATGCCAAGTTTGCTGCCTGTACCTCAGCTGGTAACTTAGCTGCTCTGCTATGTTACATATTACAATGGCAGTTTTGGGTCCAAAAAGCCCATGTGAACACACATAAGTTTGCCCACTTGACATTTCCTCTGCAGCTCCTGTGGAGCTGCCACAATATCCATTACAGATCTAGTCAAAAGGCTGCTGCAGAGAGCAAGCTAAAACCCAGTGTGGGATAATTCCCATTTTGCCGTGTGAAAAGGGGATTGCATCTCTTTTCCAGTTTCCACATTATTGAAGTCTCATCTTAAGAGATACTCCATTCTATCTGGTGGAATTATAAATAGAACTAAAGATCTAGGGGTTCAATCAGGATTCATTTTGTGGTGTTCTTCATTACAGAAGCGCCGTGAGGAATTTGTGCTCCACCTAAAGGCACCAGAGTTGATCAGCATGGTGGAGTTGATCCTGGCTGAAGCAGAAACCAGACACCAGAACACAGAAGAGGCCTCCTGCACTCTCATCCAGTCTCGACTGCCTCTGTTGCTCAGTTGTTCTCATGGGGACCTTGAGAGCATGAAAAAAGTAACAGAGTATTTGACCAGCTGCATCCAGCAGTGGGGAAGCAGGTGGAGTTGCAAATAGAGAGCATGGTTTAATTGTAGTAACTTGGGCACAGGCAGCTAGGTAATGAGACTTGCCAGCATGTCTTCATTAATAATAGTGTTCTAGAGCCCATATTAAAAGTGCTTACCACATGTTATCCTCCCAAAGGCTTTAGGGGAATAAGATGTCACTTCAAGTGTTATTGGAACCAGGAAGGTGACCTTAAAAGTGAAATCGCAGGGCACTTCTGCTTTCAGGAATCGAAGATAAAATGCTCAACATAACTTTTTCTTTTAGTCAGTTGTTGTTTTTAATTACCAGTTCCTAATGAGGGATTTGTTGTCTACTCATCCCTAGAACCATTGCTAGTAACGCATCCTGCGCTGATCATTGTGATTGTTCTCAGAATTGAGACTTGATTGTTTTCTAACAGCTGCGTTAGCACTGCGGGGAGAACAGAAGATGCTGTCTTTGTGTCAGTGAAGCAAACTCACCTAATCCTAACTGCATTTCTGGTGATAGAAAAGATCCTTAGTAATTTCAGTTGCTGTTGCATGGTAATGCATCTGAGTACAGACTGCCAGAGATCTGCAGAGGGCAGGTGTGCCAAGTGTAGGCTGGCTAGTCTGTGTGTTGTACTGGTGACTACTTTTCCAGTTGAGATGTTGTTAACTGTGAGTACTAAGTGCAGGAATTCTGCTCCCTGGAGATGGAAGCAAAGCTTTCTTGCCCCATTCCCAGGGGTAACTTTGTACCTGCCATTTTTTAACTGCAGCATTGGAAATAGCCTAATGGTGGATCCCTGTAGGTTGTGCATGAATCCTTGTGGACTGCACAATTTGAGAGCAGTTCAAAAGAAGCACAGACTGAAAAAAAACACTGATTTGGATTAGTGGTGGCTGCCTTCTTACATCAGCTGTTTGTCATATGCAAGAAAGCTCTTACTAATGTGATGGGTCTGTGATGTTTGCTGGCTGAACTAAAGCAGTAACCAGAGGCTGACCTCTCCCTTTTTCCTTCAGTTCTGTGGGAAAATGCTGCCAGGACCTTTTGCTTCAGATATACCTGCAACTACCTGAGCAACTTGTGCCTATGCCTGAGATGCTTCTCACCAGTGAAGGAGCCAGAGACAGCAGCACTTGCAAGGTAAATTTAGAGGTACAGGAAAGCCCCTTTCCAGTTGCGCACGCAGAATGGATGCTATCTTGATGCTCAGACTAAAAGGAGAAAACTGGAAAATACTGCCTGGGTCATTTTGGTTTCTTAAGCTTGCTCTACAATTGCTCCTTCCCTGGCTGCACTCTCAGGAGTAGAGTTTAGGTGTGGTTTATTTTGCAGTGTCCCTCTGTAAAATATTTGAAGCTCCACTTACATAAATTTCTGTGTGCCAAAGGCTTCTGTAAAGCACAGATGTGCAGGCATCTGATTTTGCTTTGATGTCTGTGGGGACTGTGGACTTCAGATCCTGTGCCAGCTGGAAAGCTGCATCTGCTGGCGGGTTCTACCTGGAAATAAATTCTGTTAAACTCATCTGTAGTTGGAAAGTATTTGGGAAACACTGCTGAAGAGCTACAGGCTTCCTTTGCTTTAAACTTAACTGTTTACTCACTGCTTTTCTTTCTAGCTTGATGCCCTGGTTCACAGGTTCATAAACCTCCTTGCAGACACCAGTGACTCCAAGTCATCAGAAAGCCGCGTGTGGGATGCCAACATGGCCTGCAGGAAGCTAGCTGTGGCTCATCCTATCCTCCTCCTTAGGTACCACTCTCCCCTTTCACCATCTGTATAGCTGAATTCACTGAAAAGTATCAACCTTTGCTCTAGAAGGGGAGCAAGCTTGGAGCAATCATGCAGATTGTGTGGAATCTGTGTTCATGTATGAAAGTTTTAAGAGAGAGCAGCAAAGCCTTCTCTTCCATAAGAAGGCAGCACCGTTTTTGGCTCCTTGCTTGTCAGGAAACAATCCTCATGGAATTGCAGCCCAGAGAAGAGAAAATGGGTGGGAAATGGTTATTGCTGATTCCATGGACACTGGGATCAAACCCAAAACCTTGGGGAGAGGAGGAGGGACGCCTACAGGAGATGAGATGCAACATGTGACTGTACCTAGGAAGAGGCTAGAGCTGGATGTTCTGTTTGGTGTTTCAGGCACTTGCCGATGATTGCAGCTCTGCTGCACGGCCGTGTTCACCTCAATTTCCAGGAGTTCAGACAACAGAACCACTTGACCTTCTTCATACACGTCCTGGGGATCCTGGAGCTGCTTCAGCCGCAGGTCTTCCAGAACGAGCACCAGGCGGCGCTGTGGGACTGTCTGCTCTCCTTCATCCGGCTGCTGTTGGTAGGCAAAGTCTCTGCTGCGCAGCCCCATGCGGGCTGCCAGCCGCTAGAGGGGGAAGCTAATATAACACCCCTCATACGAAGGGAGAACCTTGGCTCGGGAGCCAAACGGTGCATCAAGTACCTCGGAGAGCTTAAGGGGGGGCTGGAGATCAGGAATCTAATCCCTGGTACACAGAGGTGCAGGACTGGGCAAGTGCATCACTGCTGTTTTTTTTTTTTTTTTTTAAACTCTCATCGTCCCTACCCTTTCTCAGAACTACAGGAAATCCTCACGACACCTGGCTGCCTTCATCAGCAAATTTGTCCAGTTTATCCAGAAGTACATCACATGCAATGCACAAGCAGCTGTCACCTTCTTGCAGAAGCACTCGGATCCACTCCAGTAAGCTTTCTTACTCCAGTTAGCCCATGGAGAGCTTGCTTAGGCAGGGTGCCATGAGGTAATCAGACAGGAGACAGCAAGAGAATGTGACAAGAGCTGTTATGTGGCACTTTTTCACCCTTGCTTTGCCTGAATGTCTATTGAGATGAGCAGTGTCTCCCTTCTTACAGATGGAAACTAAGCCCAAGGAAGTCAGGTGACAATTTGAACTCGCATAATGACTTAAATGCCTCTATAAGGCATTGTAGTGACCTGCAGTCATTTCCAGAGAGCCAGCAGGAGAAGCTTTATCCTGAGCAATGACTGCAGGATCATAGCTGCAGATTCAGGGACAAACACATTTGAGTTCTAGTTATGCTGAATGGAAGAATCTTGTTTCTGCTTCTGAGAAACTGTTTCTACCACATTTCATGTATATGAAGGTAGTTGTCTTCACACCCTTCCAGCTATTTAAACATGCCATCTGTTCCACTAGTGACCTGTCATCGGACAACAGTGACCTAGCAATGTTGAAGTCCCTCTTGGCTGGGCTGAGTCTGCCTAGTAGAAGTAGCATCTTGGACAGAGGCTCTGAAGAAGAAAAGGATGGTGAGTCTGACTAGGGTGGAAGAGTAATTCCAGCTGGTGAACCTGCAGTACTTTTTGGAGTGCAGATGGTTTTGTGGGCTATATGCAGTGTTTAGCATACTCCTAATAACAGCCCAGTGAAAGGGTATTTGGAGTGGAAAATGACACTTGTATGCTCAGCAATCTGAAATCAGTATCTGGGATGGGTTAGTTTGGTTTTCTTTCAGTGGTACTGCTACTAGTGCAGAAGAACAGCATTTAGGAGAATTTTCATTATTGTGGATTTTACCTTCCAAAGCCTCACTGTCAGGACACCCTAAGGGTACATTCTCTTCTCTGCTCTTCTCTTTACAACTTGCAAGGGAAAACTATTCAGGTCAGGAAGGTTCATTTTCTTTGCATCAGCTGAGGGGTACCAGAAGGTGCAGTGAGGCTAGAGGCTGTGAAAGCCAGGAAGTATATTCAAGTATTGCTGGTCAGCTGATTACTGGTAGGGAACACTGGGCTTATTTCCCTGTTAAAACTATGTAGACTGTCACAAGCAACTTGTTCTCTCTCTGTCTCAGATGAAGCAGCAGCTGGCTCTCTCCCCCTTGTCAGCGTGTCTCTCTTCACTCCTCTCACACCAGCTGATATGGCCCCATATATGAAGAGGCTCTCTCGAGGCCAAACGGTTGAGGGTAAGTGAGGACCTGCAGAGCTGCACAAGAACATAGGGCAAATGCAGACAGGCACCAACCCTGTTACTTATCTGTCAGCTACAGGCCAGTTTCCTGTTTGTCTTGTTTGGTAGTCTCCAGCAGTTAGGATGTGTGTTCGTTTCGGATGAACTTGTCCATAAACTTCTGTGATTCTGTGACAGGCTTCCTATGATGCTGTTGTCACTTAGCGCAGCAGTGCTGAAACTGTCTCTTCTTTGGAGCTTTTCAGGGATTCTGAAGGTGCTGTGGGAGGTAGTATGAGTAATTCAGGGAGTACTGCAGTCCATGTTCAGCCAGCACTGATCCACTATCCCAGCTCTGGAGTATGCTGATAGGAATGCCAATTTTTTTACACTATAAAACTATCAAACTGATTAGAAGCAGAATTTTTAGGAATCCCTGGAAGACGTTTGTGAAGGAAAATCATGTTAACCTGGCATATGGCAACAACATGCTTCTCCAAAAGCCTTCTGAAGTCACAGGTGTCGAGTGTTAATATCAGACATAAGTTGTAGTATTGGGGTGACAGTATTCCTTCCACCCTAGAAACGGGGAATAAGGTGGTTCTCTGGAGTTGGAACCTTACAGCCTAATCCACTCTTTCCCTTGTCCATGTCGTGGCAGTGCTGGTGTCCCCTGCTTGGGCAGTTTGGGATGTGTTGATCTAGCAAGTGATCTACCTGTTCTCATCCTTTTTGAAGAACTGCCTTTACTCTAGCTGTATATGCAAGTAGGAAAACTTGACTGGTTGAGAAACTGGGTTGTTGTAGGTCCTTTGCTGGATCAGTAAATGTCAGTCACCCCTTTCAATGTGCATCTTCCACCAGACATTTTGGAGGTGCTGACAGACATTGATGAGATGTCCAGACGGAGGCCAGAAATTCTTGCCTTTTTTTCTGTGAGTATGGTGTCTCAAACTGCTACTGGAAGTAGAAGATTCTCTTCACCAGAGTCTGTGTTGCGCAGCTAGCTTAAGTGCTCTTCTTCCTCTGCGTTTTGGGGGGTTGTTAAATTTCCTCTAGGATGCTGCATTTTCAGTTAGGCTTGCTGACAGCAGGCAATATATACTTCCCTACTGTCTTCTTTCCATTGCATGCTGGGTCCATCATCTACTTTAACTTCCCTGTATATCAGAGGAAGAAGTAACCTGTCCCCTTTCCAGTAATGGGCAAGGAGCGGGCAGAACAGCTCCATAAAAAACACAGGAATGCAGGGAAAATTCAGCTGTCCCATGTGCCATAAGATTACAGAAGGGTGCTTTAAAGCATTCAAAACAGGATAATCCTTATTACAGTGGGATTTCCTGTCCCAGCCAGTACCTGCTGGATTGATGCTGGAGGGGTAAATAATGCAAGTCTGCACAGTTTTGATCCCTCTATGGCCCCGTGATCCTTATTTGTGCATCTTCTCCCAGATGAACCTACAGAAGCTGATGAGCTCATCAGAGGAGTCCTGCCGAAATCTGGCCTTTAGCCTGGCTTTGCGCTCCATTCAGAACAACCCCAGGTGAGGACCGTGGGGACTCAGGCGGTTGTGGGTGGCTGATGGGTGCTGACTGCCCACCTTGTGTTCCTGTTGATGGTGATCTGGATTGTATTGACATCATGATGTTTTATTCCCAGCATTGCTGCTGACTTCCTTCCTACCTTCATGTACTGCCTCGGCAGCCGAGACTTTGAGGTAGTACAGACAGCACTGAGGAACCTGCCTGAATACACCCTGCTTTGCCAAGGTAAGTTGGTGTCTGCCTTCTCTGGTGCACGCTTGGTGACTTTGCAATGGTCAAAACTGGGCTCCTGTTCTGAAAGCAGCCTCCCTGGGAAGTTGCTAAGGGTCAGTGTTGCCTAACCTAGTCCTTCAAACATGCTGGTCATTTGTATCAACAGCAACGTTGGTCTGAGCGTTGCAGGAGAAGTTTGCCATAAAGACAAGAGAGGCATCCTTGAAATAGGTTTGCTCCTTTATGATTTTTCTCTCTGAGTTGTGATCTCTCAGATAATCACACACCCACAGGGCTACTAGAGGGTGAATTATGCCCTGTTCTTGCAGAGGGAGGAATTTCTTGCACAGCTACAGATGTTCATCCAGGTGTTCACTGGCAGACTGCTGTGCTCAGGCCAGTCCTCATGCTGTCTTTCCTTTCACAGAACATGCTGCAGTGCTACTGCACAGAGCCTTCCTGGTGGGGATGTACGGCCAGATCGACACCAGCTCTCAAATTTCAGAGGCCTTGAAGGTTCTGCACATGGAGGCCACAATATGAGCCCATGGTTCTGGGAGCTCCGCTTTCAGAGGAATTTAACTGGACTCATTGGCTGCATTGAGGCCCTGTAAGAAGGCACTGCATTTCAGCCAGTGTGCTGGGGGATCACAGAGATGATGCAGCAGGCCAGACTGTGCTGGAAGAGGAGTGTGCTCACTGAAGCTCAGAAAGGGGCAAGGACAAATCTGTCTGGCTAAGTTGCCATTACTGTGGGGAAAAAAAATCTCCTGAATATTGTGCCAAACAGGGACCAGTTTTGTTATGGAGTCTTAAGGCAGTGGCTCTTGCTCTGTTTTTTTTTTTTTGATTATTTTTTTTCTGCAAGAGGATAGAGCAGAAGGGAACATTGGCCTTCTCACTTGAAGTCTCTGCACTCTGTGTTGGAGGAAATGTGGATATGTGCAGGGGAAGAGACCATTTTTTTTTTTTGGGGGGGTGGGGTGGGTGAGGTGTTGTTTTTTTGTTTTTCTCCAATTAAAATTATCTTGTTTCCATTGTGCCTTTTTCTGCTTCATGCTGCCTTTGATGTAGCTTGACATCTTCTCTCCCTGTTCTTCATCCTCTTGTTATTCTAGACAATGATTCTGTGGAAGACCTGTCTGTGGCCAAATGCATGCAGAGCCCTCTTGGCATTTTACAGTTTATGCTGGAGGAAGTTTAGAAGGGTCAGTGGTATACAGGAGATGAATGTGATGACTGGGTCTTGGTAGCACCAATTGCTGATGAGATCTTTTAAAAGTTTTCTTAGAAAACAGTTCTTTAAAGTCGATTAAAGCAGACTTCTTGGTACATCTGCAAACACCCCAGTAGCTGGCCACTGGCACAGCAGCTGGATTTGAACAAGCAGCTGGATTGCCTCTTTGGGATCTACCAGGTTCTCCCTGTGATTCTTCTCCTGGCCACTGCTGTCTGATCCTGGTCTGCTGACAGGCGTGATGGTTTACTTGCCAGCTGTCACAGGAGGACAGAAAAGGAAATGGCTTCCTTCCCATTGCTCCACAGCAATTACTGCTCTTTCTACAGTCTCATTCTATTCACTGGTTTACTTTCACAACACTTGTCTCTTTTCATCTCATATTCCACTTGTTAGTAGAGAATCTTTCTAGTATCCTAAAGACAAAGATCCTAGAGGAATTTTATGGACAGCTGTAGATAAATATTTCCTTGCTGGTGGCAGGGATAGTTGTAACCTCATGGGTGGCCAGGTGGAGAAATATTGTCCATTATTGTCATCCACAAGAAATGCTACAGCTGAACACTTTTGCTGATGTGTGAAAACTTGAAAGAATTGCAGGCTTTGCAGAGAGTTGGAGGAGAAAAGGGAGAGAGATGAACTTCCCAACTACTATAAGTAACCTCGCCTTGCCTTTAAATAAATAGATTAGAGCTATTGCTTAAGGATGCAACATGCTTTCTTCCTCAGCAGCATCTGCTTCATATCCAGAGCTGCTACTGTGGCAATTAGCTGGATATAAATTATGTGGAGGAACAGCTGAAGAAGATCAAGTCAGTGAAATGGTTTTCCTGAGGGGCTTGGTGACAGCAGGATTAACGCCTGTCTAAAGAGTTCCCAGTGAGATTACTGGCTCCTCTCGCTGTAGTCCCTTATCAGACATCATTAAAACACTGCTCAGTTTGTCAGAGCACGGAGGTATTTCGCTTGGTGCTGCTGTGTGCCCAGAGCCACTGGGAACTTGTGGGACTGGCTGGGAAAGGGTTTTTCACAGGACTTTGAGCCAAGGAGAAAAAAAAAATGTCCCAAAGTGGTCCTTTGCTGAAGAGGCTCTTTGTGGATGAAGCTTTCCAGAAATCCCATTCCAGGGCTGCAGCTACAAACATGGTAAAAAAATAAAAATTGTGTGGTTGACCTCAAATTCTACGATGCCTGCTTGGAGTTCTCTCCTCTGAGCAGACCAGCTTCATAAGGCCTGGTTTGGAGGAGCAGAAGATGTTTGGATGGTGGCAGAACTGTTTAGCCACCCCTCACTGCAGGATAGCCAGGCTTTGTAGAGCAGTGGGAAAAGAGGTGTGTTGGAGAAGGCAGAAACAGCATCTTTTATCATCAGAAACCATCTTCTGGGAGATTAGGAAACAAATCCAAAAAGAGAGGGTAGAAGCTGTGCTGTAGAGCAGGGTATTTCTACTGATATCCCAAAAGAAAAAAACATCATCTGTGATTTGTTTGTCTGCTTTCTGCTAAATTGAAAGTTCCTGCTTGCATTTGCTCTGCTGCCATCCTCCACTTGAAAGCAGTGGAACTGAGCAGGCTGCCCTGTCTTGGAGCATACCACTGAAACCAGACCATGGCTGAGAAGGGGGTGCCGAGGGGTACCTGGGTGTGTGGAGACAGCCCAGGGCTGGAGCCCATCCTTAGCTCTAAAATGTTAGCAGCAGCACTACTGATGCCCTGACACCTGCCTGCCTTTTAGTCTGCACTCTGTAACTTTCATCTCTGCCTGACTGAGCACCTTCTCTCTTCCCATCCCTCCTGGGCTGACATCATTATCCTTAGCAGGTCTGCTGGGCTCCTCCTGGGGGCTGGGGCCATGTCCTGTGCCTTTGAGAGCTGTTGACTTGCTTGGAAGAGGAGCAAGGAGGAGGTTTGCAGTGTTGTTCCTGGCTGAGTCCACAGAGGTTCATGAGACTCACCCAGTGGAAACAGCAGCTGCTGTCTGCATGTCAAAGGACATGTCCCAAAGTGGTCATTTGGATGCTCTGCCACAGCTGCTGCAGTTGAGAGCTTCCTAGGAGAGTCGTGAGCTGCCAGAGCTGATGTCTGGTGGTGTCCACCTGGAGCAGAGGAAATTTTTCAAAAGCCAGCGCTGGTCTCCTAGGACATCCTGGGAATCCCACACAGCTCTAGAGGTAAGGTGGAGGTGGTAAAGGGCTGAGGAGAAATGGGAGCTCAAGAGGGGCTGCAGGGCCCCTCTGCTAAGCACTGGCAGGCAAGGACAGGGAAGGAACACCCTGGGTGGTTTAATGATGATGCCTCCAAAACAAGCTCCAAGCATGCTGAGGCTGCCCAAGGTGGGGGCTGGCTCCTTCCCTCTTCTGTAGAGCTAGTTGGACCTGCCATGGCTTTTGTTCTTGGTTCTCCTGTGCCTGGAAGGCTTTTGCTTTGCTTTTGGGATGCTTCTTTGGAGGAGGATGTTTGTACCTGCTGCAGCCACAGCAAGCAACTGCCAGCGTAACGTAAGGGGCTGTTTCAGCCTGGGGAGACTTGGAATCAAGGCAGTGTCCAAGAAGGCAGTGGAGCTCTGGAAGGGCAACACATGCCATTGCAAAATGGAGAGCTGTCTCTGGGAAGGGGATGGAGGTGGTGACTCTCATCTCATCGTGAGGCCTCACCACATGTACACCCAGTGTCAGCACAACCCATGCTCACAGAAGCAACCATGGATATCAGGGCACGTAGTGGCTGGCAAGACTTTGTTGGAAGCTGAGCTGGATGGAGGCTGGTGCAGCAGCAGCATGGCCCTGTGCATGCCAATTCCCCAGGGCAGGGGCAGTGGTGCTGGTACAGCCAAGAGCAGGACATGACTAACCAGGGAGGTGCCTGCCCATCCTGACTCAGTGGCAGCAGCCTCTGGGGCATGCGTTACACTGGAGAACTGGAACAGACCCAGCGCTGACCTCAGAGGTAAATCTGCCGACCCACTGTCGGCAACAGAAAGGCAGGGAGAGGCAGAGGCTCTCCAGGTAACTGCTAGCAAACAGGCTTTCACAGACAAAGGCATCAACGTTTTGCCAGCCATTAGAATACAGGAAGGAAAGAGAAGGAAAGCAGCAGCGTGCAAGAAGCTTCGCACAAAAAAAAAGAGAGGGGAGAAGTCCATCTCCATTACTTATCATGTATGTGTAGATGTGGGCTGTGGAGCCTATCCGGTGACTGCTCCCCAGGGCCCCACCATCTTCTTCAGCCCATTTCATCTGTGGCCTCTGTCAGTGACAACTATAGTTCTGCCCTTCTCTGACCTCAATTAACTTCCCTCTGGCCACACTGCTGTTCAGGACAGCATGATTCACACTTAAGTCAGGGAGTTATTCACTAAAAGCTAAAAATATTAAGACTCTTGTTAGCTTTGGGTTTGCCAAAGCCAGCCCCACACCAGCCAAGTAGCCTGGCTTCTAGAGAAGTAGCATTTGCCTAAGGTGGAGTTATGTTTAAACCTCTGTGTTGCCTCTCTGTGTATTTAGATAATTTGGCCCTAAAGCAGCAGAAAATAGAGCTTGTATTTTCTCCTGCTTTTGAATTCAAGAGATCTTAATAATAACATTTCTTCCTGTCCTGTGTAGTTGGTGTTGTCTTGCCTTTGGCCTTGCCCTGTTTGTGTGAACAGCATCTCTAACTGAAAAGATATTGGGCAAAAGAACGTCAAGACCCCCAGCAACAATTAAAAAATTCATTAAGCTACAATAGGCTGGTCATCACTGGGTAATTATTAAGCTGTAAGAATTGCTAGTTGTCTTATTAGCGTTAAACAATTATGCAAATAATGTAAAACATACCATAAAAGTAATAAAATTACTTTTTTTTTTTTTTTTTTTTTTTTTTTTTTTTTTTTTTTTTTTTTTTTTAAATCAGTAATGAGATTTTATAACTAAAGCAATGCTTATGGCTTTGCTCTCTCCAGGGTTTATTGGGAATGCCTTTGGTGAGGAGCGAAACCTCTAATGGTGCTTGGTGCGGGGTGAGTAGGACATCTTGAACCGCATCTACTGCCAGTCTTCTTGCAGGGCTCATAGTGCCGCCACACCAGGCTGTGTGAGGACACGTGGTGCTTTAGAGGACCACATGGTGGTCACAGGGCTAAAGCAAGACTGGAGAAAGACAGTCTGAATTCTGCGTTATCACGGGCTTTCTGCAGTGCATCTGGCTTTGTTCTTCCTCAGATAAAACACTGGGCTTCAGGTTTGGCCTGGGTGGAAACATCAATTTAGAGCAAAAGTGGAAAGTCCTGCCCTTCAAAGTTATTTTATTTAAAGGATTTTATCTCTAGCTAGTAACCTGAGGTAAGAGCTGGCCTCTCTTCCTGGTAAGGAACCAGATGGATTTCAGAGTTCAGCTCTGAGTCGAATGCTGAAAAAGTGGCTTTGTGTTCCAGTGAAACAAGAATAAAGTCTTGTTTGCCCATATTGCCATGAATCGGAGGGTTCATTTACTCGTGTCCACAAGGAGCTTGGAAAAGGCAAAGGGCTTCTTTGCTAAGAATGTTAACACTGTTAATCACTAACAAATATTATTGTGTTTCCTGGCTTTAAATTCTGCTCTGCTGATAACACACAGCATTTCAAAGCAACCGAGCCAGCTCCTGCTCCAGGGTGGGTCCTGCTCCCATGGTGATGCCATGACAGATACGGTTCACCTCACCCAATCTCAGGATCCAAAGAGGTTTTGATCAGCAAAACATACCTTCACTTTCTCTTTCTGAAAAGAGCAGTGAAGTTAGTGGCTCTTGGAGAATTGCATTTTGTCATGGCCTTGTAAGGATCAGAGATCACCACTGGCCCATTTCGGCTTTCTCGAAGAGCAGGGAAGGTCACCTTCTGGCAAGCACCCTTCCTGTTTCCCTCGGAGTGCTGCTCTTAGCTCCCTGATGTTCTCTGGTGCCACACAAAGCTGCTGCTCCTCTCTCTTTGTTTTTCCTTCTCACCTGGTGCATAGGATGCAGCATGCGAGCAGTCTCCCATCCTTACTGCTAGGAAATGGCTGACATTAATCTCCTGCCTGTCCCTCAGTCACTGTTCTGGGGACATGAAAGTCAACAGGCCACCTAGGTGGCAGGCAGGAGGGACTATAAGGGACAGAGACTCGGCTTCTTTCAGTCAGATGTTGTGTTCCACCTGGGTGACAGGACACGCTTTGCCCTGATGCTCACTGGTTTTAGTGCTTTGAGGTTTTAGGATAATGGATTTACCATCTACAAGCTTCTCAGAGGCATGTGTTGTGGAGAGATTTACCCAAGTGTCTTTCTCTGTAACTTCACATTTCACTTTCACCTTCTTTCAGTGGAAATTCGTGTTCAGACTTGAATTTTTTAATAACTTTGTTCTGCTACTTTGTAGGTCAAACTAGCCAGACTCTGAGAGACAGTATCATGCTGAAACATTTCCGTAGCTGCAAAATTGTTGGGGCTTTCTTTTCTCTGGTTCGGGCTTTTCTGTCTCTGTGGAGTCAGCCTGGCTGCCTTCTGGGAAGAGAGAGCTGATGAGGCATGTTACTGATGAGACGCGTGCTTTTCCCTTCTTGTTTTGAATCCCTCAATTTAATACAAGCCATTGGCAGGGGAATGCATGAGAGCTCTTGGCTACAGCACACGCTTCCTATTGTTGGGAGTGAACAGCCCTGTGTATAGCCTGCAGCAAAATTATGAAGTAGCTCAATTTGATCTCCTGATTTCCCACAATAGTTAAAAGATGTGATTTTCCAGTCTATGATGTTGTGCACTCTCACCAAAAGTGTTAGTTGATTCTCAGCTTCATGAGGCCCCAGGCTGTCTGATGTGAGGGTTCAACCCTTTCCTCAAGTCCTCAAAGCAAGAAATATTGGCTTGTTTTTCACTGGGCTTTAGGATTGCTCTTGGCATATATTAAACTTTTTCTCTACTAATGGTAAAGCCCAGGATACTGCATATGAAAACCAGGATAAATTTAAGAGGTGATGTCAGAGAGTGATCCCCACCAGCCACAGCAACCATCAGAAAACACTCAGCATTTCTCTGTAGTAGTTTGGTATCTGGGAAGAGAACTAAAAAGGACTGAGAGGGAAGAAAAGGGAAAGTGTCAGTAAATACAGAAGAATAAATCACTCCCTGTCTGTGGCCTTCTGTGCTCCAAGAAGCTTCTGAACACGCCCTGGGAGGCATGAGGACAAGGTGTGCAAAATGAGGATAAGGACATATAACGCTCCTCCAAGGAAAAGATGTAAAAGGGAAAAACACAATCCAGAGTAAAGGCTTGTAAGCTTCATTCCATGAGGAATGTCCTGTGAGAACAGCAGTTGTTGGTAATGGGTAAGCAGCTGCACAGACAGCGCTGCTCCTGTCCTCCCCGGTTCCTCTCTCTAGTGGTTGTTAGCTTACCTGTTGGTGAATTAAAGGCTCATCACGGCTATAAACTCCTGCTGAGCTTTCCTTAATCACCAACTAAGAACACCACACAAGTCGCTGATGTCTGTATTTTGAAAAGTCATTACTGGGACAGTAGTAATGCTAGTGCTGCATTAGCTAACTTGTTCGGCGATGTCATTTTAATCACCTTAGTGTATAATGTGGACCTGCTTCTTTTGGTGTACCAAGGGCTGTGTCTCCAACCTTACTTACTTATTCTTGGGATGCACAGCTTGAAGCCAATGCCTAACAGATTCTTCTTTTGGTGTCTGCAAGCCTGGATGCCTTTCTGATAGGACCACCTTGGTCAAACACAGATGACTGGGCTCAGTATGAGGAGGAAAGAGGTGAAACGTAGTGGCCTGTGAGACACAGAAAACAGCAGCTGCTCTCAGAGTCCAGCCTGTCTTTCCGCTCCGTGAATCTGTGTCCCCTGCCACCCAGCCCCAGCTGCCCCTTCCCAAAGTGCAAGGTAATGAGAAGGCACTAACCACATCGACTCATTAAGCTGGGTTTGTTAGAAGACAGATTGTCATGTTAAACAAATATACTTTAAAAAAACTAAGTATCATTCCCTGTGCTGTGCCCCATCTGGGCCATTAGATCTGAAAGGGGCAACTACAGCTGTGTCAAAGCTAGGCTCAGAAGCTGATTTCCACCACTGATTGGCAACAACTCCATTCTCAAACATCATTTTTTTGTCTCCTCATTTCCCAGTGCTGCGCTATTTAGATTGCAAGCACAGCAGGGAGACACATAGTGCTAAACAAAACAGTCTTTGGGATTCAAAGAAAAAAACCTCCCCAAATGCATTTCCTAAACCTATCACATCCTTTTAATTTCTCACAAGGCCACTTTCCTAAGTGACCTGATGACAGAGGATAGGGAGGGCTGCCCATCTGCCCATCCTTAGCCAGTTTCCTTTTCATGAATTCTGCAAGTTTCATTAATCTAATGAAAAGGTGGTGTGGAAACGAACCGGGACAGCTCAGCTTTCAGAGTTCCAGCACTGCAGTGCTGGAAGTTTCCAACCTGCAAGAAAGCAAGCATCTTTTCTAAGGCAGAAGACAAAGAATCAACTTTGAGTGAATCCAGCTTTTCTACTGATTGGTCCCTTGGTAGTTTGATTAATTCTGAGTGCAGATGTTTATCCCTTCCTTCACAGAATGCACCCAGTACTCAAAAGCAGGCTTGCTGTGCCATATTTCCTACTTGCCACACTGTTCTGTTATTGTTACGGTTGTGCAGCAACATATGCTAAGGCCTTATTACAAGGGATTCCTATAAATGGCATAAAGGATTAATAATGTATTTATAACACAACTTTGTTTTAGTATAAAGTGATCTATAAATTTGTAATAAATGTTTTATAATGTTTTTGTAGCCTGTTATAAATGATAAATGGGAGACTATAGATGCCACATCAAATATTCATGCTGCATTGTGTGCATTATTATGCCGTTACTGTTCAGGAAACCATTAATAATAAAGTGAATGGAGATGTAAAAGTTGCTGACGTGCCCAGCAAGCCATTTATAATGAAATGTATAATCCTTACCATAAAGTAAATACATTGGCCAGTGACTGTTGATGAAATGGAAACACACTGAATTATTTGTAAGGTATTTATATATTAATGTATATTATCCATATAATGTCATAGAAATGCCATTAATATATTATATTATATGTATTATTAATTATTTTTACCTAATTTATAGGCAGCTCCTAAAGTGTTACCTTGTCTCTTCTGCAGTCCTACAAGAGCGTATCTGGTGAGCTATTTTTTGGATGTGTGCGCTGCAGGGTGATTGTATAACTGAGCCCTCACTGTGCTTTCCCTGGCTGTGGGCAGGCCACCCTGGGCAGGTCCACAGCTGACAGGCTTACTTTTGGCTCCTTACCAAGCCACTCTACTCTTACCTCTCTGTTGGGAAAGCAGCCCGAATTCATCCACACTGAGATCACCATAGGCTTTCCTTGCACTTGTTGGATTTTGCTCTTCCTATGGCTCCTCGCTTCACCAGTGGCTCAGCACAGCTGTGTGTGAGCAGCGGAGGCTGCTCCAGGTGATCATCTCCACACGCTTACGGCTTTCTGGCTGCTGGGATCCTGACCTCTTGCTCCCCATATGCTGCAGCCTCGTGTCCCCGTGATCTCCGGTCGTTCCACTCAGCTGTGCGCTGGACGGCCGTACCTTGTCCTCACTGCTCCTCATGCCACGGGCCTCCATGGTGAGGTGCAAAAATTGCGAAGCCAGGGCCTAAAACGTGGGTCCCCTGCGGTCACCAGGAAGGCTGAAGAAACAAAGTGCATCCCCTTTTCAGCAAGAAGGAAACTTATTTTTTTGGGTGTGCTTGTGTGTGGAGGAAGCTCCCCTTGTCTTCGTACCCCCACGCAGGGCCGCGCAGACCCCACCTTGCGCGGCCTGCCGCCCTGCCGCCCCCCAGGACTCCCGCTCCACGCAGCAGGCAGCCGCCCCGCTACCACACACGACGCCCAGCTGCGGCGGCCCTCAGCGCACGATTCCCTTCCCACCGAAAACACGACTTTCGCGGCTCTTCTCCTCACACGCAACGAAGCCCGGCCCGGGCGAGGCCGGCCTCCCGGAGGCGGGCCGCGAGGGGCCGCCGCCGCCC
>VXAV01007605.1:49800-104902 GCA_013399715.1 Alectura lathami
GGCGAGGCTGCGGCCCCCGCAGGCACGTGTGCCGCAGGCAGGGTGGCCGCGGGCCCTCGCCTTACCTGCAGGCGCAGCCTTCCCAAAAAGGGGCCTGGCCCAGCTCTCGGGAGATGCCGCGGTCAGGCGGACTTCGTGCGAGATGCGAGCTCTGCTAGCTCCAGTGCGGGAGGTCTCCAAGCAAAAAGCTCTGCTCTGAGTGCTTTTTCCTTTTTCCCTCCGTCTTCGTGGGGCTGTGGTAGGCTGTGATGGCAAGAAAATAATTCAAAAAAAAATGTCCTTTTTGTTGCAAAACAAGTTCAGGCACTGTTTTGGGAAATGTTTCCTTATTTGCTGTGTTTGTTTAGGCTTAGCTTTCCTCCCCAAATGGCAATGCAGTCAGCTATTAGTTGAGAAACAAGCGCTGTTTAAACAAAATGCAGTAGAAAAGCTGTGAGTTTCCAGGCGGGCTGCGCTGCCAGGTATCTAACAGAGCTGTGCAGAAAAGGGCTTGCATCTTCCCCAGCCGGCTTGCAGGGCGATTGTCCTCCTTACAGAGGGGCCTGTTGTCCATGCTACGTGGGCAGCGCCTGGTAGCTGCATTCCTGCGAGTTACTTGTTTTCCCATCCAGAGCTCTGTCTGTGGGAGGCAAAGTGTTTTGCAGCTCTTGCTGGTTTCTTTGCTGCTGTCCCATGGGTTTTGACCTGCCTCTGCCCAAACGTAACCTCTGGGTATGTAAATTGCTGAAGGAAACTGTAAAAAAAACTAGGAAACTTCCTAGTTTTTGTCTTCTTTTTAACTTCTGGGCTCTTTATGCTTTGAGGTGGGGGGTTGAGGAGGTCGGGGAGCCGCACAGAGATCATCCAGGAGTATTGTTTTAAGCATGAGATCACTCCTAGTCTGACGTGGCTGACTGGTGGAGGATTGGGGTGTGTCTTCTGTACTGGGGTTTTCCTGTCTTTCCTTGAATTCCTTGGTCTCCCAGTACAGCCTGCCACCTGTACCTATGTTTTCAGCTCTGTTACAGGTGTCTCACTGCTGGTGGAAGCCCAAGGAGAAGCTATCCTTTGGCTCTCTTTCCTCTCTGTTGGTTTGAAACTTTGAAGGGGCCAGAGCAGCTTTGGCAGCAGGAGGCTGTGCAGGAACTTCAGGCGCACCCGCTCTGCCATCCCCTCCTTGCCAGTGTTTGGTTAGTCACCATGGTGTTGCTGTGCATGGCTTCCTGACATGCTGTCACATCCATGTGACTCTAGATATTTCCTTTCCTTCCTTTCATTCACAGTCCCAAAGGTATGAAATATTAGGGCAGAAAGGTTGATGTGATGGGAGGTGCTGAGGGAGGGCCTGGGACCCCTTCCTGGCCAGCTCCGCAGCTAGACCATCCAGAGTGTGGGTGTGAGCAGAGGCTCAGAGCTGAGAACTGGAATAATGAAGTTGATCAGTTTAGGGGGTTGTTATAATCCTTGAACTGTGCACTGAGAGTTGCGGATAGACATATCTTAAGTAAATGCTTCAGTGCTGGAGAGGGGAAATGGTTCTTGCAATATCTCTGTTCCCGCTGAATTCCTGTTGTGATGTAAATCCTGCCTGCCTTTATGCAGGACCTTACAGAAACCCTTTCTAACATGAACCAGCTCAGCAAGGCTGCTTGAAGGTTAAAGAGAAGGTTTTATCTGTGACCTCCCTCCTCAGTGTCAGTGGTGCAATGCAGGAAAGCACCAGGTGTATCCTTGACTGAGCAAAGTCCTGCTGTAAGTAAATTACACTTTCAAATGGCTGGCGTCTCACGCTACCAGATGTCACGTGTACCTTGGCTCCTGGGGCTGAATACTTGTGCAGCTTTCCTGGGAATCCA
Source organism: Alectura lathami (assembly GCA_013399715.1). Classification (NCBI taxonomy): domain Eukaryota; kingdom Metazoa; phylum Chordata; class Aves; order Galliformes; family Megapodiidae; genus Alectura; species Alectura lathami. The sequence continues at coordinate 51,636 of VXAV01007605.1, forward strand.
TAAAAGCCGTTTTGGTGGTTCAGGAGCCACTGGCATGGAAGGGTGTCTGGGTGCGTGTGTGGCTGTGACTCCTGCTTCCTGGAGACTTGAGATGGTTTATCCTGAGCTCCTCCCCTTGTTCCTAGGAAAGATCCTAGTTGAAGATTAAAAGCATCATACTGAAAATAAAACCAGAATTCGATAACCGGTGTTTGGAGAGCCCAGTGTGTTTGCTGCTGCTCTTGTGTATAAATCACTTGCAGAACACGATTCAGTCATGGCAGCAGAGTTTTCTAGCAGTATGTTTTCTGTGTTGGTTTACATTCTTGTGCTGAGGAGTGCGTGATGTGGAGAGGGGATTTCTCCTTGGAGGAGGCTGAGAAATACACAGGAAAACTTGAAGCAATTGCAAAATGTGGTAATAATCACGTGCTTCTCTTGTGGATTACATGGGTCAGAGGACAGGTTGGTGCAGGGCTCTTCGTGCTTCTTGTTTTCTTGCTAGAAAACATACGGAGAATGTGATAACTCCTCTCAGACTTGGCTGGTGTCAGTTTGTATGTTATCAGTGAGCAGGGCAGGCTGTGTAAAATTAGAAACCCATTTCCAACTCACTTCCTACTCACCGAGGATGCGCAGACAGACTGGGCTCTGGGGGAGTGAATTACCATGGAAATCCATTTCTCCTTCATCCCAGCTGAAGCGTGTTTGGTACCCAGCCCCAGCCAGGCCCGAGCCCATTTTCTGGGATGGTGGCTGAACGCTGAAGTTCCTCACGTCGGGGGATGTGCAGACCTGCAGCGGTGTGCTGCGGGCTCTGCTCTGCAGCTGCTGGGTGTGATGGCACTGACTGAACAGGCTCCGGCTGGAGGTTTCCCGGTCCTCAATTTGATCAGTGATTTAGAAGCAGCAGGGGAGCCACGCACGCTTGCTCCAATATTGGTGCCAGATGTCAAGGAAAGGTTTTGATTAAGCTCCTTCTTTTCATCCTGGATCCTGCTTTTTCCCAGAGTGCTGGCGGGTGTTTAGCTCAGCATTCTGGGAACAGGCTGGTTGTGAAATCCCCCTTGGCGTCAGTGCGCTGGGGCATGCATGCTTGGTGGCCAGAGCAGAGCAGCTGCGTGCACCCGTTTCTCCAGCAGTGTTTTCTGGATTGCTGTCAGCTCAGCCAGGCAGGATGAGGCCGTGAGGCCTCCGATATGGACAGGGAGTCGGTAGTCTCTGGGACTTTTTTTGCTCAGTCTGCTCCGAGATGAAGCTTCCAAGTGAGTTAGTGCTTGCAGCAGCAGGACAGAGGGAAGCACGCATGCTTGCAGAGGACTATGGCACGCTTTGGGAGCACTTGGTCTGTGCAGCTGGAGCAGCGGGTGGTCACGGAGATTTACAGGCATGGGAAACGCTCAGGCACTTTTTGCTAACAGAAGGACTTTCTGGAGAGCTAAAAACTTCACTGCTATTTCTTCAGTAGTGAACTCCACTCTGATTTGTTTCCAGCACCAGAGGCACTCTCTTGGGTCAGGTTTATGCTTCTCACCTCTTCCAATTAATTCGGTTGCCTGTGTTTTCTCAGCGGAGAGCTCCTACTTCTCCATTTGTATTAGCTTTGCTTTCTTAGGATTACATTGGTCCAGAGAGCTTTGATAATCCAAGATAGGAGATGCGCCAGCAAGATCAGCTTCCAGAAGAAATGCTGAATGTAAGCTCTTCACCTGACTACCTAGGAAGGCAGTGAAGCTGAGAGGGCACGAAGCCCTCTTGAAATGATCAAGTGATCTGGTTGTTTACACTCTCCTTGGGGAAGAGAAGGGGATTTCAAATGTTCGTCAGAGATTCAGGTTTTTAGGTCTCTACTCCATGCCACGCAACTGGGAAGGTGACCAAATGATCTTGTTGCAAACAGCATTCAGCAAGGTGTGAGAGCTGCTGGCTGACGATAAATAGGTCACTCCAGTGTTATTGATGCTGGCACGGATCTCCTTCAGGCCTGTCCCACACCTGCATTTTGATGTGCTGATGCAGAGCAGAGCCTGGACTCGCTGTGGCATTGTGTTTCCAGCCTAGGTTCATGGGCTCTGCGTGTGCACAGGTCCCATTCCTACCATTCCTTGCTCCCCCCGGTGCTGTGTTACAGCTCTGCACAGCCGAACAAGCTCCCTGTGCTCCTGCAGGTGTTTTCCTGTGCTCAGGATGTCCGTGCTGCAGGCACTTGGGAGCGGAACCGGCAGTGAGGCAGAGGGCTGCAATCACCTCTTTCAGCTGGCTCTTAAAAAAGCTGGTTTTCTTGCCTGACCCAAAACAGGGTGATTATATCTATTGTTTAATTGAAACTTTTTGTCTTGTGGTTATTTTCATTGCTCTTTTTAATCCATTGTCTCAGGCAAGGGAAGTCTCCTGGCAGGTTCACTGCCTGGAGAAAAACCTCTGCAAATCCCTTTGATTTTGCACAGGAAAAAGTGTATGATTTAAGACTGGGTTGTGCCTTGTCTTTATGTGCTTCTTGGGAGAGTATGACCTCTGGGGCTGCTCTGTCGCTTCCTGTTCATTCTCTCCTTATCCAGCGAAGCAGCCCCCAATGTGGGAAGCAGGGGAGGTGTCCTAGGCTGTGCGTGATTTTTTTTTTTTTAGGTGCCTTATTTATGATGTAGTGCTCCACTTTCTGTACAAAGTAGATAAAGGACCTGGCTTATTCCTTGCTGTTACAAGTCGTGGAAAAAGTTCCCCTGCTCCAATGCAGATCATGTGTTTGTCTCATGAGTAGATCGCTGTGAGCCCGTTTTGCCCTGGCTTTCACACTGCTACCCCTGCTCGTCTAGAGGTGAGGCCAGCAGGGGTGAAGCCGCATCGGTTACAACCTACCAAAATGCAAAGCTGGTGGCATAGCAATTGTTGTTTGTCAGCGAGAGTGTCCTTGCTGATAAAAGCCTTACACTTAGCTTTGTGCCTACAGGTACAAGGTTTGTAAAGTGAAACCTGACTATCAGAAAGGAATTGACCTGTGTGCTTGCCTGGGCAGAAGGAAGTGTTGGAGGAGAGCAGGGCTGCCAGGCAGAAGTCAGTTCTGTCGCCCTGGTTTTGCAAGTGATGGTCAGTTTGAAACAAGCTGATGGTCGCTGTTTCCTAAGAGAGAGACACACTCTGCTGTGGGAGAGAAAGCACGCTGCATGGGGCTCTGCTTCCAAGGCACAGACTCTGCCCTGTGCTTTCTGACCTGTCCTTCCAGGTCCCAGTGTCCAGCCTGGTGGCATCCGAGTGGGACCAGAGAGGGGGGGAGCTAATGTAGGGAGGAGAGTAAGCAGTGGAGAGGGGAAGAGGGAGGTGATGTCCAGGGACAGCAGAAAGGAAGGAGGATTGTTGACTTTGGCTTGTAACTGCAAACTGTAATAGTCACTTCCTTTTTGGTTATTGGTTATGATTACAAACCAAAGGTGACAGCCCCAGGGAAAGGAGAACTAGATTTTTACAGGCGACTTTGGTGTTATCAGTTGCAGGATTGTATTGTGGGCAAAGGTATTTCTCATGCAGCCTCTTGGTCCTGGTTTTGTAAGGCTGTACCAGAGGAGGAAAGAGATTTGAAACCAGAACCTGTGTACTGGTGGAACCAGCAGCACCTGAGATCAGGATATGGGTGCATCCGAGAAGCTATGATGTACATGCAGCATTGGAGGCACCCACACCACTTCCAAGCTGTGAGGTCTCTCTGCAAGGAGGTAACTTGGAGGAAGGGTGCAGAGCATGGATGTGACTGCTTGGAAAGTATTTCCAGGGAGAAAGTGTTGCAAGTTTGGCTGGTGGCCATAGGTTTATCCTCTTGGGGTGGGAGAGGAGCAAAACTTTCTGCAGAGGGGAAAAAAAATAAAATAAATAAAAACAAGACAAACAAAAAACAAATACACGAGTTAGAATTTGCTCCTGTTTGTCTCAGCAACCCCCCTGAATCTGCGTGGGATGTTTTGGCATCGGCATGTCCTGTCCAACAGGACAGCGGGAGGCTGCAGAAGTCAGCCCCACATGGGTAGATGTGCCAAAAAATGTGCTGTGCTGCCCGCGGGCAGATGGCCGTGCCTGCTGAGTCCCCTGCCCGCTCCTGTCCCAGGAGTTGCAGCAGGTCTTTGACTGTCTGGAGGGTCAGACGGAATCTGCCATGCTGCTCCCTCCTCAGCGTCTCTGAAAAGGCAGGGTGGGAGGAGGTGCTCTGTCCCCCAAACCAGTGGGATTCAGGGAGGTTTAGAAACTAAGCATAACCAGCCTGAGATTTTTCTCTTCTTTCTGTGTTTCAGAAACTTCAACTCCCTTAGTAAAGAAAATGTGTATGAGAACAACAAGTTGGTAAGTGACTTTTAATGTTTTACTTCTGACAGGATAGTTGATGTTCTTGCACCCCAGGCTGGCTGGACCTCAGTAGTGGGAATGGCAAAGGAAGGGGAGGTAGTTTTGATAACTGAGGGTGCTGGGAAAGGAGAAGGCAGCTGGCCCCAGGCAGTGAGCATGGTCTCTCAGACCCCTCTACCTGGCTGGAGGCAGCAGCAGATGCTGGAGGTCAGGACACAGGCATGGACGTGATGTGTACATGGTCCTTCTGAGGGACAGAGCAGGAGCTGGTGCAAGAGAGGAAGTGTAGGGGATTCTCCCACTTCTGCTTGCTCTTAACACAGGAGATTGCTGCTGGAAGGTGAAGTCCTAAAACCTCATCTTGCCTGGCCACATCACTCCAGGATGGGATTTCAGTTTCTCTTGTTCTCTTCACAAAGAAAGTAGAAGCAGGGCAAGCCCAGCCCCCTCCTGCGCTGAATGCAGGCATGGGCTTACTGTCCAAGGAAAGATTTTTTCTCTCCCTTTCTTTCTTGCAAAGAGAGAGGCAGCAGATTAAAACTCTTCTCTTCCCTTGGCATTGCTCCACACAGCTTTGTGGCTGCTTGGCCAGAGCTTGGGCGGTGCACAAGCCGCTGCAGCTTACTTTTGTCTGGAGTGGACAAATGGCATCTCCTGACACAGGGGGCTGTCTGAGGTGGTCTTTGCTGAAAGCAGTGATCCTGTGTGTGTTACACACCTCCATGTGCTCCTGAGCTTCTTCTCTCCTTCCGCCCTGGTCGTGTTCTCAGTGGCTGGGGCAGACTGCATGTCCTTGTGCTGGGGCTGCGGTACGTGAAGACTCTGGGGTTCGGCCTTGTGAGCTTCTCTCTTCTAGGTGAGGTTCAGACAGAGTGTTTTTGTCTGTCAACTTTGGTATTTGGCAGGCATGAGGGCCTCTTCGTTCTGGTCAGAGTGCTGAGAGCCCTGGGTGCTGCTCCTTCCCCATGCCTGGCTGCTGGTGTCTGCTCTGCTGGCCTCTTTGCTTTTCTCTGGGAAATGAGCTGTACAACCGACCTCTACTGCTTTTCCTAATGAAAAGCTTCTTTGTGCTTCTCATAAAAACAGTTTCTAAACTCTCTTACATCAGCCTACGTTTCCCTCCCTCTCTCTCCTGCATTCCTTGCTTTATGTCCTTTATTTTGCTTTCTATCCCTTATTTCATCTGCTGTAGGATGACTTGTTCATGTTGCCCTTTCACTGCTGGACTCCTGCTGGCCTGGCTCTGCCGTGAGCAGGATTTCCCCTCTGTCTTCATCACGGTATATGAGTAGTCTGATTTCTCCTAGCACTGTTCCTCTGCTATTATTCAGACGCTTGTTCATACCTCACTGTTCAGTAACTTCTTTTCAGGGGCTGCATTACTCAACAACAACCAAAAAAATCTTGTCCAGGCTGCAACTTGCCATGTGAGGTCTTTTGCCAAGAAAGAATGTGTCACTCCTCAACTGTCAAAAAAAAAAAAAAAAAAAAAATTGCTGTTGGTGGCTTTTTTTGCTAAAGCTTTCAAAATGTGTGTGAACAACACAAGAAAGGTTTCTAGAGACCATGCATCCAGTTTCTTCAGTGCCAATGGGTGTAGTGGATATAGCAGAGATGCTCAGATGGGCTCAAGTGTATCACTTCACCTCCTCTAAGGCTTCTTGTAGCCTTTGCAAAATGGGAGCAGTGGTGCTTGCCTCCTTTGTAAAGCCTTTGGAGCTGCACTGATGTGAGATGTTCTGTTGCTTCTTTAGAGGCCAGCCTGTGCAGACAGGTAGAGCAGAGCAACTACACAGAGCACAAGCAGTTCCCAGGATGCTGTAGGCACAGGCGACACTTCATCCTAATGCTGCTCTTTGCATTGCTCACCTCGTTCTGGCCAAACCAGTTGTATGCACGGAGCATCTTCCTCTTTGTGGTCCAGGCAGCCAGCCCCTTGTGCTCGTTCTGTGCCTGTAGCACAGCTCTGACCATTGTGGCAGGAGGTGGCATGCCCTGCAATCCCACTGCACTGCACTCCAGGAATGCTCAGAAAGAAAACCCCACTGGTCAGACCCGTTGTGCAGCCAGTGCAATGAGGAATGCTCCAAAGAGCATATTAAGTACCAGGTTATAAGACAGGCAAGTGCCAGGCTGGGCTGGCAGCTGGGATGACACAGCCGGAGGTAACTGGCTGAAAGCATGCTTCATGTCAGCTCAGTTACATTTTTACTGGGATACCCAACGGAAAAAAATGGTAATTATCTTGCTAAATAATAGTGGCTGTTTGTTTCTTCTAAGCAGGAATTGTTGGCTTGTACACCAACCCTGTTGTGTGTCTGTGCCAGAGGTCAGATGGAGAGGGTTTTTATGTGTTCAAGTCTTTCTTTAACCATTTCACTGTGGGTTTCAGCAGTAGCCTTCCTTGATCCTTTGCTCCTGCAGGTACCGTTTTCCTTTGCCCTGTTGACATTTCAAAGGGAGTGCTCTTATGGGGGAGGGAATTTTTTCCTGGAAGCCAGAAAGCAAGAGGGCTGGAGAAGGTCCCTTGTAAAAGTCCTGTGGTGAACTGAGCAAAGGTACAGTTGCTTTAGGGATGTTGCTTTTTTTTTTTTTTTTTTTTTTTTTTTTTTTTTTTTTTTTTTTTATTATTGTTTTGTTTTTTTGTTCTCTAGCAAAGGCTCTTGTTCAGACAAAACAAAAATAGCTTTTCTGTCTTTTGTCTGACTTTGATCCTGCAGTTTCTGAGCAGAGGGCACCACAAAGAAGAATATTCACCCCCAATACATGCTATGTTAGCATGGAAATGGTTAAACTGGAAGGGAGCTAGGTATTAGGAATTCTTCTGCATTTGTCCACTCTTTCCACTCTCTAGTGTGGGAGATACAGTTCCCTTCTCAAAAAAGATTTCCCCTTTTTCAGATGGGAAAGAGCAGGCAGGAAGCATTAACATTTGCACAGCACTCAGAGATAGAAGACTGCCTGCAAACACCTTCCAGCACACCGTTAATTGGGGAGCACTCCCGGCTGGGCTGGAAGCCTGGATGCACGCCTGCCAGCTTGGGCTGACACAGCCCCTTCTGCCAGGCCTCGCTCTCTGCAGCTGTGCAGATAGAGGCAGGCTCGAGGAAGAGCAGGGGAAGCCCAGGTGAGTTCCTGTGCAGTGAGCTACAGCCAGCTTGCCAGGCCAGATTTTTGGCTCCCTGCCTGAATTTCTCAATGTGGTGGCTGGAAGCCACGACTCCGCTGGTTCCTGTAAGGGCCGTATGATGTAGGAGTTAAACTGGTGCAGCTGTTCCCCAGTAGAGTTATTATATGAGTGGGGCTGTTTGCGGTGCGGTTTCTCCTGATGAAGAGCAGCTCTGCTGCCTGGGCTGGACAAGACCCCCCACTTCTTTGTTTTCTTCCTTCCCTAGGCATTTAAAGTGGCAGCAGAGGAGCTGGGGATCCCAGCCTTGCTGGATGCAGAGGATATGGTTGCTCTGAGGGTACCAGACAGGCTGAGCATCATCACCTATGTTTCCCAGTATTATAACTACTTCCACGGACGGTCTCCTAGTAAGTACCATATTCCCTGGAGGGATGGGCAGGATCGGGGCTTAGTTTTGTGCTTTTCCTTGCCTCCTCACAAACTTTGAAAGGCAAAACAGTCTGCACAGAAGTCTTTTGGTACCAACACTATTTCAACGGGGGATCTGACCTCTTTACTCACTGGAGTAGCACAGTGATTTTGGAAGGGCACAGGGCTGTGCCTCATCTTTAAAACTAGTGCCTTGTAATGTTAAATACAATCTAAAATTTCTTACAGTCCAGCTGGATGGGAGCATGGAAGGTTCACCTGTATGGTCCACACCTCAACTTTCCTTTCTTGAGCTCCTCCATCCCTCCTCCAGTCCTTGCCACACCAGAAAGCTGGTGAGAACATGGAGTCTAACAATGCTGAGCCTGTCTGTGAGTCTTTGCCAACAAAACAGCATCCATGGTGGGGACTTGTACAGCAGAGCAGACTGGTATAGGAGGCAGAAAAAAAAATGATTCCCTTAACTGGCATAATTGTGGTAGCAATTCTTTCAAACATAAAACAGGTCACAGAGCTGCCAAAGCATTATATCAGTGTACTGGGGAGTTTATCTGGGCTCACAGGAGCGTTATTGTAGACTTGGTTTATATTTGGCTTTAAGCATGAGCTTAAAAAAAGAAATAATACAATAAACTGATCTCACAGGTTCCTCCAGAGGAAACTTTAGAAAGTGGGATATGAATGACTTAACTGGTTAAGGTGAATCTAGATGGAAAAGAGAGATATGTATTGAAAACATCCTGTATCTTGGAAAGAAAACGTAATTTACTCTTGAGAATTGGTTTTAATATGTAAACTCTTCCCCCTCCTCCACCTCTTCACACATTCGAGCATGCTTTGTCTCTCCCTCCACCACGTCCTCCCTCCCCCCTGTCATTTTTTATTTCATGTTTTAAAACCATGATGAAACAAATTCCATTGTGATTGTGCCAAGTGGTGGGAATCTGGGTCAGCTGGGGTCTTTATTCCCTCCCCCCCCAGCATCTTGCCTACCCACGTCATCGAGCACAGCACATTTTTATACTCTCTAGTGTCCAACAGAATGTGTGTGTCTGAAAATGAGCCCAGCCAGGAATGTGCCCTCTGACACCAAGCAAACTCCTGATACTATAGCTGTGCCCTTCAGATGGGCTCTGGCAGGACTGTGAAATAATCAGGGCGCAGAAGGCTGGAGAGGGTGAGCAGCCAGTATTTTATTGAGGTCAGGCAGATACAGAAGAGTACAGCTGAAGCCACCCGTCCCTGTGCCGGGCTTTGGGAACTCGATATGTGGAGCAAGCAGGCTGTGAGGACGCAGCCTGAGTGTTTGCGGGGTTTGGTGTCACCAGTCCGCTCGTCTCTGTGGCAGACAGCCCTGGATGTTGATCTGGATGCATGGCATTCTTGAGAGGAGTCTGCTGGGAACTGGACTTCCTCTCTGCTCCCTGCAGCCTGCCCAGACTCCCCCTGTATTTACTCAGAAGGGTATAATCTCTTTTCAGATGGGTGATTGTTTAGTTGGTTGCTCTTAAAGCAAAGCTATGGCTCAGATAATGCTGCTGAGTTCCCACAAGGAATGCAGAGACATTCAGAATAGGAAGTGGCACAAAAATAGGATCCCTGTGAGACAAATGAGAGGTCTTGTCTGTCAGAGTTGTGCATAAAGCCTTATTTCCCAGGGCATGGGACACTCATGCAGGGCTCATGGCTAAGTGTGTTGGTGATTCTCTTTTCTCAGCTTGTTTTGAATTTAGAGGGATTCTCTTTCATCTGCAGTGAAGAGAGGATTGGATGTTTGCAGGCTTTTTGTGGCGAGTCTTGTTGGTTTCTGCATCAGCACCACCGTGGCACCTCCAAGTCCCTGTTGTTACAGAATTACGGATATTTAGAGGTCACTTCTGCATGTGACAAGTCTGTTCCCTGAGTGCCCCAGCTGGGATCTAGTGTGGACATCCATGGCAGTGAAGGTTCAGGGTGTGTGGGAATTCTGGAGTAAAGCAACTTGAATGAAATGAACCCTTTGTACTCCAGTTTCTTAGCTGCAATACGTAACCACAGGGCCGGCTTTGATTGTGATCAAATGCAACCAAACTGTATAAATCCAGGGACAAACAGGTCTTCTTCACACCATGAAGGGATGTTGTTTTATATTTCTTCATGTATGCTTTGCAGGTTATCCATCAGGCACCTCTGGATCATCTGATATTGTAAATAACTCCTACGTCCATGGGTTTTCTCTTTATGTTCCTTTAAAATCTTCCCTTTTTCCTTTCTTCCAGTTGGAGGCCTGGCTGGAGTCAAGCGTTCTTCTTCTGAAGTTCACAAGCAGCCTGCTGGGAAGAAAGCTGTTTCAGAGCTTCCTAAGCCAGCGTCTCCAAAACTGCCTCCTGCACATCCACCAGCCAAAGCTAGGCCAAAAGAAACCTCCCCAGTCACCACAGTAAGAAATGAGTTTTGGTTTGTTCTTTATATCTTTAATCTGTTCAGTGAGCTAGGGAGCATTATGCTATTTCAAGGCTAGTGGTGAGTACTTGGTCTCTAAACTTTCTGCTCACTAAGGGGGATTTAATCCAGAGGTCTGCTTACTGCACATGTTCAGATGGGAGTCATTGGAAAAACATCAGCCAGCTGTGATTCATCTAGTGGTGAACAGGGCATGGGTGTCTTAGGACATGGCTATGTTGTTCCTGGCCAGATCTTGGGGATGGGGATTTCTAACAGAGGGGTTTTTTTTTGATAGAAAACATTGATTAATTTCTTAGAAACAGTTTCAAAGCAGAATAGGGATGAAAACAGAGTGGAAGAAGGGAAGCTGCTCTCTCATTAGGGTAAGGACTTTTCCCAGCTAATTCAATTCAGAGACCTTTGAACTTCTTTTTCCCACATGCAGATAAAACACACTAATCCTTTGGCCTTGTAGGAGCAAGTCCCCTTTACACTACCTTGTTCCACTTTGTGTAAAATAGGGGCTAGCCAGAGCAAGGATTTCCTGCATATCCCATGTCTGTCCTAGCAACAGCATGTCAAACACTTGATTATCTGGGAGATTCTCAGCTGTACACAGGCCACAGTGCTGCCTGCTCACCACTGCTTCTTCCCACAGAAAGGGATCCTGGCAGAGAGTGGGAACATCCGCGGCAGCAGCTGTGCTATCTGCGGGAACCACGTCCACCTGGTGCAGCGCTACTTGGTTGACGGGAAGCTCTATCACAGGAACTGCTTCAGGTATGGCTAGTCAAAGTGAGGGCACAGGCCGGTGGGTCTCAGCGGGGCAGTCTGGTTCCTTTGGAGCTGGACGGAGAGGTATGAGGCTTTCAGGGTGCTGGAGAACATTTCTGTACGAGTGGAGTTAGCCTGGGCCTTCTCCTGACCTGTGTGATAGGGGAATTCTTTGCAGAGTTCTGTTTTCATCCATACCTTTCCTGCTTCAGGCCATGCCATTAGCAGCTCTTGTTTTGGTGCCTAATGAACATGTGCACAGGGTGCACACACTGCCAGTGTGGTACTTTTGCCCTCCCAGTACTGGCAGTGGAATTGTGCTTGCACTCTCAGCTGTGTGTCAGTGGTGTCCCAGTGCTCTGGAGAATGTGTTCTGAGACTTTCTTACCCACAGGTGCAGGCAGTGTTGGAGCGTGCTTCTTCCTGGAAGCTACAAAGCTGGGCCTGAGCCTGGTACATTCATCTGTACCAGCCACCAGCAGCCAAACAATGTCCAGATCTCTGGGCTCCCCAGCACCAGGAACAAAACTGAGAGCACCCCAGCCCCTACCACTGCCAGGGCATTCCAGAAAGCTGCAGAACCCAAGAAGCAGGAGCAGGTGTTGAAGAAACCAAGCCAGGAAGGCCCTGTTAATTCAACCAAACCATCTGTTTCATCTTTTGGAAGCTCTGGCTTTGGAAGTCTAAATACTCCATGGTCTTCTTCAGCTGTAAATAAATCAGATGACTGCAAAGGTACTGCATTGGGAAATAAAACAGATCATGGTGAAGGTACCCCATCAGGCCCTCTTTGGACAACCTCCAGAACAAAAACACAGCAAGCCCGAGAAATGTTTTTTCAGTCATCAGAGTCCTCCAGCAATAAAACCTCTGACACTAAAAACCATGTCCCTTCTCATGGCCCTGGTAAACTTGCCTCTGGCAGAACTGCTGGAGAGGTCACTCCAGTGAATACTGAGAAGGATCAGGCACGGAACCATATTATACAGGCTCTGGCTGGATCAAACACCTCTCCAAGCAGGCCAAGAGGTCTCAGTTCCACTGGCTCTTCAGCATCCAGTAGGTAGGTACTATTTCGCTTTCACTCTTTATTCCCAAGATGACCGTGGGATAACTTGGAGAAGTGTCTGTATGTTTCTTAATTTTCCCTGACTGCTTTTTTGGATGGAATTAAATAGAGTGACTCATCCAAGTCTTTGGAACAGCATTCAGAAAAAAGATCTGTCTTTTCAAAAAGAACAGACTTTCAAAACTTAGTAGATTGTTCTTTTTTTTTTTGCAGTGGGAAATTTTCTCCTCCCAGTTCTCAATGGCAGAGTCCAGCTCTGAAAGCACGGTCCGGCAAAACAGAGTACGCAGCACCAAAACAGGAAAAGACCACAGAGCCTCTGCCCAAGAGTCAGGCTACCAGCAAACCTGTTGAATCTGTGCACAAGCCAGAGTCAAAAGGCCTCAAAGGTAAGGATGACTGATTTGCATACAGCTCTGCCTGGACACAGCATGACAACTTGATGCCTTTCTCTTGAGCCAGTGCAATGAGTGTGTCAGTGGCTCCTGTACTTCCTGTCTGTACCACCACATAAGGGTTCCCTGCATTCTGGGGATCAACACGCTTCCATTTGTCCTTGTGCAGTTGCTCCCTCTAGCATGGCAACTTTTTCTTCTCCAAGGATCTCCAAGTATTTGAAGTTGTACTAGCTGTCAGCAAGTGTTGAGGTCATGATGGATTTCAGAGGCTGATGTAGGCTTTCCCAGACAGGAGACCTTGCCATAGGTTTAGGAGGCTTTCCTGGCCTCCTCGTCTATTCTGAGCTGATTGTCTACCATGGTGACTGAGCAGTAGGCCAGGGGATGATGGTTTGAGAGTAATTAGTCTCAGCCACTTCCTTATGGCCTGTTTTTTAGGGGGCGGCTGAGAGCAGTATCTGTGTGGAGTTTGCTGTGAGTTTGTGGTTTTTTTTGTTTGTTTGTTTGTTTGCTTTTTTTTTTTTTTAATCTCCCCTCTCTTCCTCTATCCTTTGCTCTCTAAGATCTGTTTTTGTCATATTGCTGTCAAAAATTGCTTCATTTCCTCTGTAATTGTGCTTCTGTAACTGTGTAGGTTTTAGAACATTTGAGCTGAAAGGAGCCAAATGCCACCGGGGTTATTTGCTACCTGTTGTGTGTGAATCTGTGATTCTGTCCATGTTGAACTTGGTGAAGTGGTGCTGGTTTGCTGCAGTAACATTACAGCCTCTTCCTCTGTGCATAGCTTATCTCTTCCTATGAGGATCCTCCTGAGACCAAGATCTTGTACTTTTCTGTTGAACCTGATATTACCTTGCTATGTCTCTTCCTTTAGGAACCATGAATGTTGGTGAAGACAAGTCTGAGAGCCCAGCAGAGTGGAGATCTCGGTTGAAGCCTGTGGCCAACAAGTGAGTGTCTACGAGCCAGTGGTTCTTCACAACAAGTGAATGAGGGTGTCCATGTCTGCTGCAGTGCTTGTTGCTGCAGGTCTGTGTGCATGCAGGAGGGAAGAGCTCTTGTGCTTTAATGCTTCTGTTTTCAGCTACTTGAAGGAAATGTCAAAGGCTTTCGTTTCTGGGAAGGGAGAGCACATTTCAAATTGCCAGACTCTGATTAGAAGAGTGTGACCATCCTGGATGGAGATCCCAGCCCAGGATGTCCAGAGCTCTTATTGTGGACCAGTCTGCTAGAGGCATGGTTTCCTACCTTTGTCTTTCTTCTTTGCAGAGACCAAGGTGGCTCTAAGAAGGCTACTGATAACTCCCAGATGGGAGCAGGGAGCCCAGCACAGAAGGAGACAAAGCCAAGTCCATTGGTTGTGCCATCAGCAAAGCAGGACTCTGGTATGAAGCTTTGCCTTCATTTTGCTGGTCAGGCAGGGGACAGGCATCAGTGCTGCAAGGCACAGAGGTAGTAAGGAATATGCTGGTTGAGACAGTGCCTTGGTTTCAGGGATTCTTGCTCTATGCACCTGATTTGGCCCTGCAGTGACTGTATTTGGAGAGCTGTCCTTCACCAAGGGGGAGATACTTTGTCTTTATAGTGTGCCCCTCTTCTGCAAGACAGCTAGCAAGATTTCACTTATTCTGTCTTGGATAAATATATAATGATAAGAAACCTTGATGGTAGTTCCTGACCTTTCATTCTTCTTCTCCACCTTTCTCTCATAATGGGGCTTTGTTATTGGTGATTTCTCCCTGTTTTCTTCAGACTTGTGTCATCAAGAGAGGAGAGAGAGGACTAGAAATGAGGGTGGCTACTGGTGAATGGCAGAATTGTGGACAGTACAGGGATTTTTGTGAGATGAGGGGGGAAATTTCTTACCCAAGAGCTGTCTGTGTTTCTTAATTCAGCTTCATCTGGTGGATTTGTTAAGAAGAAGTTGTTCCCTGGGTCAGATCTTATCAGGAGCTGTCAGAATGCAAAGCCAGGCTGGGAAGACCATGGTGCTTCTGCCAAGAAGGAGGAAGAAGGCAACCACCAGCTGAACCAAAACACTGTCACATGTAAGAGCTCTTCTACCTGCTTAAAGCCATTCTCTGCTTTGTGCTGTCAGGGGACAGCCTGAGTGGACGGTGAGGGAAGCATGTCCCAGAGTTTTCTATGGCCAAGCCTGTGGCTGTTGTCATGGGGGAAAAATTTGTGTCATTAATTTTTATTAACTATCTTTGGCTAACCAGGAACCAGCCAGGCCAAGGAATTCAGTGGGAAGGGAAGAAATTAAAATAAGGATTTTTCAGGGTCACTGCCCTGTCATTCTTTAGACTGAAAGCTGTGAAGAGGACCATCTCCTGATTTGAGGAACTGGGATCTAGTTGATGTCTCTGTTCCTCTCCAGTTGAGCGTCTTTGGGAAAAGAAAGGAATGCAGAGAACTGTCAGCAAGAGACGCCAGCTGGCAGGACCTACCGCAGCAGCAGCCAAGGCTGCTGCTTCTTGGGATGTTCAGAGATATCCCAACCAGTTCTGACCAGTTTGTCCCTATTCTTAATCCAGTTTCTTGTTCTTGTCTGTTCTACCTTAGTGTTACTGTGTCACTTTACCATGTTGTCCTTGCTGCTTTCCCTCTTACATAACTCACCATAATGCAAGTGAAATCTCATGGAACTAACCTGATATTTGCTGCTCTTCTGTGTGCTCAGCCTGTTTGTTTTTTTCTTTCCTTACCCTGTCTGTCTCATCTGTTTGGACTAGAAGATCCTCAGAGCAGGTCTCAGCTCTGATTGATGTTTGTCTCGGAGCAAGCAGGATGGGTCCCCATGGCTGGGTGGTTTCGTGCTTTAGTATTTCATAGCTGGTTTCAGCATCGTCTTTAGCCTTCACCTCTGACATCTGAGATGCGTTGAAACTCCAATTGTGCTGTCTATTTCAGAAGTTTAGCATGCCTCCACTGCCATCATTTTCCTAAAACTTTCCATCACATTTTTGCTCAGACTCTGCCTCAAAACTTGGCATTACATCTTTCCACAGGAAGTGAGCTGTTAAGATAGCGGAGGCTGTTTTTATATCTATTTCTAAAGCTTAGTGATTGCTGCTGGGGAGTGTCTCCTGTGGGTGACTTTCCTGGTATTTTTCCCCCAGTTTTCATGTACGCAAGTCTTCTATCTGAAATGCTGCTCTGTTGCTACTGTCTCTTGGCAGCCTGTGTATCAAGAACAGGCATGTTGCTCCTCTGTACAGGTAGCATATGGGGCAGCAAACCAGCTACACTCAGAGGGAAGAGTAACCCAATGGAGGCCAGCAGTGCAGAGACAACACAGCTGATTACCAGATCCAGTATCCAGCATCTTTTCCTCCTTTTGCACTTTTCTAGAAAGCCTGCTAGAACAAGGACTGGGCAATCTGAGGGAGAGTCCTTGAGCTCTTCCACAAGTTTTGCATCAGCAACAGTCAGCGCGGTAGAGAAAGACTCTCAAGAGATTCCCTGGCCTGTCTGTCCTGTGTTTCTCCTTGTGTGTGCTGCACCTCTGCTGCCTTTTTACAGCTCTGCTCTTTTAATACTACACTTTTCCTTCCTATCACATCATCCACGTATGCCTTGGTTCTCTCTCCATGGTAATTATCCAGCCCAGCCCCTTGGGTATCTGAGTACCTCACACTCTCCTGTAGTTATCCTTGCAGCACAGGTGGGCAGAGGAAGCTGAGGCACACTGGAACAAACACACATTGCTTAAGGATTGATTATAATAGGTGTCCAGGGCCTAAATAATGCTGTGTAGCTGGGCCAAAGGGACTTCTCACCTAGGAAGTGTTTTGTGGAAGGAATCGAACCTTAGTTTCCTGAGGCCTGTGCTAAGGTCCCTTAGACCATCTTTGTTTCATCAGTATTTCCTGATACTTATTTGTTAAAGAGCACTAGAGGGGCCTTTTTAAGTATGACTTATGTTTCTAGTGGCAATAACCTAATACTTCTTTTCTGCCCTTTGGAAACTTATTAAGGAGTGGGTTTTTGCCATAATAAATATCTTTGCATTTTAACAAGATAGTGAATGCACACAGAAGTCACTATTCTCAGGTGCAAGCTCCCAAACCACATCATAGGTGACTGCCTATGCCCTGAGGAGGCAAGCAGTGCCCTGTGATCTGGGGGTATCTGAGTGTCCAGTAGCAAGGAGTAAATCCGGCTGTGATGCTTCCTGAGGACACATCTCTCACCTTAGTCAGGGCCTGCCAATGCACATGTATCATCAGTGCCCTCTGTTGGGTGGAAGGGACCTGTTGTGCTCTCAGGTGGTGTAGGCACTGTCTCACAGCACAAAATTACTTAAAGTTTGATGTGGGGTTTCTTTTTATTTTTTTCCCCCATTCAGTTAAATCCTCTGCTCCGAAAAGCATCCAGAGGATTGAAGCAGTGTCCCCAACCAAGGTATGACTGGAAACCAGGTGTAACGGGCACAGGCTGGGGTTGGTGGTTATCCTGCTGAAGTGCTTGCCCAGATACATCTCAGCTTGTCTGATTTGGAAGGTTTATTTGAATTGTCAGGGAAAGAGTGAAAGGCTCTGGGACAAAGATGAGAAGGAGAGACTGCCAGTTATCTCCTGTACAAGGGGACAGTAGAAGCTGGAACAGGACAGAGCCATAAATAACAAAATTCTGGTGGACACAGTCTGCTCCAACAAAGGAGAGGGACTGTGGGTGGACAAGTGTGGGTAGATATTCTCACCCCCAGTGAACATATCACAGTGCTGTCAGATTGCAGTGGCCACTACTCTGTTGTGAACAGTTAGCTCTGCATCTCTGCTGACTCAGCCCTTGTAGGACATGCTCTGCAGTGGAGCTCCATGTGTCATTTTCCCAATTCTGTTGGGGCTGTGCCTTCAGGAAGCAGTCTGAGGGCACTAAGATGTATTAATTCCTGCATTTGTTCTCCTAGCTGCACCCAGACTACCTCCCTGAGGAGGAAATCCAGGAGAAGGTACGTGACATCGAGAAGCAGCTGGATGAGCTGGAATTGAAAGGAGTGGATTTGGAGAAGCAGCTGCGTGGCTGTGAGGGAGGTAAAGGAAACCAGGGCTTCAGCTTTGTTACACTGGGGAGGTGTGAATTCCTCTGGGAATTCTTGGCGCTGTTTCTAGGAGCTCATACTACATGTGAGGCACCAAGTTACCAAAAGTAGCTAGTATAGTAAGATAAAGCTCTGGGAATTTTGGACCCACTCCGGGCTGTTTCCTAACCTATTGTTTGAGCAAGGTCTTGTGTTTATTTGGCTAAGGATCAGGGAGTTTTGGGAATGGAAGTCTGCTATTGATCTGGTTTTTGAATATGAAGCCAGAGTGGTTGTCACAGTTGGCTCCAGTTCCGCAGGGGTTAGTGGATTCATTCAAAATGGCAGAGCTGAACCAGCCTCATGGAAAATGAACTGGGTGCCCTGTGACAGAGTATCTGTGAGCAGCTTCCTTGAATCTGCAAGGGGTGGTCTGCTTCCTTTCCTTTGTATCTCAGAGTACCAAAGATGAGCTGTTTTCACTTGAGGTTGCCTGTGGCTCATACAAGTTATTCTGGGCTCTCCTTCAAGTGATTGTGTTTGAGCCAGGGGGATCTGAACTGATGCAGCTTTTGTCGTCTTTGTTGTCTGTGCAGATGAGTCTGAGGATGCCCTCATGGTGGATTGGTTCAAACTCATCCATGAGAAACAGCTGCTGCTGAGACAGGAGTCAGAGCTGATGTACAAGTAAGCAGAACCAGAGATTCAGCTGTCTGCTCATACACTTCATCTCTGAGCAGTAAGCAGTGAAGGAGGGGAAGTGTGGCCACCCTCAATGTGCCAACTGGTGAGATGAGGAGGGCTTGAGGAGTCTCTGGGAGAACTGCCAGCATCCTGAGGTATTAGCTGATGGGCCTGTGAACACTGAATGGACAGACAAGTCCCCAGGCAAGGGAAACCTTGCAAATAAGATGGAGGCAAATTTCTTCCAACCCACCAGCTCCTGCCCAGGTGGTAGGCTCTGCAGAGATGAGGCTTTAGCATGAAAAGAATGCAGCCCTGGGGCATGGAGGAGCATAATTCATGACTTCTGTGAACTCTTCCAGGATGAAACAGCAGAAGCTGGAGGAGCAGCAGTGGAACATTGAGATGGAGCTGCGACATCTCATGAGCAAGCCAGGTGAGGACCAGTTGCACTGAGAGTCCTGCTGGTCCCTGGTTGTGCAGAGTGCTCTGCTCTATGCACCAGCCCCAGTATGTCCTTCAGATCTGAATGACTCTGCCTGCCAGGGATCAGTTTCACTGGGGAACACTGCTGAGTAAGCTGTCAGGTGCAGGCTCCCCGTAGCATCCAACCCACCCATGTTTTCTGAGGGATGCAAAATGTACCCCTGACTATGAGGGTACTATGGAGTATGGTGGAGGCAAGAGCCACAGTGGGGAGGTACTGACCTGTAGCTGTGAGATGGACTTCTCTTGTCCTGTGCAGAGGAACTGAAGACACGCAGAGAGAAGGAGCGTGAGGATGAACTGCTGAAGTCGTACCTGAACACAGTCAATGATCGGAATGATATTGTGGAGTGCCTGGATGAGGACAGACTCAGGTGAGGGCCCTCAGGTGGTAGGGGATGAGCCAACACAAGGAATGGTTTGTATTGTACTCGCTGTGCTGCCCAGACTGTGTAGGGGTGGATGAGTTGCTGTAATCCAGACTTCTGCACCAAGAGAGGTGGGTGGTGACCTGTCACTGACCACCTTGTCTTAAATGCTGCTGCCGTTGCTTCCTTGGCAGCTGTTAGAAACTGAGGTGAGATCTACAGCCACATTCAGTGCTCTCTCACACTGACACTAGTCTGAGAACAAGGACTATGAAAATGTATAAGGCAGGGGAAAAGAGGGAGAAGCTGGAGATGGGGAGGTGGAAACAGCAGGGGAGCCCCAGGAGGACTCTGGGAGCTTGAAGCTATGTGTGTGTTCATCTGCTGAAGCAAAAGAGCAGCCGTAGACATTGTGCTGAGAGATGGATCTTCTCCAAGTTCAAAGGAAGACTGCTGTGTCAAGGATTTGTGCCTCTAGTTGCAAACAGCAGCCTCCGTTTCTTGCCTTCAGGCAGCAGCTCTACCTCGAGGGTTCTAGTCATGCCCAGGCTTTTGTCTCTGGCCTTGCCCAGTCCCTAGAAGATAGCAGAGTGTTTGTGACTGTGGTATGAGCACCTCTGCAGCACCCTAGGCTACTGGTGTCACAACCTTTATTCATCCCTAGGGTATGGTGTTGCCTCACAACACAGTGAACTCAGATGATTCATCGACCAGCTGGAGGAGGGCCTTGCTGCTGTAGCAATGGACCTCTGTGATCTGGAAATCCCCCACACAGGCCATTGCTTTGAAGGGGACCAGATGTAATTTGCTAATGTCTAGGACTTTAACTGTTTTTTCCCACCCTCTGGGGGTTGGTCACTTCTGACTACAAGAATGACAGTAGGAATGACAGAAGCCTTGATTCTTCACGTCTTGCAGTGTCTACTGCTTTGCCATGAAACTAAGTAGTTTTGTAATGCTATGCTTTTCCTTTACAGAGAGCAAGAGGAGGACCAGATGTTGGCAGACATGATCCAGAAGTTG
The DNA here is from genome assembly GCA_013399715.1 of Alectura lathami. Lineage (NCBI taxonomy): Eukaryota > Metazoa > Chordata > Aves > Galliformes > Megapodiidae > Alectura > Alectura lathami. The sequence goes on from VXAV01007605.1 coordinate 71,755, forward strand.
GGTGAGGACCCTTTCTGCTGTTATGGAGCAGCACTGGCTAACACTAGGGCTGTGGGTCTCAACCTTCTCTGCATTTATTCCCTCTCCTGTAGATGGATCTCATGAGAGCCAGGAGCCAGAGAAGAAGAACAAGTTCCGCTTGTCCAAAATATGGAAGCAGAAAAATAAGAGCTAAACTCAGGGGTGATGTTCCTCTGCCCAGTGGTGCAGAGAGGGCTGTCAAAGGGATGTTCTTTCCTCTCTGCTGCTTCTGGAGTTGTGCAGGACTGTGATGAGACTTCTCTCCTCTCTGACATGGAGACTGCAAGTTTACAGGCCAAAGGGACAATGTGAGTCCATTCTCACTGGTGTGAGGTGCACCTTTCGCAGAAGATGGACTTTAAGACCATTTTCCTTCTTTGAATTTGGCTTAGAGCTGGCTTCAGCCTGGTTGGCAGTTCAGAGCTTAATTTGCCCATCCACTGCTCAGGTCCTAACAGACCTGGATGCAGGAGCGTGGCACTGTGTGTCACCCACGGTGCCCCACTCATGTCAACCAGGGCTATACCAAGGATGCTGTGCTGGTTTCCAGAAGAGAAGCTCTTGTTCCGTCCCTGCGTGTGCCTTGGCAGAGGGAGGTGGGGCATAAGAGATCAGGGGCCTGCCCCTTATTACACCAGCACGAGGTGGAGCTGCAGCCCCCGCAGCCAGGGGAAGCAGAGATCAGAACCACCTCCTTGTCTGTGGGGTGAGGTGTCCTAGACCCAAAGACATTTCAGCAATAGTGCTCTGTTTCCAGACCTCCTTGTGGGAGTTGCTGTAGACTGGTTTCTCAAAGCCATGATGGGCTGCTCACTGCTTCATTCCCTCTGTGGGGGAGATTTTCAACTTTTTTATTTCTCTGACTGCACAGTGAAGCAGGGTTTTCATTGCCTATGGCCCATCACGCTGAAGACAAGCAGAAGTCTTCTTTTAACAGCCTGATGCTAACTGGGAGCAGAAGGGGATAACTGGATTTGTCTCACCTACCAGTTTTCTGGGTGGGACAAGCATTCTTCTACTGAGTCTCTGTCCCTGGGCAGCCAGTGCGCTCAGGGGCTGCCGTGGTTCACCTTGCTGGGATCAGGGCAGTAGGAGCAGCACAGAGCAGGTGCTGGGCTGCAGGCAGTGAGTCAGTCCCCTCCACTCTCAGTCCAGAGAGACTGCATCCAGATAGCTGCCCCACATGGCATCACACATTTCCCAGTCAACATTGGGAGCGGAAATAGAGACAGGCAAGGAAAGATCAGAATAATTCATGATGCCTTTAGCCCTGGTAAGTGTGCACTCCCCTGTGCTTCCTTCCTCCCTCTATACCAGGGTGCTTTGAGATTTCTCCAGGTCGTGTTCTCGAGCAGAGCCTGGGATTTTGCAGAGAGGGAATTTGCTACCTGCTGTGCCTGGTGGCAAAGTGGAGGCGATGCGTCCGTCACCCACGAGGTGGCAGTGGGACTCTCTGTCCGAGGCAGCCTGCCCTGGGCACCGCAGGGGTGAGCTTGGTGAGTGCCCGAAGGGTTTCCCACTGTGCATACATATGGTGGAACACCCTGTACCTGAGAATATTTTTGTTCAATAAAGAACTGCTGTTGCACGGCTCAGAGTCCCAGCATGAGTTTAGGCATGGGTTACTGGGTGTGGGCTGTCCTGTTTGCTGTGAGCACTGACAGTCCCTCTCTAGGGATGAGGGTGTCTGGAGCCATGGGTGGTAGCAGGGGACCCAAAGGAGAGCTGGTCCCGCTCAACATGCCCATGATGGGGCACCTTCCCTGCCCTGAGGTCACAGACCAGATGCATGTCTTGTGAGAGCAGCAGAGCCAAGGGCTATTGCCATGACTTCCTTTAGGTGTCAACTCCCCCTGGCTCTCAGATGGGTAAGTACAGTTCTTTTCTCCCTTGCTGCTTTAGCATCACACACATCCCCAAGCCCTGCAGGACTCCAGCATAGCTGTGCTGGTGGCCTGACTCTCCTTCTCTGGAGACATTCAAAACTAGCCTGGATGCGTTCCTGTGCAATCTGATCCAGGTGTTCCTGCTTCAGCAGGGGGATTGGACTAGGTGAGCTTTCGAGGTCCCTTTCAATCTCTAACATTCTGTGATTCTGTGACTGTCTCAACTGCAGATTCATCAGGTGAAACGCTGCCACTGTGTGCTCTGTGCTAGCCTGTGCTTGCCCAGAAAGGAAGATGAGCTGGGCTTGGGAGACATGCTGACCACAGGGACTGTTGTGCTTTTTGTGAAGCTTTTCCTTTCCCGTTGCTGTGTCAGCCTGGGCTGCTGTTACTGCTAGACTTTTGTCTTCTCAAGCTCAAATTCTCCAGCCTCAAGAAATTTAGTCTGTGTAGGTTTAGAGGTGGCAGCATCATCTAAACATGTGCAAACCCTTCGTCTCCAGGAGTTACAGGGCAGCTGAACCTTCGCCTGTCTTGAAGGCAGGCAGGGGCTGGATCTACACAGGAACATGGTCAGTAGGTGTTTAAATCACAACCTTACAACCTCCTGTAGGGTTTGGTTTTGTGAGATGGCCAGCAGCTGCCAGAAGACAGACACTTGCTACTTGTGGCTGAGCAGGGAGTGAGGAGTTGGGAAACCAGCTCTTGCTGCCTCTCCCCCACAGTGGTCACCCCCGAGCAACTGGAGAATTTGAGCACCTTCCTGCAGTCGAGCAGGAATCAAATTCCTCCCTCCACAGGAGAGGGCTGTCTGTGCTCCCACCATACACTGAGCCTCGAGGTCAGGCTAGCAGGGGGCTGGCTGATCTGTTGCTGTACACATGTGGGTGGCTGCATTTTGGTGATGACTGAGAGCTCTTCTAGGTCCACTTCCAGAATGGTTTTCGGAGGGCTGAGCTTCCCACTCATTTCCTGTTTGGGTTCATGGCCTCACTGGCTTGTGGATGCCTGGAGTGCTGTGGCTGCTTTGTTCACAGCTGAAAAGAAGGTGTGGAAGGGCTGTATAGGGTCTGGGGGCTGCACCTCTGAGTCTCTGCCATTTAGGAGGGTATTGGGGTCCTCCTGTGGGCTTGGGGTGCAGGGGAGACAGCTGCCTACTTCAGCACTTCGTGACTTGCAGATGAAGCTGTGACAATGCTCTGTGTGTGTGTGTGTGCCTCTCTTCTGCCTTTTTCTTTAATTACAATCTCAGAGGTAATTTCTGACGCATCATTAACAGTTCTGAGTAAACAAGGGGAATTCTCCAAATTATTTGCCATGAGCACAAAGGGAAATTGACTTTCATCAGCTCCCTCTTCAACAAGGAAGAAGATGATCTGGAATAGGCTGCCCTCGGATGTCTTGAATCAACCTGAGATAGAGCAGCGAACAGTTCTGTTCATCCAGCTGACAGAGGGTGGCCCTGCCAGCAGCTTTTTGTCCCTGCTGCTGAGGTCTGTGGCCAGGGCTGGTCACAGCTGGGACTGTACATGCAAAGTGCCGTTTGCATGTGAGAGCTTTAGGTGATGCTTTATAATCTTGAAAGTGACCAAAACCATCTGCAAGGCTGAGTCTTGGCTTGAAAGGTGCCACTCTCGTGCCTCAGGATGAAAGATGGTGCCGAGGCCAGCATTGTTGGGAAGGGAAGGATGGAGCATTGGTATGGAGGGACTTGCTCCTTGGGAGCTAGGTTTGGTCCAAAGCACGGGCTCGGGGGCATGCTGCATGCCCTGTGAGAGCAGCTGTGGAAGTGGAGCAAACACCCTGGGGTGGGAGGAGGAGGCTGGAAGGCTCTGGGAGGGCGTTTAAACCTACCGCAGGGCTCAGGGGATAGAGCTTTGTTCTAGGGGTGGCACATGGAGCTCAGACAAGGCTGAAGCCCCCATGTGAGCACCTGCAGCCCCCCCATCCCCACGCACCACGCTGACAGCCCAGTCACCTGCGCTCCAGCACGGTGGCAGAGCATCTCCGGCTGCAGCCACCGGAGCGCAGGTTATTTATATTCATGTGGCAGCTCTGCCAGCCGTGACTCTGTTATCTGCCATGCATGAATATAATTTGAATACAGAGTTTGTCGTGACTATTCTTCCGCGTGAAGCGAGGGATTTGCTGTGGGATGGGAGCCCTCCCTCCAGCTGTCAGTCAGGAGGGGTTTCCTTTTCCTGTCTCATTGGAAGCTGCGTCCCCAGCAAGGTGAGACAGTGGACACTTTTTCTCTTGTTAATATCCATGTCTAATCTCCTCTCAGAGGGGCCCTTTGTCCTATACTGTAGCCAAGATGAGTAATTCAGGGATAGATGAGACGCTATAATTGGTTTGTGACAAATTAAAACATTTTTCCTTGGGAGCCGAGCGCAGGACTGTGGTCTGGAGCTGTCAAGCGTCACAGGGGAGGGCGATTTTCGGAGTAAGCCCCTTGCAAATTGGCTCCAGATACGCCTTAGAGTCTGAAATTAAACTCCAGCTGGTGACTCTTCTCTGCTGGGGTTTTATTTTGGGGGAGACAAAGGGGACTTGTGCGGGGGAGGAGAGGGTCAATGAAGAGAATGCAACTTTGCATCACCTCCACCTGGAGAGCAGGGAGCCACCCGAGTGTCAGGAACACGGAGGATCAGGGCAGGCAGTTTGGTGGAGTACCTGGTTGTTCATGAGCTGGCTGGGGCCAAAGGGATGGAGCTGGGAGGCTGCTTGGTGCTGCTCAGTGGTAAGTCCTGCGGTGGCATCACCTCATCGTGATGGAGATGAATGGGGAACGAAGGAGAGCATGAGCCGCAGGACTGGGAAGGACGTGTGTCTATAGAGGGGCTTTAAGAGGAGCAAAAGGAGTCACCATGTGGGGTGGTTTGTGTGTGAAGGGCAATGGGGAAGAAAGTTGAGCTGGGAAGAGCAGGCAGAGCCCAGGGGATTGGCTTTTAGGGGCTGAGCTGTCATACTGGTGGGATGGAGACCACAGGCAGGCTCAATATGGGAATGGATCGGATGAGCAGAAACAAGGCCTTGAGTTATTTACCTCAATGTTCTGTATGTGGTACTGAAGGAGGCTTAAGGAGGGAGTGGTCTGAGTTTTCCAGTGGGGTTGCATCTTGAAGAAGAGGGTCTAGAAGATAAACCTGTAGGTATCAAGACAAGGAAAACACAAAGGCTTTCAGGGTGTCAAAAGGGACCCTGGAGGGGCTGGGTGAGAAAATGAGGACATTTGGGCGTCTATGAGATGTGAAGAGTACAGCTGGCAGGCTGGGGTGGGAGACTGATGGAGGCGAGGAGGTGGAGGCCTTGCAAGGAAAGATCACAGGATCTAGTTCAGCAGTGGAAAGTGCAGAGATGCAGCAAATCCTGAAAGGCAGGATCAGATGGTGAGCTGTGACTGGTGTCACTGGCATTAAGACGTTAGCTAATCCGGTTTAAGGGGATAAGCCCAGGAAAAACTGTGGAGACCTAAATTGGAGCTTGTCACTCTTCCGTGGGGAGAGCGGGAGTGTGGAGGAGGAGGATTTGCTGAAGAGGCCTGGGTGCTTGGTCAGGAACAGGGGGAGGCTGGAGGAGTTTGGAGAAGAGGAAGGGTCAGGAGGCATCAGGTGGGAAGGAATGACAGGAGTCACTGAGACCTGCACGGGGCTTGCTCTGGGTGGAGAAACACTGCCTGTGGCAGGGAGAGGCCACGGGGATCCTCAGCGAGGGGTGGCCAGGGCAGAGACGCTGGCCTGCGGCTGTGACAGCGTCCCGTGCTAATGCGTGATGGCAATTTGCATTGCCAGCCATCTTCAGGAGCAGGGTTCCTCCTGTCGGGTGCTGAGGAAAAGGAATGGATGAGAGAGAGCAGTGGAAAACTTAAGCAGGGATTGCCTGTGACTTAGTGCTGTGCTGGGCAGCAAAGCGTTCACTGGATCTCAGAATTCATGCTCAGCTTTACCATTTTTTCTTACTTTAAGAGTGATGTTGTTGCAAAAGGACAGGTCGAGTTCAATTGTCTTGCTGAGGAGGATAAAATAAATGTTTAGTTACGTGCTTTTTATCAATATTGCTGGGCCTTTTTCAAAAAGGAGACAGGGGAGGCAGTGAGAGTTTTGGACCCAAAGTGCTAATTGGAAATCGCAAGCTCTGGGAGAAATTGCTGCTCTGGCTTCAGCCCACAGATAACTTCCCTTGGCACAGGCTGTCCTGGAGCCTTCTGGGCTGCATAATTGCCCTTTTAATAGCTCGCAAGCTGACCTCCAGTAGCCCATCCCATGTGCTAGGTGAAACTGGTAAGGTAATGGTGAATCTACAGAAACCCAGTGATTGTGGTTGGGGAAGCTTATACGATGCATATCAAAGCTAGTATGGGAATTGTGTAAGTGTGATGTAGGTCTGGCACTAAAATGATAAGAGTCGTATCAAGGGAATAACTTAATTAACTGGTCTTGATCAAAGAACTATATGAATTCAATAGCCCAGTTTTCAGTGCTAAATGATGAAGTTTAGAAAAACTGTACTTGATGCAATTATCAATTTTCCTGTCCGAGGAGCTTTGAAGTGGCATTAAGAAGGGACAGGCTATTGTTCCTCTTAGGACAACTTGCCCCCTCCCTCCAGTGGTGGGAGGCAGAGGGGCTGTCTTCCTTCTCAAGTGCTCATGAGTTGGTCTGAGGCATAACAAACAGGGGATGCCACGGGAACGGTATCTCGGCTTTCACAAGTTAATTGCTTCAGATGGTGTAAATCAGGAACAAAGAGCTGTCCTTTCCCTGCCAGCCAGCAGAAATGTCTTAATTTCCCTACAGCTTTCGTTTTGCTGTAGAATTTGGAGGAGAAGCGGTTCTGTTTAACTTTCAACAAGCCTGGACCTTTCGGTCTTGGTCCCTCTGGCACACCCGCCCAGCTGCAGCAGAGAGCTGCGTGCTGCTCATACGAGATGCTGGGCGTGAGAGCAAGGAGGGGGCTGTCAAAAGAAGGCTTCTAGAAGTCTTTAAAATACCAAATGCCGTGTATGCTTTTCTAGTTTGGATGTGTCTATATCTGCCTCCTAAGCTGACTTCCCGTGCAGAATGACTTTGGGCCATAGGGAGAGAGGTGTCTGCAGCCTGTCCCACTGCCATCATGACACAGCCACTTTGTCCAGCTGAGTGTTGTCTTCTTGCTGCTGACTTGCAAAGATGACGGAGTCTGGTTTCCAGCGTGGTGAACCAGCACTTAGAAAGCACTGAAACGGTCTCTGGAGCGTGTACACAGAGGCATCTGACCACAACTCGATAAAGCCACAGGAGGTGGATTCCCCCCAGTACAGGACTAAGGCACCCAAAGCTGGCTGCAAGGTGGGAGGGTGAGAACATCACCAGCTCCCCACTTGGAATTCACCCATAACCAGCGTGGCAGGCAGTGCTGAAACATTGGGTCAGATAGCAAAAAGTGCTGTGCTGAGGGGGCACCAAGCCACGCTCCAGAAGAAGGGACAAACAATCCCAGAACAGTGAGTTATACTAAGCCCCATGTTTGTTTATTTTGTCAATGTTTGTAAATAAAAGATGTTTCCGAAAAATGGGATGTCAGATGATAAAAGGATGCTGTCCTGCAGTCTGTGGGCCATGTCAGAACCCTGGCTCTTGATACAGTTTTCCTGATGGGCAAATAGATGATGTAAAAACACTGTTCTCTGAGTCACCTGCCTCTCAGCACTGAATGCTTCTGTGCTGGAAACCAAGGCATTCAAAGCCAGCCTTCCCCTCACTTTTAGGAAATGGGATGGGGATGATCACTTTGCCTTTAAACCGTGTGTGTAACTTCGTGCTTTCAGCTGGCACCTTTCCGTAAGGGTACTTTGTAGCTCCAAGACAGCGCTACAAGTAAAACCTGCTTGCAGAAGCAAAAACACACTCTTTCCGTGCGATAGTAAACCACAGGCCAAACATCATGAGCAGCAACAGTGAAAGGCCTGTTCTGCAGAAGGGTAGGATTTTACTGGGCTTCCTGAGCAGAGTCTGGTGTGTGTGTTTGGTCCAGGATTGAAAATGCTGTCAGGGCCAGTCAATGAGACCTGTCTGATGAAATCCACCCAGTTACGCCAGCTGAGGTCTAACCTTCTGCAGAACTTCACAGCTATTTTAAGGGAGATGGAAAAACCTGCCTGCACCCTGCAGCGTTGATTCCTAGAATCATTGGATGGTTTGGGTTGGAAGGGACCTTAGAGATCATGCTCTCCTCTACTTGCTTCTGGCTTCTCTCCTCTCCTTGGTGTCCGGCTGGTGTCCCATGGAGTCACCCTCCTCCTTACAGTCACTGCAGGAGATGGTTCCCTTCTTCAGTGTTACCTTGACAGGTCTCAGCCAGGTCTTCCAGAAAGGTGAGTACAGCTGTCTGGATACACCTCCTGGAAAAGGATGCCTAAACCTCATCCATCCACCGTGAACAGTGATGGAAGAAAAGTCCTGCTGCTTCCAGCTGCTGCTACCTATGGGCAGATTGCCCCATTCTTCTCCATCCCCTTGGCACCGTGTCCTTCCACTGGTGAGTACCTCATTGCCAAGGCAAGGGGAACTGGGGATGTGTCGTGTCCACCAGTCATGGTGTGAGGCTGCTGTTAAGAGCTGAGAAGCCTCAGGAAGGCCTTTGGGAAGTCTAGAACTAATTCATTTCTCATTACGGCTCCAGGACTGTCTGCTGGAGGACATGGACAGGCTTTGGTTTTGCTCTCTTATATGAAGTAGATTCTCCTCCTGGGCAGAAGGAAGGACTGGTTTCCAAAGACAGCAACCCTGAGGTCTGCCTGCTGGGGTCTTCCCAGCACAGGACTGAGTGCTGGAGATGGGACTATTGGCTGTCTGAGCCACGCTGCTGGTATGTCCCCAGGCCTTGAGGGGACATGGGTGCTCACGGCCAGGGGGCGAAGCTGCAGCTGGCCACGCCAGCTCCAACAGCGAGGGCAATTAGAGATCAGAAAAGCTGGGGTGGCTTCGTCACATTTCCCTGCTGCCGTTCTGGAGGTGATAATATAATTCATATCAGAAGAGTTAGTGGGCTGAAAATGAATTGGAGAAATCAATCCAGAGGGTATAAATGAATTAGCATGTAAATGAGGACACTTGCTCTACATAGTTTAATATTGCCTGCAGCTGTAAATAATTCCAGGGATGGAATCAAAAGCCACAAACAACTTCATTTTTGTGCTCCTCCCCGGTCCGGGAGCACCTGCAGCGACGACCGACCCACCCTCGCCGAATTGCATTGCAAGGGAATTAAAGGAGATGAGATGTATATACATTTTTTCCTGATTGGCCATTATTTACAAGGCTGCTGCTCCTTGTCTCGTGCATCGGGACGCTGTTTGTGCATGCACATGGCAGTCGGAGCGGCAGGGAAAGGGAGGCAGTGCCGGCTGGCGGCGAGATCTCCTGCAGAGCATCACGCACCTCCCTGCCCGCCCCATGGCAGGCTGATGTGTGTGCAAAATGGCAATTACTCACTGAAACCTGCAGCATGGAAGGTCTTGGTTGGGGTGAGGAACTTACCCCTCCTGGGGGTGCAAGGTGACATGGATGGCAGAGCAATGGCTGAGTGGGGCTGGTGGCAACCTGTGTCCTAATAACCAGGCGAGGACTCATCCTTTGGTTGTGCCACAGCCCCAGGTAAAAGTCACTGGGTGTCACCTGAGCCTTCCTTTGTAGCTGTTCTGGGAGCTGCGTGTGCTGAAATCTTGTGTTGTCTGCTGAGAAAGGAGGGTGCTCCTGGGCTGTCCTGGCTTTGACTTTCCTCCTAGTGTGGTGTGGATCCAGCTGGGGCAAGCAGCTGCTAAATAAAAGGCTGGGAAGGGTGCAGGGAGCTGTCGGCAGAGGGGGATTCTCTGGAAAATGGGAAGAGGTGCAGCGAGGGGTCACTGGAGAGGGGAAGGTGTCAGAAAGTCCCTTTACGAGAGGTGACAAAACAAGCACAGCTTATTGAGCCTAACAAAATGCAGGCTGAGAGGAGATGTGATTGCGCAGGCAGATAAACACAAGGGAGGGAGAAGAGCTAGTTATGCTAAAGGCCAATATTGATACCAGCACAGCCAGATATAAACTGGTCATGAATAAATTTCGGAGGGAAATGAGCTGGAAGCCTCTCACCACCAAGGCAAGGCTATGGGCAGGCACTGGAGAGTGGTGGGAGCCTGCACAGCCAGGCTGCTCTTGCACTGGCATCTGAGTGTAAAATGGGATTACAGGAGCAGGTCCCTCAGGATCGGGCAACTGGGTTTTGTGATGCGGGAGGTCCTGTGGGCTGCCAAAACCCCTTTAATTTTCTGGCAGGGGAAGGATGCAGACCTGAGGAGGGCATATGTCTTGTTGAGTGTCTCCAAGAGCAGTTGTTGAGAGCATTTGGAGTGGTGCTGATGACAGGAGGTTAAAGATGATCCTCGGCAGTCTTTTATCAGTGCTTCGCTCTTGTTTTTGACACTGACGGATCACTGAGTTCCCTCTTTCATCAGGTTGGAGTTTCAGGTTCTGCACTAACTAGATCTCCCAGGTGGACTGGAAACACTGATTAAGATGGATAGAGTGAAAGCAAGTCCATTAAATTGTTAATAAAGAATATTACACACATACCTTAATCTGCAGCTAGCCTGACACTTTATAAAAGTACATTAGGATATAATCCAATTGAAGCCACAATATCGAGAACATCTTATCTCATCACAAATTGAAATTATATCATATTCCTCATTTCTTAAATTAAAAATCTAAAACCTTTTAGTTTGCTCTCATATGCTTGTGTAAAACTTAATCAGTGGTTTTAACAACATTATTTTTCAATATGGCCCATTTCTGCTCTCATTTATTTACAAGAGAGAACTTCCTGGTAGGAGAAGTGATTCAATTTGCAGGAGGATACATCAAGCACTTAAGGATTTTGTAGGGATTGATTGATTATTTATCGTGTTATCTTGCCTGGAGACGTCTGATACGGCTGTGCTCTTGCTATCTCTCACTCCACCTAATGCTCTTCCTTTGCGTCTCGCTCCCTCCGGTGCTAAGGGCACTCCTCCCGCGCCTGTGCAGGAGGAAGGGGTTCAGAGGAGGTAGGGCTGCAGCCGGCTGTGCTGGAATGATGATGCTGGGCTGGCTGGAGCTGAGATATTCATTTCACTGAAGGTAGCACAGCAGTAAGGGAGGTTAAAGGGCAGCTTGAAATCCTGCAGGATTTTAGCTGCTGGCTGCTGCGCTGCTCAGCTGAGGATCTGCAGTACATCGAGTACACCCCGCCAGTGCATCGCGTACATCCCCACCATGAACAACGTCAAGCTGCCATCTGGGAGCCTCTGTGGGACAAATTCCTGCTTGACCAAGCTGCCCGTGATGCTCTGCCGATGGTTTGCCCAGGGCTCTTTGCAAAACCCCGTTTGTCCCTAAACTTGTGATAGTGTGATGTCCCTACAAGGCCAGGCTAGCCAAAGGGAACTGGCTCTCCTCTCCTGGCAATAACCCCTCTCTCCCACCCCCCATTGGCCTACATTGGGACTATATGTGCCTATTTGGGCTGTGACTTTGGGGATAAGCCTTTCAGTGATGGTGTTTGTGTGGTCCCTAATACACAGGATCTGTAGGTACCACTAGAATTTGGCTGATTTTGGCAGCAGGCTGGACTTGCTCTCAGCATTGCTGTCCTACAGAACAGTGAGAACGAAAACTTGATTGTAAGCAAGAAAGCAATGACAGCAGAAACTCCTACCAAACCCTTGGCTGATACGGTGAATATGGTTTCTGGCTTGGCCATGGTTGTTCTTCTGGCAGGTGGAGGCACTGGGAACTAGGATGTTTGAGGTTTATTTTCTCACTGCTGCAGATCTTGGCAAATTGCTCTCCCTGCCATAGCTTTCCTGGAGCAGTTTGAGATCAGCTGGGTTTAGTCTGTTATGAGTGCTGGATTGCTGGAATTGCTCTCTTCTGGTGAAAATAAACACAGAAATCCTGAAGCATGACTCCAAAGAGGCAGGATCCTGTGAAAAAACACCATTCTGCAAAGAGAGCACGTTTGGTTTATCTTATTTTTTTTATTATTTCTGGGCTTTGAGAGTTCCTGTTGTAGTGATAGCATTGCAATGACAAAGCAAAGAGCTCTGAAAAATGGAAACACAACCCCCTGGATCCAGGAGCTCAGCCTTATGCCCAGCACACAGCTCTGGATGCACACGCACGTGCAGGTGGAAATGCTCGCTGGGAGCGTGCAGAGGTGAGCGACTCGGAGCCCTGCAGAGCCGTGTTGGTGAGGACTGCTCAGCCCCACAAACAGGGGCCTGTATAGGATGATCCATGTGCACAGGGCCTTGCAGAGCTGGGGCTGAAGCTGGCAAAGGGCTGTGAAATTCTTGGGTGGAAGGACCTGTGGAAGCACGAAGTATTACTTTTTTTGTGATCGCTGTCCAAATGTTATTCAAAGCAAAAATATGAAACACTTTTGGCACATCAGTTTGGTTTTCCTTTTTTTTTTTTTTTTTTTTTTTTTTTTTCACTGTGATAAATAGAAATGCAAAAGAAAATGTCTCGTCCTAACAGTGGGAGAAGTAAAGCAGTCCCTGTGAGATTTGTTACACATCTCTTGTCTCTGACTGCTAGCTGTAGAGATATTTAAAGATAATGTTCAGCCAACCCCATGCACAGCCTCTGGACTACCAGCTTCTGCTTTGGTCCATGCTTGGCTGAACGCTTACAGCAGCTTCATGGTTTTTCAGCACAGCACTGCAGGACAGGATTGATTCTGGAGGATGCCAACAGCACCAAGCGGGGCCACTTGCGAAGGAGGGTGCAGCCAATGGCATGTGCGATGCTGAGTGTGGAGACAAGGATGAGCAGGTGGGGTTTCACCATGGCTGGGGTAAGCACATGGCACCAATGCATGGGGAGCTGCAGGGCTCTGCTCTGCTCACCGGCCAGCCAGGCAGCATGTGCTTCTGTTCCATGTGAGCCCCAAAGCAAGCCAGCATTCCCTTTGCATCCCAAGCTGATTGCACGCGAGGTGTTCCATGGACCGGTGACCCTGATGAAGAAGACCTTGGACATGCTCAATGCCGCTTTCCTATCCCCTGTTCAGATTTTCCTTGGCAAACTCCTCTCGACACCCCTCCTCTTGCTTTCCAGCACCAAACTGGGGCCTTTCACCCTCTGGCACGGGGGCCACGCACCGCAGAGCCCCCTCACCATCTGCACGCACCGAGTGCCAGCGGCCTGGAGCCGCTTCGCCCCGAGCCCCGCGCCCGCGGCACCGTGCTCACGTGCGGCCGTCAGCTGATGGGGAGGATGACTCAGCCGGCAGCTGTCGGGCCCCTAAAATAATGACAAAAACAATTAGCAGTCCAAGCAGTAGCCTCTCCTTAATTATCTCCTCCGAGTTTAATTAACTAGCTAAATTATCAGCAGTAATGTAGGCATTAATTATGTCAAATTACAGTGTAAAAATCACAAAGTGTGGAAAATGTCAATTCAGCTGCGCTCACCTGCCGGGCTGAGACAGCGCCGGTGACAGAGGCTCAGCCCGGCGCAGGGGCAGGGGCTGCTCTGCACCCGGGGGCCCCGGACCCCGCACGGCCCCGCGGCGGCACCGGGGGGGCAGCGGTGCCAAAGTCGGTGCCGTGTTTTGGGCCGGCAACGTCGGGGAGCGGCGAGGCTGCAGCGATTTGGCTCCGGCGGAGGGAGGGGAAAGAGCGTGGCTCCCCAAACCAGATGGCTTGGATGCTGAATTATTAAATTATGAATATTAATACAAATCAGACACGGAAGAGGTAATAATTTTGCTGCCCTACAGAAATAATTAACATAATTTTGATAAATTACATGATAAGAGAATCTCAAATTTGAGGTAGATTTATCTTAATTAATATCTTGGACTTGCTCCGAAAGGTCCATTTTTCCACTGAGAACTGGGGAAGGGTGAGGAAGGGCCCCTGGCCCTGCAAGCCGGACCTTTCCAGGGTGCATGAGTGTGGGGGAACAGGGCCACCCCAGGCTGCACCCAGCAGGCAGGGGGAGGACTGCCAGCATTGTTCCCATCCCTGTGGTGGTACCAAGGGACGGCAGGTGACAGGCCTCTGTTGGGGAGCAGCATTTACAGCTAGCGTCCCCAGATTGCCATGTACCGAGTGCCACCCTCTCAGACAACATTTTTTGGGGATAAACGGCTTCATCAGGGGTTGGTGCCTGGGTGTGATGTTGCTTTGGGTACCTGTGCTTGGACAGGTGTATCACAACGTATGTGCCTGTTTCTTACATGCAACTACATGCACACAGGGTACACAATTTGGGCAATAATTTGTCCGTTTGCCCTCGTCTGTGCCTTTCTAAGGACTGCACAACTGGGTAAAGCCTGTATGCTTTCTATGCTTGCACACATGGTTTTTATCCTTTCCAGTGCATCCTTAGCACCTTCATCCCCACACCTAAGGACCAAAGCAGGCCTGCATCCCAAACACATGAAGGTGGGTTTTCCTACTGCAGGTGAGCCACAAAGGGCTGGCCACAAGTCAGTGGGGCCATGCCAGGGTGGACGCTAGCCTGGAAGGGATGGGGAGGCTCAGGTATCAAGCGATTTGCTTTGCCATCCATCAGTGTTGTTTGGGCTGCTCAGGAGCCGAAGCAGGGGTTTAATAACTGAAGCCACAGGCATTGCCCAGATGTAGGCAATGCATGTGCTGGCATGACTGTGTGCGTGGAGGTCGCTGATAGCTCGTGGCATCAAACCTGCAACTCAAATTAGAGGACTAATTTCAAAGTTAACGGAAATTATGCTTTACAATGATATTTTTTCAATACCAATTCAAGCGATCTAGGAGATGACATTATCTGTACATTAATGCTGTCCATACAGACATCCTGAGCGTGGCTCTGCTGCAGGCAGATCTGCAGCCCAGCTACATTTCAGGCCTGTGACTGCTGGGAGGGCTCATGGCTGGGCTCCCTGATACATTTCTGATGCAGCGAGCACGAGGAGCAGCAGGAGAGGGTGTTCTCAGGAGGCTCCTGTCTTGGTCTTGAGCTCGAGAGGTTTTTAGATTCACATCCATGCGTTTGCCAGCTTAATTGGCAAAAGCTTTAATTTTTCAGAAGGGTTAGAAATCTTGTTGATCTGTTCCCACTGGCAGTGTTTAAAGCCTCAAACACTTTTCTTTTTCAAAGAGCTGTACAAATGTTAACTAATACAGCCCCGGTTAAATGTAGTCTCTAGATGGGGAAACCAAGTCACACACAGTACGAGCCTGGAGGTGCTGAGTGCCTGTCCACGCTCCATCCAAAAAGCACCTCACTTATCCTGTGCCTTCCCAGCAATCCCCAAGCCCTCGTACTGCTAAAGCTGAACTGTGAGCACTGTAGGGGCTTTGTATGGGCAGAAAATCAGGGAGAGACATGAGATGATGGTCAGGATGTTCCTGGGGTACAAGGAGCAGTGGTAACCAGCACTGGCAATATCATTCATGGAAAATACACTGTGGGAGAGTCTCTTCCTTATTGGCAGCTTTTAAATATGGACAGAGAGTGCTGCAACAGTGGGTTACCTGCTGCAGCCAGCTGAGCAGCCCATCCTGGTGCTCATCCTGTACATACATTTATATACCTTGATTATATATTTTATTATATCATACATTTTCCTTGCAATGACCACCAGAGCTTGAGCTCTGGCTGGGGGAGCATCCGACATGCACCAAGCTGTGCAGCCCCAGGCACGGCTTTTGGCACCAGGCTGTGCAAGCTGCACGCAGCCCATGGACGTATGCGTGCGCACACGCACAGATGCACAGCGATGCCCAACACATGCAGTAATTCCATTTAGGTTCAGCTTTAACCCCCTAACCCCAGCAGATGAGGCTGGGGGTGCATCCTGGGCTCATCCCCATCGGGATCAGGCAGCACGGTGATGGCGGTGCCATGGTGGAGATGGGAGGATGTGGCTGGTCATGACTGGGTTGTCCAACGTGTTTGCAGGTAGAACATCAAAAGCAGTGTAATGAGGAGTACAAGGGAGGGATCTGGGGAGGTGACCTGACCTAGGTGAGCGTGGGAGCCACCCACACGCATGTGCACACACGTGGGTGTCAGCGAGAAGCTCCCACCCAGTGCTGGTGCTGGAGGCGGGGAGGCTCGCTCTGCTTCTGCCGTCTGTGGTTGCTATCTGCACTTTGTTTCAGGTTTCTCCTCTTTTGGGACTTTGGGCCTTTCCGTTCCCCAGTAATGATATAATTACTTCACAACATGCTGCAGGAATAGTCAGGGAGATGGCTACAGCTAGCACAACAATGGTGACAAGTAAAACATTAATTTCTGGAGTTCTTTTAATTAATTCATCAGGAATCGTGCTGTGCGGGATGATTACGTTAAAGTGTTTAATTACAAATTTATATGTAATGATGCACTTTAATTACTTTGGACTGGTACAATATTATTGGGCCCTTTTCCCAAGATTCCTGGCACTGGATTTGGGCTGCACATAAGCAGTGCCATGGATGCTTGTGCTTCTAAATTATTTACATGGCATGGGAGAAACTCAGTCCTGATTGATGAGAGAAAATTCTCCCCTTCACTGCACGGGAGCAAGGGCCATGGGGGATCGGGAGAAGGAAGGTCAGGGTAGCGTGCAGGACATCAGGGCACTTTTTGTTGCAAGAATCAAGGTTAATCTGGTGGAAAACATAGCGGTAGAGCCAGACACGATAAATATTTATCACGGAGTCTGTGTTGGGGTGCTGGTTCACTGCAGCATGCGCAGAGCCCCCAGAGCAGCCCGCGATGCTGTTAGCAGCCTTCACCCAGTCGGGTGCTTTCGGTGGCTCCTGTCCCCGCGCTCGCCCCGCTCTCTTTGTCTCGCCTGCCTTTGTGTGTGAGCAGGCTGTTTTCTGTCCCTTTAGGCTCTCTTCTCCCCTTGTCCCATCTCTGTTTGCCTGGGGAGCATCTGTCGCTCCTCCTCCTCCCCCCTTTGTCAGTGCTCTCCCAGGCTGGCTGGTACCCAGGGGACAGCCCCATGTGGGCACATGGGAGGTCAGTCCATTTTTAAGCAGCTCCATGTGCAAAATAACCAGTTACGTAGTGTGGATATACAAGGTGAAACACATACAGCAGTGCTGCACGCAGCCATCTGTGCAAAAGCAGCAGTGCACACGTGGCCAGGTAGGGAACACAAATGTTTTGTGCTCTGCAGGGCAGGCATTGCCTTTTTGGGGTTAGCACAAAAATTTTGAGACTTAAACAAATCCATTTGGTTTTGTTTGAGTTTGGAGAGTGGGATCTAGCAGGGAAGAAGTTGGACAATTTCCTATTCAGAAGAGAGGGAAATAGGAAGGGGCTCTGGCTCTGTTACGCTGATGAATTGCGGCAGACGCACCGGTGAGGCTCAATGTAGTGTCACTGACACTTGGAGACGTGAGTTTGTGTCAACATGATTGCAACCAGGGTTTGCTGGCGAATAGCGGGAGTTGGACACAGTGAGATGCTCTGCTCCGCTGCTGTGGGGACTTTGCCTGTTGTTCCTTGTGCAGTTCTAGATGACAACTGCTTTGTGCCCAAGCAATTGTCCAAGCCATTCAGTTGTATTACTTGGTTTTGAAACAAACAAAGAGAAAGTGACTTGCAACAGCTGATGTCTCTTGTGGGTGCAAGCTGCGGTTATTGATGAGCCAGTTTCTGGTGGACCTGATTACCAAGAAATGTCATTTTCTTGGGAGATGGGAGAAGAGGTGCTGGAGTGGAGGCAGGTGATGGTTGTCTGCTCAGATGTGGACCCAGAACACCTCCTCACCTGCAGAAATGGAGGAAAAATGGACATTTTGGTAACCTCAGAGTTGCTGCTGCCTGGAGGCACAGAGCTTGGGTGGTGCCCAGTGATGTCCCTGGGGATATTGGCTGCAATTCAGTCTGTGGCCATGGAGAGCTATGACAAGCGGGAATGAGCAAACCTTTATTTCCAAGGTGTTTGCAAGCCCAGCTCCTTCTGCAAAGTTTGCCTCCTTCTCATGTCCTTTGCAAAGGTCGTCCTGGTGGGTGGGGATGGTCCCTTGATGCACGTGGTAGTAGAGAAGTGCTTCTCCCTGCTGCTTTCCTCCGCACCTGCCTTGGTGGGATGTGGCAGGGAGCTGGCAGCAGGCACAGATGTGCTGCTCATCATTTTTTGGGTGTTTGCACACAGAAGCTGGACCCAGCAGTACATTGGGCCAGGTGCTAGTGCAGGCCTCTCCCTACTTCCCTCCAGCCAGCAGAGCTATCACAGGAAGCAAGGATTTCTGCGAGGTGGGTGGGAGACAAGGCTGCACCGGAGGTGCCAGCGAAATGTGTGAGCATCACCGAGCGGGCTGGCGTGCATCCCACGATCCCAGAGCTGGGGGCAGGCCCCATCCTGCAGCTGTTTGCAGTCACTGCAGGATCCACACGATGGAGTTTGTGGGACTGCCACGCAGCCTTCTGACATCCCTTTGTATTATTTTTTTTGTCCTTGACATCAATCCAGACATCCAGAAATCATTTCAGCACCAAGCGAGCGCTGCACAAATCCCCCTCTCTGCTCTGCCCCCAGCAGCACCACAGCATCATCCCCCGTGGCTGAGTGGCACCGACCGTCCATCCATCCATACATCCATCCGTCCGTCCGTCCGTGCGGCTGCCGGCGCTGGGAAGGGCTCCTCGGGCCTGCCAAGGCCAGATGGTGTTTGCGAGCGGCGCCAGGTCCCAGCTGAGCACTGCCCGGCGAGATGCGCGCGGGAGCTGCCGGGCAGCCGGCGCTGCCAAACCCGCGGCATATGCTGCGCCCGGCCCTACACCTGCCGGTGGGCAGCCGCCGGCCTGAAGGAAGGAGGAAAAGCACAGCCCCATCTGGAAGGAATTTAATGGATAAACCACAGTGGTGAAACCCAAAAAAAAAAAAAAAAATCGGGGGAAAAAAATTTGAAGAGCGTGCAATGAGAGTCTGAAACAGCAGGGTAAGGTGCAGTGGTGCTGGGCTGGGGTGGTAAGGCATGCCCCCGTTTGCACCAAGACCCCCATCTAGACCAGGACCCCCATTTGCCCATGCGCAGCCCAGGCACAGCTGCCCTGCCCTACCAACCCCAGCTAAAAATGCTGAGACTGCTGGAGGCTATTTGGAGAAAACCCCAAATGACCATGAGCAAAATTGATGGGGGAATATACTTCCTGCCTACATTGTATTTACTTTAAAACTGTGCACACTCCAGGCTCAGGTCTGTAATTTATTGAAAGGAACCAGAGTGGAAACCAGATTCACACTGTGAGTAATTTCTAACATCTCTGCCATCTATCACCAGGAGACAAGGCACTTTGTTTCTCTGAAAAATTATTTTTGTAGTTGGCTTAGTAACAACAACAATTATGATTATTAATATTAATAACTACTTGTGTAAAGCCTTTCATGCGCTGTTTAGAAAGCATTTTGTGCATGGGACAATGGTGTTGGTTGCATCTCCTGGGAAGGGAACCTGAGGCACAGATTTGGCCAATGCCTTGCTCAGGTGGGCGGCATCCTCTTCTGCTAAATTTGCTCTGCTGGATGCATGGCATTTGCTGTGCAAGCAGTAAATTGTGCTCGTGCTGTCCATCTGTCCAGGGTTTCTGGATGTCGGCATTTCCAGCTAGGTTCTGCAGTGTATCCCTGGAAAACACCGTTTTCCACATAGAAAAAATTTCTAGGAGTGTGTTGGAAGAGGTGCATGGCAGGATGGTGGCACTGAGCTACCCATCAGCACAGAGACACTGAGCTGTCACCATCAGCATCGGAGGAACAGGGTCTGGAGGGCTCACGCTCAACGCCAGGTGTAGGCATTCCAGCTCTTTGCGAGGGATGGGGTGATGGTGGCTGTTCCTGGCAGTAAAATCCTGCCTGCTCTTTTCATCAGCCCCTCCTTGATTTTACCCTCTGTTTGAGTTTTTCATCAGTGTGCCCTTGATTTTACCAGGCCTGGAGTTTTGCTCTTGCTGAGAGCAGAGACGTTGGCAGCCCCAGCAATGGGTTTGTGCCTCCTGGAAGGACTGGGCAGGTGAGTTATCTCCACTGCACAAAACACGCTCGTTCTCCAGGCCGCATCTCTAAAGCATCTCCAGGGCAGAGTTGGGCAGTCCCGAGGAGCTCAGTACTGCCAGCCCTGCCCACTGGGTATCTCCCACCATCACCACTGAAGTGCTGGGCTAGCACCTAGCAGTTACAGCTGACCAGGCTTAGCTGTCAAGGTGGGGAAAGCTCAGAACCGTGTCCTGCTTTTGGTGCCGTAACATGCAAGTGGGACCAGCAGTGAGCTGCCAGCCCCCCACCTCCCCACAACATGCTGTTGCTCCGCTTCCTCCCTGCTTTCTCCTAAACCCTTCTCCAGGTCCCATCCATGTGGTGCTTGCTGCCAGCATCCCCCAGCCATGCTCAGCATCGCTCTGCACCCCACAGACCCGACCCCACGCTGCCAGTCAGATTGCTGAAGTCAAATTAGGGTAAGTGGTTGTATCAGGCTGACCTGTACCTTGTCAATCTTTACATCATTTGAAGGCAATTTAGCCTATTCATTCATAACAAGAGACTATTGATTGAATAATCTCTGTTATTAGTGTTTGGGTGGAACTCTCTGTGTTATATTTTATTATTGTTTTCGCTGGCTAGCTGAAATCTGCTTCTATTCTGCCCTGCTGTAACTGCCACTGCTATTACAGTAAAAAGTAAGAGAAGTTATTTAAGCCTTGCAGAGATTATTACAAAGCAGGGCCTCTTTCTGGATGCACATATTTCTGAAGAAATAGCGTAAAGAAGCAGGCACGTGTGAATTCTTAGAATCTGCAAGTACAATTTATCCTTGCAGGTCAATAGCTCATATTGTCTGCTCTGCCAAATTGTTCAAACATATATAATGCTCTCAAAACATTGCTTAATTAGATTCTAGAGAACATTGACACACAAACAAAAGATATTAATATCAAGGATTTCAGCATCAAATGTAGTTTGCACAGATCAAAGAACATTTTTTGGTACAAAGAGGTTATGAATGTGACAGGTTGTTACACCGCGAGGGAGGAATATGACAAGAGGGGAAGCAGTGATCAGGGAGCGGAGCACGAGGAGGAAGGAGTATGAACCCGTGATGGGTTTGGGGAAGATAAAGCTACAGAAGCAGAAAAAGGCAGACTGCTGCAGAGGCAGGGCAGCCACTGTGCCTTATCCTGATTAGCATGAAGTTTGAGAAGTGGTGGGTGGAAGGCAGAGGTGGGTTGCAGGAAGACACATGGTCCTGGCCAGGCCTGGCATCTCTGGGGCAATGAGATAGAAAAGGGGACAAATATAGTTAACCCTTGCCTGTCCTGTGTTACACAATGTGCTGTACCCATCCTGGTCAATGGGGTCTTAAAGCAGCTCATCCACTGCACCTGGAGCTGGAGATCACTCTGCCGTGACTACCTGGGGCAGAAGCAAGGAAACATGGGCACCATATGCAGGCACAGCGCAGCAGGCGAGGAACACAAAGCTAAAGGAGCAAGACAAGGGAAGTCGATGAAATTGACTTAAAATGCATATGAATGAAAAAAAAATAATAAGCCAAAGCTATATTTAATGTCAATATTGTTGTAGTAGTCTGAGAAATCATGAATAAACAAAACCAGATAGTGGATTGATCAGACAACACCAAGAAAAGCACCCGTGAAGAACATTTTCTTCTCAGGGCACACAGACTGATACGCGTGTTTCTTGTTTGCTTTAACAGGAATCGTGTTTGCAAACTTGTGTGCACTGAGAAACAGGCAAAATTCAGTGATTAGGGCTTGTTTTGACACAATTATATCCTTGCTCTCCTGGAAAGTATTAACTTCCATTTCAGAAGTGTTCCACCTGCATATTACTCGGTGTTTCACAACCACCTGCCAAATCCACTGTAAATTATTCAAAAAATAGGCTCACAAATCAAGGACCAGCATTTTACAGTGTGGTTAATTTGTGGCATTATGGAAGAGTATCCCCCCTTCAGCTCGTCCCAGCCAGCACTGCAAGCAGACTGTCCTCGTGGCTTCTGACCAGGGAAGGCTCCATTGATTTTTCTGTGTGGAGAGTGCATCGTAATATCCCATTTATAAAGTTGGGAAGAGAGGAAACAGCATGAAGACGAGCTGCATATTCCTGGCACAGAGGGCTTGCTATTAGGCCCAATTCCAGAAGATCACTTCAGCGTGCACTTTCTGAAACATCTTATTTTTATTAGGCTCTTTCATTAGGTAGGTCCTTAGTTATATTGCAGTTGCAGAGAGCAAGTAATTTGTCTGTCTGTCTCTCACTAGTTCTCATTGCCATGGTATGCAGCCTCCAGAGGCTGAAATAACATCCTTAACAACCCCATGAAAGTGCATTATTTGTCTTAAAAAATAACTCGTATTATTAAAATCAAAGCGAGACCTGTAAGGAAGTGGCCAGGTATAAAACTGTTAAGGTATGTTCAGTCATGCACCATTTTTAGCTCCAGCTTTAGCTTTCCTCATCAACAGCAAAACCAACTGCTTTTGACTTTCTTCTCCAAGATCTGAAGACGCGTGGCAGTTGTGCCAAAGCACGGTGTGGGTGATGCTCCTGCCAACACCTGGGAGGAGAAGAGCACAGAGGTGGCCCTGTGGCATGGAGTCACCCACTTCCTGGTCACCTTGGGCCATGGGTTGGGAGCAGGCTGCCAGGAGAACATGCTCCCTCTGTCTGCTTGTACCTTGCTGACAGCATTCTTCTGTGCCTTAAATAATTAATGCTTAGAAAACTTCATTTGTACCCTTCAAGGTGGGATGTTTTGCATTTTGATCTCTCTGAAGCTGCTTCAGGTGAGATGCTGTAGAGCACCCATACATGGGAAGGCATTGTGTACTCTGAGGGATGCTGAACTGCCTGAGGACTGTGGTCTGATCCTGCACACTTGCTCTTTACTTCCCAGGGTGGTGCAGGGAAAGCCACGAGCCTCTCCATTTATTGCTGTCACAGTCTGCATCTCCTTTCAAACATGGTTGCTTAGGTCACAGCCCAGGTGTTCTGTTTGCATAGTGCCTATCGCAGTGAGATCCAATTTTTGGCTTGTGCTCTTCAGGTGTTTGTCAGTTCTGGTTTATCTGCGCCAGGGGGTTTGATTTCCCCTGGAAATGATTAGGTTGTTGTGAAATGATATGAGTGCTATCAGAAGGAATAGGCACGAGGAACATTAATGGTCTCTACAAAACACAAGAGACCTATAGCAACAGGTATTTCAGAAAGGCATTTGGGGAGTTTTCTCAGCACTTGTTAAGGGAAACAATTTGCAAAGCCATCAGCTCGATTGCCAATAGGCGTTAATGCAGTTTATGAAATCGTGTATGATCCAAAAGTGCACAGGTGCCCATGTAGCTGGGCAACTTTTTTGGTGCAGACCTCGTCCTGGGTGTGCAGACCTCATCCTGGGTGTGCAGACCTGAGGGACAGGGATTGAGGCTGCCTCTGCTCTCTGTGGGGAGACCAAGGCTCGCCACAAGCAGGGCAGACTGCGTGGATCTGGATCAAAATGCTGCTCAGCATTGGCTGCTCATGGCTGTGGAGCCTCCAGCAGGGCAGGGACAGGAGCCCCTGTGTTAAAGCCCAAGTGTTAACCCAACAAGTCAGGAGATCCAGACTTCCTGGGAAAAAGGTCCAGTCCCTTGTGACAAGATGCGGACACTCACTGTGGGCAATAGAAGCAGAAGGGGCTGCGGGGCAATTTGGCTGAGGTTTAGGAAATCCTGAAGACCATCGCCCTGCTGCTCATGGGGTACCATGGGGTGAGCGGTGCAGCTGCTGGCTGTATTGCCCCTGTCCCCAAGGCAGGGACCCTGCTGTCCCTGTGGTGTCACGACCCTGCTGCCATCCCCCTGCACCGCTGCGAGTCCCTGCGACAGCAGCTGCCCAGAGAGCACCTCACGCTGCTGCATTAGACGCATGGATCAATTAACACAGTCACTGGGTTTCTCTTTTGAATCAATTAACTGGAACTGAAATTAACTGAAAATATTCTTTGCTTATTAACAGACTGAACTAATTGCAATAAAAGGTGAAAAAAAAAAAAAAAGGAGGGAGAGATGCAGAGATGCTATTTGTCACAGCGAATCCCTGCCCTCATCTTTACCTCGAATACTCCTCATTTGCTCAGGGACTGATGATTCCACAACCTCTGCACCGGCGGTGCCACGCTGCCCGCATCCCCCACCATCCACAGTGCCACCAGCATGGCGGGGCTGAGACAGGGCCACTCACGTGTCCCCACCAGCCCTCCTGCCCTCCTGCTCCACAGGCCTGGCAGCATGCAGCCCTTTTGTCTCACCTTCAGCCCCTTTGTTTCTGGCTCTGGTTCTTTGTTTGCCTGATTTTTTCCTTTTTTTTTTTTTTTTTTTTTTTNCCTCTCCCTTCTCCCCTTTCCAAGAATTTCCATCTGTCCCCCACAGCCATTTCCACCTTCCCATTTCCACCATCCTCTTCCCCTTCCCTCCATCACAGCCCTATCCCGCTTCTTCCCTCCCTCTTCCCGCCTGCAATTAACACTAATCAGGTACCTGAGCAGCTCCACAAAGCTATTAGTGGCTTCCACCTCGTCCCCGGGGATAGGAGCAGAGCTGGACAATTAGGCTTTTCCATGCAGCCCCACTCTGACAAACACAATAAACACCACGCAGCGGTGGGGACCATGCTGGGCATGGCCAGCGAGCTTCCTTGGCCACACACATCATCCCCTGCTGGTACCCAGCGTGCGGGATGCTCCCAGATCCTGTGTCTTCCCTATCTTCTGCCCTGGCTCAAGATATCCCCATTTTTGGGATCCTCGGGGTGGTTTTGGCCAGGACACAGCCTTTCCTGCAGGGCCGATGCACGGTGTTTGTTGCAGAGAATTTCCCCGCTTGCTCCGTAGCACGGCGCACCCCTCCTGCTGCTGGATCTATGAGCTGTGTGTGTGTTTTGTAATTAAGCAGTTAATTGCACTGGAGTTCTTGATTAGCTTTGGGGGATGGTAATGTTCTAGCAGGATGAGATGTTGTGTACAGTTCAGAATCATTTACAGAAATTGGAGCTAATTTTGCTGTCTGTGCTTATTACTGCATTAATTTAATTTGGGTTGCTTTTAGCTCATTAACACATCTAATTAATTCGTTGACATCACTATTAAGATGTCTCTTTGAAATTGGCGTCTCCAGATAATCAGGATGGAAGAGGCTGACAGATCAGGCGCGAAGCTGACTGGGAAAATGGGAAAAAAAAAAAAAAAGGACGACTAATGAATTTTCCATCAGAATCGCACGGTTTGTCAGAGTTGGTATCAGAGCGGCAGAGACAGAGCTAGCGAGACAGAGAAAGGGCGCGAGAGAGACAGCGGTGGTAAAAGGAGACGCGTTCTTTCAAAAATATTACATTTGTTAGGAGGACAAGCAAGATGCATGAGAGGACAATAATTATTCTTTAGCGGATCTGCATCGAGGCTGCATATTTCTCAGCTAATTTTCCTCTCTCCCCAGTTTTCCACCGTGGCCCTTTGGCTGTTTTTATTTTCTCAGCACTGCGAACGGTTTGCAAGACCGGCGCTGGGGGCTGTGCTGTCCCCACACCATCGCCCCTGCAGATGTGGGGTGGCTGTGGAAGGGGACAGCGGCCGTGCCTCGTGCTGCAGCAAGCGTGGCGTGTCGGGGACAGACAGAAATCTGCAAGCAATTACATTGATGTCGTTTAATGAGTTAGCACGCACCAGCAGAGCCTTGCTATCCGGCTGTGTGCTGGCCCTGCTATGTTTGTGAAATACAAGAGCTTGGCTTATACCTGCCTTCGTGGCGGTTAGCTAACAGAGGGGACATCCGTGGGCTGAGAGGAGCACCTCTTGCTTGCTGCTCTGGCTGGAAGGTCCTGGTGAGGCCATGCAACAGAAAGTCACAGCAAGTCCTGGCCCAGGAGATGCAGGTCCCACAGGTGGCCAGGGGTCCTAGAGCAGGGACATGCTGAGGCACACGCAGCCAGGGCAGCTCCCTAACCACCATGGCTCTGCCAGCAGGTGACAATCCTCCTCGTGGCATCCCCAGGTGGTGTTGAACTTGGCATGGGACGGAGCAGGGTGGGCTATGAGAAAGCAGGGAAAAAGGAGGAGCACTTGGGAAAACCCAGGTCCCCTTCCTTTGCGGTTAGCACCTCCGATGTGCCCCCAGAGCACAGCCCTCAGCAGGCAGCTCAGCACGCCGGCACTTTGGGTTTTCCTGTTCTCATGTTATTTCTCTGTTTCACTGTTAATTCTCTGTTTCCTTCAGATTTACCCAGCAGTGCCTGCTCAGCGTGGTGCAGAACTGGGTCCCCAGGAGCTGTGTGTCCTTTCTCCCTCTCCAAGAACATCTTCCTAAAATCACCAAGGTCCCAGACATGAGGAGAGCAGACACAGGTGCATCGTGAGGTCAGTTATGGTTTCATCCCATAGATAATCCCCATTCAGCCTCAGGAGACATAACCTCCTTCCATTCCACATTTCTTACGACAGTGGGAACAGAAACAGGAGTCGTAGCCCGAAAACCTACTTCACCTTTGGGTTTAGAATATTTTGATTGACCATATCCCCAGGTTTTTATAGTACCTGTGCAGACCCCTCCATACGCTCTAGGTTTGTGCTGACGGTCAGTAAACCAGCTTTCAGCTACCTTCCATGACCCCTGGTGGGTCCTTCTGGGCCTGTAGGCAGCACTTTGGAAACCACAGATCCAGCAAACTCAGCACGCTCCCAGCCGTGCCCTGGATGCACCAGCCTCCTTCTGGAAGCATTTTCAGCAGAGTTAGTAACATGATCTGGGCTACAAACATAACTTTCCCTTCCCACCATCCCCCTGCCTCTCTCCAGGGAGAGGCAGGGGGGATGGAGGCATCACAAGGAATGTTTTTGCTGGAAATAGCTGTCCTGCAGGAAGACTTTTGTCAAATGGCTTCAAAATGATTAGAAAAAAGTCTCACATTGCAGTAGGAAAGCTCGTTGTGGCGATGATTCTAGTGGGTCTGTGCATTGCAGCTGAATTCATGGACAGAACCTGAAGCAATGCTGGGGTTGCTGCTGGCCCTGTTCGCCAAGCCTAGGCAGGGCAGCCCTGTCCCCGTCACTCCAGGGAAATGCCTGCTCCCGTCAGATTTGCTTCTCGGACTGCAGAATGCAGGTGGAGAGAGTTGTTCTTCCTCACAACAACTGCAGGCCTTGCTAAGAGTGTGGGGCTTCTTTAGGCATCTGCCTGGTTTTCTCAGGTACCAAAACGTGAAGGGGAAGGCTGGCTTTAACAGCCTCTTTTCTGGCAAGAAGCTTGGTTTGCCCCGCTTCTTCAGGCTGAAATGCCGTGAGACACAGAGCATGTCTGTGGGTCTGTTCTCCTACCTGTGATGTGGGAGGAAAACACCCAAGAGCATCCCCACACCCTCAGTGTGACAAATAAACACAAGCAACCCCCTGGTCTCTGCTCGGCAAGCCTCTCCCAAGAGGAGCACAGGGCAGTGTGCTCCAACCCGAGCTGCAGTTCCCACCTGGGGAAGAGAAGTTTGCTCCAATTTCCACTCAATTTTATTCAAATGGAGAATATTGGAAACTCCACTCTTTAGCACTTCATTAAACACTTTAGTTTAATAGCATCCTCCAGGGAATCTCAATCTGGACCACGTGAGCCAGGAGTAAACAGCTGCATCAATTAACCCCATAATCTCAAGGGTGCTATTAGAAGGTGAGATACCCTTAGAAAGTGCATATGCCTGCAATTAGGCTTAAAATACTTATGTGTCAATAGCTTAGTTATTTGTGTTCTCTGCTATTGATCTTGCTTATGTTTTCCACATTAAATGGTCTTTCTTACTTCATCAATAAATTAAGAGCTGTTTAGATTTATTCACTTATTCTATTACACGGTGCAAACTCCTGAGCTGCTGACCCTGGCCCAGCTCCATCCCAGGTTCAGGGCTCCAGCCCTCTTGGCTGGCAGCTGCATCTCAGTCTTGTTACAGGAGCTTGGGAAAGCAGCACTGGGAAGAAGAGCAGGACCTGTTGGCACAGCCCAATGGGGCGGTGGAGACTTTGGGGCTGGCTTTGCTGGATATGCCACTTTCCATGTTTGTTTTCCCTGCCTAGGTCATACTTCAAGGAGATCTTAGGGAGGACTGGCTGTCCACACCGTGTCGTTACAGGAAGGACTGCGTGTCTGCCACGCAGGGAATTTGGAGAAGGGGCAGGATCTATGAGACCTTGCAGAAGATGGGGTCCTCCTTGGCTTTTCTTCTTTGGAAAGGTCTTTGGGGAGAGCTTTGCACCCTCTGAAATAGGAAAATGCACAATTATTTTCTTGGAGAATAGTGCAAGGCAATTTTTTTTTTTTTCCATTGGTCATCCTGTTTTTTCTGTGCTTTGTTTGACAGCATGAGTGTAAAAAAGGCAACTTCAGGTATTTAAAGAACAATTTGTGAGATAGTTTGCATTGCTTAGTTTGCGGCTTGCCTGGTCTTCTCAACTTCTTGAAGACCTGTCTATCTCGTGCACAAGAGTGGATGCAAAATTTTATTTTTAACCGGGACTGAACAGAGACTGGCAGGCCCTTGTTGTTTCAATTAAGCCATGTGTTACTTTCCATAACTCATTAGCGCTTTACTTTCTGTATTAATTCAATGTGCAAATAACGTCACAAATTGAATATTACTGGACTTTTACTGAGTATTAAGCGGCAGTAAACGCACGTCTCTGTGTCTTCATTCTGTTTTGCACGGCTGTGGTTTGTCCAGCATAGCAAGCGGTTATCTAGCCTCCCGAGAGCTCACTGCCTGCTTTCCCGTACTGGTTTTTCATGCAATAACTCAGCTACTAGAACAGAAGAGCAACAACTGTGCATGTAAATGTGGGGATGCGCAAAATGAGCCTCTTCTATCACCTCTAGCTCTTCGCAGATACAAAATTTGGGTGGTTTTGCTCAAACCAGCCTCAGAATCCCTACTGTTGCTATGTAGAAAAGCAAGATTTGGTGTGGGGGGGCAATGTCCCATGTCAGTCCACGGTCTCTGTGGGGCACCAGCACCTGCCCCTGCATGTCTAGGGGTGGGTTTGGGGCCGAATGCGTTGCAATGCCAGTGTGAGCCTGAAGTTCTGAGCTTCAGACTTGTTGGTGGTGCCGACGTGGGGAGGATGGCTCCATGCCACAGGAACTTTGAGGGCAAAGCTGAGCAAAATGGGTGCAGCTTTCTTATAATGCACTGAAGTGGAGGCAAATTTCAATCTAATAATGTAAAGCAGCAATAACCATTATAATTAATTTATATAAAAGATATTATAAAATTACACTTGATGCATTTAAATCCCATCCAGGAGCAGTGCTCGTTTTCCAGTTAAGCTATGGGCTGTACTAAGGCAGATGGGGAAAGAGGTATTTCAATATTTTTTATAATTTTATATTCTTTCTAATATCTCTCATGCTAATTTAATTATGCAACACAGTCAGCACAGTGATGTAATTATTGAAAAGTAATTTTGCAATAAATGGATTTAAATGTGTTCGAGTCCATTGTAAATTCAATCTCTTGGTAAAGGTGGATTGAACAGGCAAGGAGAAAGGGAGCTGGGATGGTGCTGGGTGAAAGCTGAGAAGTCCTGGGCATCCCAAGTCGAGCATCTGCTTACACCAAGTAATAACATCCACTTTGGATGGAAACTGCTCCCAGACCCATCCTCCCTCCCCCTGAGCACACAGAGCTGCTGCTTGCAGGGGGCTCATCCAATCTTCAAGGTGGGGGAAATTTGGGAAACCTCCTCCTGGAGCAGGGCATCGCCGTCGCTGGGTGTCTGCAGTTCTTGCAAAGCAAGTCCTGTGTGGGTGTCTTAGACTGGATTAAGGGCTCAGTTACTGGGCAGGGACATGAAGATATTCTTCTGCATAAGACATGGGAGATAGGATTTCTATTCCTGGCTCTGTCAGAGACTTCCTGCGTGATACTGGGCAAGCAGTATATCATCTCTGTGCTTCCATTTCCTCATCCACACAATAGGGATAAAGAGTGCTTCCCCAGCTCATCGGTGAAATTAATGTAACATATGTAAAGTGCATGTATATCCCCAGATGAAAGGTGCCATTGTAATAATATTCAAATTATTATGGAAAATAGATAAAGCGACCAACCCCTACTAAATGATCGTCTAGCTTTTCACCAGATTCATGAGATCCACGTAAAATGTGATAAGAAAACCTCAGATGTCAAGTGGTTTAGAGTCAGACTCCGCTCACGAAGCAGAAATGGCTGTGCCTTTTAAGTGGAGGATGAGAGAGTGGTGAATTTGGGACTCGGGAAATTGTTGCCCTGGTTAAGGTAGTTGGTTTTTTGGATGCCAGTACAGGGGAAGCCTGAGGGCAACACCTCCCAGTGGCGAAACTGGGACCCAGTAGCAGCTCTGTGAAGCTGAAATTAAACAGGAAAGCAGGATTGCTTGGTTTGAGGGATGTTAAAAACTGCACACATCTGGGATATCCCAGAAAGGCCACGTGAGGATGGTGGTGGCAGAGGTGACTGGATGAACTGGCTCAGTGTTCCTGACACCTAACCCACCAGGCTCAAGTTGGACCTTCACCCAGAGGCAAAGGAAGGGGCACTGGTAGGGCACTAGCTGACACTGAAGCAGCAGGCTGTGCAGAGCTATGCACTGAGGTGGTGACTTCTCTTCTGCCTTGTCCTGCATGCATCTCCCCCTTCTGCACAGCTTCACTGCAAGGTGTGTTTGGACAGGACAAAGACCTCTGCCTACGAGCAGCATCTGTGTTCCCTGCAATAGGACTGCCTGTGAGCAGGGCTGGTAGCAGGTGGAGATGTGTTCTAGGTGAAAGCTGAAATGAACGGGCCTCCTGGAGCTTCCTTCCATGGTGAGGAAGGTGCTGGCTTGGGCTCCGAAAGAGCCAGAGTGGGAATTAGTTGAAACCTGAACTCACTGGAGATTTGACTCTCAAACTGCTGTGCCGGTCTCTTCTGGCACCATTGTATAGTGGCCCAGCACCAAATGCTCAATTATAGACAAAATTGAATTTACAATTTGCTTTTGGGCAATGTGTAAATTGGCCCTTCATTGATTATTAATGAAGTGCTAATTGCTCTTTGCAACCAATTTTTATGCAAATGCTATTAGTGCTATTTGCACAATCCTGCAATTTACAGTTTTACATTTGCAATGGCCTGGTGAAAAGATGTGAAAAGATGACAGCTTGTCCTAAAAGAAAACAAGGAGGGGAGGGGAAAGGCAGTCACAAAACTTGCAAAACTTGGAGTAGCAAAATAACACTATTAGGAATGAGAAAACATTTTTAAAAAAACAACGAATAAACAAACCCTCTCTTTATTGATTGTTACAGATTCAGCGTTGACAGGGGTTGTTCTGAATGTAACAGGATCCCATGGCAGATGTAAACCAGACTGCAGGCATTTGCCATGTGTTTCACCGAGGAGGTCAGTGTACGAATTTGCCTGTGAAAACACTGATGCGAGGCTGCCAGCATTACCCATGCGAGAGCTGGGTGCTGCTCTCAGTGACAAACACGCGGTGTTAGTTTGCAAATCAAGTGAGGGCAGCTGCTGAGGCAGGGCTCCTCTCCCAGCTAACACCTCTGCACCTCTGCCCTCCTCTGCCATCACCGGGTTCCTTCGGACCTCCCTTGTCCTCTGCATCGCTCTGGCACCTTGCAAACACTGCTGGGAGCTTATTTTGGCTGGTCCTGCGAAGTGGAGTGCTGTGAGCCTCACTTGCAGGTGGACGATGGGGGTTCACAGTAAGTGCTGCCTGCACGCTGCAGGTCCAGTTTCTTTAGAAGCCCTGTATGTTGCTACCTGCTCTGAGGCTTCACAGGGAGCCTTTGAAGTCAGTCTGAGATCCAAGCTGTCCACTAATTGCTTCCCCTTCATCAGACGGATCTTCAGTGAACTACACTGAAGGTGTTCGAGACCAGAGTGGCCCCATCTGCTGCCAAGTGACAGATGCTGCAGCTGGGACAGGGCTTGCCCAGTCCCTAAAAGATGTTTTTTAAAATTTAGATATGGGCAGACTGTGGTCACTAGGACCTGAGGAAGCAACAGGTAGCCCCTGTGTGATGGGACGACAGGGAACAGCTCAGGAGTGCATGCACTAGCCAGGCAGGATGAAAGCAAATGCAGCGAGGGGAGCCCCAAGGAGGGCACAGTGACGGGGTGCCCACTTGGACCAGCGTGTACTGGGGAGAATAAAGTAACAGGAGAGATTACTGTGGATCCACAGCCACCCCTCTTTATTCTATTTTTGCTTTTTCTGTTTAGAAAAGTGCACTTTTTCCATGCAGCTCCTGTGTTCATGCATCCAGGGATCCCGTTTATTTGGTCAGAGCAGCACACCCATCCACCGGAGCTGTGCTTTAGCTGCTCGCGGTGCCTAATTTTCCCAGCCACGACTACAAGTTTTCCTCCCAGACCCTTAACGGGGACACCAGCCCTGTCAGCCCTCCTTGTGCTGCAGCCTCAGGGATCGCTGCCGGTGCCTGGCCGCTGTAAGGCCTGGCACGGACACAGCGTGGCACTCTTCTCCGCAGCACCGCGCCCGGCGCCCACGGGAGCCCACGGGCGTCCCCATCCCCGCCGGCAGCCAGGGCTCCCCCGGAGGTCCCCTGGCCCTTCTTACCCCCTGCGTGCCCAGCTACGAGCCCCCGGCTGCCGTCACGGCGTCCAGCAGCGCGAGCAGCGCAGGGGCTCAGCCTGGGAAGTGCTGGGAGGATGCTCAGAGTGCGTATTGGGATGCGCACCTATGAACCACGGGTCTTTTGGAGATAGAGCAGCCCGGAAATAGTTTCCAGAGGGGTAAAATTTTAATTTTTAATCCTGGGAGGGATTGTTTAAATATGTCATTGAGGTGCGGTCAGTTTGCCTTGCTTTGGGGGAATATGATCTCTTTCATGGTGGATGTGGCCCTCATCTGGATGAGGACCCAGAGGTGATGGCTGAAGAGTGGGACTGCACAGGGGGCAGGAAGCCTCGTGTGGGGAAAGCCTGCCCCATGCCCTCGGAGAAGAGCTTTCCTAGCCTAGAAAACAAACAAACAAACAAACAAAAACAACGAGGAGCTGGGCTGGGCTTGGCCCCAGGGGGCTGGTGATGTCGGACAAGTTTTCTGGAGCTTTCAGATGGGTCCAGCAGCACTCTCAGCCCCTCACGAGTAAACACCACGGGTGCAAGCAGCCTGCACGAAGCCCCGCCGGGAACCACCCCCCTCCTCCTTCCCCACC
>VXAV01007605.1:104907-127466 GCA_013399715.1 Alectura lathami
CAAAAAAAAAAAAAAAAAGGCTGAGCACGAGGGCTGGGGCTGCCATTTAAATAATTGTTGCCAGGGTTTCAGCGGTGACTCATAGTCTCCGAGACAGGATCCCTTGCTAGCTGGGGGCTATCTGGGGAACACCCACCTCGTGTTGCCAAGGCACCTCGACCAGAGGGACCTGCACCTCCTCCCGCTCCTTCCTTTTGTTTTCCAAAACACTCGCCCTGGTGCAGCCGGGATGCACGTGCGTAGGGGTGAGCTGTGCACACCCAAAAGCGCTCTGCTCAGCTGCAGCTTTGTTGTCAGAGACAGGAGAGGCTGAGAAGATCTGCACTTGGACATTTTGCTGGGCCACCAAGTGCCTTGGGGGTGAGTCCATGCCTCTGTCATCCAGATGTCATCGGCATCCTGGGGTCCTGGCATGGCAGAGCAATGTTGGGCTGTCCCCAGCCAGATGGGCACCCTGACGAAGGGTGAGCTTGGGATGATGAGACTGGCAGGGAATAAACTCCCTCAAGCTGTTTTAGCTTTCACATTACCTCCAAGCTTAAGGCATACTTTAATCTCCAGGATATTCTTCTGTTTTCTTTTCAACATCTGCTTTGGAAGGCTCTTTTTTCCAACTAAATTTGAACAAAGTTGTGCTTCCCTCCACAACTTGTTAGTGGCTGTCTGCCATCCACAGTGGCAACTCTCCCCAGGCTGAGTCCCCACATCCAAGGGAAGCAGGAGGTTGCCTTTTCCAGGGAGATGCAGCAGGTTTTGCTGCATTTGGGTTGGCACGTCCACACCGAGCAGGAAGGGACCTGCTCCTGCCAGGCTGCCTCCCAGTGCCCCACCAGCCCCAGTGGTTTTGGGGCTAGACTTGCTCGACTCAGTTCATCCTCAGCCTCCAGACAGCACAGGGAGGCCCAGAAGAAGGAGGAAACCTCTTCTCCACCCTTACACCAGGACTTTCCTTCATGTGCTGCTGGGTTTTGGTGTCCATAACAAAGTCCCTCCTCTCCGTGGAAGACAAAGCCCAGGAAAGAAACTGTGGGGCATATTTTCTGGGCCAGACTCCTAGCAAGACCTCATTTTAAATCACCTAAATTTGAGGGATATGTATTTTAAATGCAATGCTATAAAAACCTAGTAAATATTTAATTTTATTTTTATTAAATACTAAATTGATGACGGCTGACACTTTATTAAAGTGTCAAAGTGAGTGTTCCTACATTCTAATTACTTATCCTAACAAGGAGGCAGCCTCGGTGTGCGCAGGCGAGGGGCACTCCCGTTAAGTAACACCTATTAAACTATCATTTGCACCTTGAGGCATCTCATTAATGTCTCAACTGGTGAGACTGTGCCATCAGTGCCTACCTGACCTGGGGCACTGACAGGAGAAATGGCTCCAGGAGGCCTTTCCGCACTCCAAGCTCTCCTGTACAAATAATTCCTATAAAATTAATAATGGCTATTCCATTTAATTGAATTCTTGATAAATGAAGATTCTCCCAAGCCCCTGTTATATGCACCCAAAGGGTGAGGGAGCTTTGCTGCACTACGTTCTGGGGCAAGTTTTGTTCTACTCCCATCTCCCTGTTTCCTTCATCTCTCCAAGCCTCTTCACACCCTACCCATCCCTCCTCCTGCTCCCTTCCCATCAGCTTTTTCCTTCTCTGCCCATATCTGCCTTCTCTTTTCTACAGCACTTTCCTGTATGACTCTTCCATTTGACTTTCTCTCACTTCTCTGACTCCGCTATGATCTGTCTTTATGGTATCTCCACTGTCCTTCTTCCTTCTGTAAACATCTCCTTCGTTTCACTTCCCTCTCCGTCTTTCTTGCCCTTAATTCCATCTTCCATTTCACTATTTTTCTCAGGTTTCTTTTCAGGCCCTGGCCTTGTTGTTTTCAAGGATTCTTCTTATGGAGTGAGACCTCTGTTAGATGAGGACATAGCATTCAGGTGTCTGCTCACCAAGAAGATATGTCCTCCCTCTGAGTGGAGAATTGACCCATGAATGGAGAGACAATCATGTATGAAGAGGAGGATCGTGTCCTCAAGACATGGTCAATACAGGTCACCACTTGGCTGCCAAACCAGTACAAGAGAAGTAATGGGCTTCTGGATGGGGCGCTTTGGAGTCTGAGGGTTGTTGGTTATTCTTGTTGAACTACAGAGCTGTCTTTAATCTCATTTCCTCTGCTCCTGGCAGCAAAGGTGCTGCCTTTTTGCTATTATCCTGTACAGGTGCACTATTAGGGTTCGGCACTTGGTTGTTGGGGTTTGGTTTTTGTCATTCCTTTAGTAAATATAAAAATACTCGCTAAAAAATTCCATTCTATTTTTATTTCATTCCAATTAGGAAAACAAACTAGAAACTACCCTTAGTATTAGAAACACCAACTCAAGATTCAAAGCAAGCAACTTAAAAATAAATAAACACATAATGGAAAAAATATCATTAAATAACACATGAATAACAAGTAATGGGTTTTTAATCTTCTTGCTAGGAGAGGCTACTTCTTCAGTACTAAAGGTGACTCACAAGCAGCATCACTCTGGGAAAGTTAAAAGTGATGATTCAATAAGGCTCAAGGATTGTGTGGGACTCAAGGAGGGATAAAACAGCCTTGCAGGGAGCTCCCCTTCCTCTATCTCACAGTGATGGAAGAAGCTGAAAAATGTGGTCAATTCAGAGCTGATGAAAAACAGAACATGATCATGTCCTTGTGAACACCCACGTAGGCTGGGAATACCTGCTTTACGATGAAGGCTGCATGGATCACTAAGAGGTTCGCTATTTGTATGAATAGCTATATTCAAAATAGTGGGAATCAGTATTAAAAGAAGAAAGAACAAACACAATAGCACCACCCTCTGAAGAGGTCTGGAGAGTATTTCTGGGTGCCCGCACCAGGACTCTGCTAACCTCTGCTCTCAAAGTTAGGAAGAAACTTCCTGCAGTGCTAAGTTACCCCCAAATTGGGCTTTTTGCAACAGCTTGTGGTGTATCCAGTGGTGGAGCTGAGCCCTCTGGGGCACCTGGAAATGGGGCTGTTAAATCTGGAGTTTGTGCTAGAGCCGTGTGTTTTCAGTTCATGCGTGCATCTCTGGTGACTTCCAGAACAGACTGAGAGAGGTGGAAGTGGGAGAGGAGGAGAATAAGGCAGAGGAGGAAATGATTGGTCTTGCGATGTCAGCGTGAAAGCCAGCAGGGAGGATGGGGAAGACCTGAAGGGAGAAAGAAACAGGTGGAGGAGGAGGAAGAATTTCTCAAGGAGTGGGAGGTTTTCAGAGGCCAATGCTAGGAGATGGATTTTATCACTGAAATCGGACAGCAGTTCCTTAGGGAAGGTCTTTTGCAATATGTTGAACAAAGTTGGTTCTTGCTCCTGGGATGGTGGGTGAGCTATGAGACCAGAAACAGGCAGCATGAGCTGCAAGGAAGAGATGCAGGGAATTAATCGAAGAAAAAAGTTCTGTAAGCAAAAGAGAGCACTTTGAGGAACTGGTTTACACAAACTATGGATATAGGGTGTTTTTCACATTTTACTCTGAAAGAAGGGACAACCAAAAATATGGAAACTCATAGAGGACATAGCTACCTATGTGTTTCCTTCCAGTGCAGAGAGCAAGGACATGTGGCAGAGGAGCAGGGATGTCACTGCTGGCCAGCAGGTACCATGCTGCCCATCTTGTTGCTGGTTAGTGCCAGGCATATCATTTAAGGCAGGATTTGGCCTTTCTTACATGTTTCGTTACCACTTTGATTTTAGTTGATCTGGTTGTGTGTGTTTCAACCATTTAATCTGCCTGTGGTGCCTGGTTTCGCAGGTCAGAGGGCGGAGAACACAGATGGGAGAGCTGAGCATGTATGAGGTTTGGAATGGAGAGAGGGCCGTGAATTGTTGTGGAACACGGGAACACTTTGTAAGATTTCTACAGCTGCTTTTCCTGCCTCGGTGTACCCTCTCTTGCGCTCCACCATCCCTTTTTGATTTCTCTGCTTCGAGAATCTGGTAATGTGACTTTCTGGGGAGCCCACCCTACCCTCATTCAGGGTTAGCTCTGGCCAGGAGCTTAACAGGGACCTCATGGCTAGAAGCGCAGGCATGCGGTGGCCCAGGACACTGTGTCACCCTGTTTCCTTCACAGAGGCAGGGTCCCAGGCCATGGGGTGCAGGACAGGGTGTCACATCACCACATCACCACGCTGCATCCTCATCCTCCTTGTGTGGTGGTGGATGAGGCAGGCTGGTCTGAGATACAGCTGCCTGGCTTCAGCTTAGTGTTTATTTTCCAGGCTGAAAGGACGCTTGTGATCCCAAAGCTCTTCTGTGTTTAGCCAGACCTCTCATTCACTTGCAGAGGAAACCCATGTCAGCCGCTCCCCTTTGTCTCCCCTGAGCTATTGCTTTGAATCTGAAAGGATTGGGTGCAGATTTCAAGGGATGTTCAGACAAAGGCTGTTTGAACAGCACTTGTGTAAATAATCCATGAAAAACTCTTTGAATAACCTCAATGAAATTTTCTCTGAATTTGCTATTCTTTTTCTCCGACACCAGAAAGAAGTGGAAGGGAGGGAAGGGAGGAGAGGCGGAGGAAGGGAAGGGGAGATGGAGGAGGGGGTGGAGGAAGGACCCACACTTTTTTCTCTCTGCCAACTTCTCTGAATGCCAAGAAGTAGTTTGGCTTTAAAAAAGATTTCTCTTTGTTATTTCCACAGCTTTAGGAATAATCTCATATGGTACCTCCACATCCTGAAACTTCTACATACATTAAATGTAAGAGGACACCCTTGTATTTAACACAGCGAGGGTAATGTCGAGCCAGTTAATTATTAGCCGTATGGTTTAATGTTCGCTTGCTGTACATATGTACAAAACAATTCCCCTTTAGCATGTCATTTAGTTTGCATTAAAATGGAGA
This sequence comes from Alectura lathami, assembly GCA_013399715.1. Lineage (NCBI taxonomy): Eukaryota > Metazoa > Chordata > Aves > Galliformes > Megapodiidae > Alectura > Alectura lathami. The sequence continues at coordinate 109,820 of VXAV01007605.1, forward strand.
TAATTGTTTTGATGCCAAATGGTCCCGTTCCCTCCCCCCGCCCAGCGCTCTTCGTACAGTTTATACAAATTACATCCTTAAACAAGAGGGACAAAACCTCCTTTGATTTGGTTTCTTCTGAAGATACCCGAGTGGAGCCCCGCGCGGTGCCTGGGGACAGCCCCGCCGAGGGGTCGCGGGTCTGGGGGCGCGCGGTGTCCCCCGGAGCCCGCCGGGCTGGGGCCGGGGGCTGCTCCTGTACGAGGAAGGGGCTCCGGTTGCTTTGGGGGCTGTCGGCGTTTTCGGGAGCCGGTTCTGTGGATGTCCAGGAGATGGAGCAGTGTTTCTGTGGCCTCTGCCGCCGATGCCCCTAACGAGCCAGTCTGTCTGAACTCGGAATGAATTTTGTTCCCTTTTCATCACTCTCTGATGTCCAGCTGCTCCTGTCAACACCTTCTTATAGCATGTAATTCATCGCTCAGACTGACAGCTGGGGCCGCGGGCCTGGGACCAGCTCCTCCTGCCATCGGCTGCACCCACAGAGGGTCCCTGCCCTGCACGAGGGCTTCCCTCGTCCCCTCCCGCACCTGGGGCTCAACAGCTCTCCGAAGGATTCCCAAGGCAAAACCAAGAGCAGTCCGGCACCTGGGGAACAGCGGCTGGGGGCTTGGGGTGCCTCCCTCCCAGGCCCCCGGGCAGGAGGAGGCTGCTAAGGAGGCAGGAGGGTGGCTGAGGCCATGCCGCTCCCTGCAGGATGTGCCGCTGCCTGGGCTGCGACACCCGCTCCTCTTTTTCCTGGGTTCAAGCTTGCTCTGACTGTAGGTTAAAGCAGGGGCAGCAGTCTCCTCAGATTTCTGAGCTCGCACCCCGATGATGGGGGCTGTTTGTTGTCCCACGCCATCCCCAAGGTGCATCTAGCAGGGCTTGCTGATGTCACCGTGCAAAAACATGCAGCTCCCCCACAGCCGGTCCCATCGTGCACTAATTCCTCCAGTACCACCCCCCTACCCAAACTCCCTCTTCCCTTCAGTCTGCCAGACAGTTTCTAATAATTATCCTTTAACTCAGCACTTCTGTCTTCAGTTCTCCTCCCGCACCTTCTTGTCTTTCTATAATTTATTCTATATTTTACCCATTTCTTGTCCTCATTTATAATTCTTCTTTATTTTATTACTTTGCATAATTTCCTTTTAGGATTTGTCATAAAATAAATTCTGCCACTGTGGTCTTCTCATTTCTGCTCTCAAGTGCCAGCGTGCACTCTCCTGCAGCAGCTCCCGACACCTTCCCTGGTGCCGCAGCTGCCCCAACCCTGGAGGACCTGGAGAGCCAATGGCAGGACCCTGATTTCAGAAGGGCCTGTCCAAGTGGATCAACACCCTGAATGACCTCTGGAAGGAAGTTACTGAGGATAATGTCAGGGCAAACCTCCAGCCAGATTTTTGAAACGATGCCTTGTGGTTGTGTGGAATCAACATTTGCCCAAAACTGATTTAAAACAATGGAAACCAAGTGAACGAGGATGCTGAGGAGAAAAACTGATGATAAACTTGATGTGGTCCATTGCAGCCATACTGGCACATATCCCATTCTCTTCACTGTTCGATCTGCCCTGGATGGTAGGAAAGCATATGGGGAAACTGAGGCACGAAACTCCAATCTGGATCCTCCAAGGCATCTAGGTGCTTGGCTCTCTTTACCACAAACAGGAACGAGGCATCTGATGTTTTTCATGGTGTGAGTCTGATTCACCTGTTCAAAGTCAGAAACAACACTTGTAGAAATGCGATACAGAAAACTGGATGAAAATTTTCCGTGACTCATCCCAGAACCTGAATCTTTTACCTGAAATGTTGCCAGACAGGAGGGAGTGCAGAAGACCTGGAGAAGCTGCTTACATCTCGGTGCACCCCATCTCCAAGGAAAATTAAAACTATTCCCAGGGAGCTGAAGTCCAAATGCTGTTGTCCTCTGGTCTCCTGCAGAGGGTAGAACTACTGCTCCCATGGAGCATCCCCAGGAGCACGAACTTCCAGTTACTTCTGTGGATTGAAAATGTGAAATTTCCTCAGCAACTGTTGAGAAAATTTGTGTTGAGGATTTAGAAAAGCTACAGGAATCCTGATTCATGAATGGTTCTTGCTGGTCAGACACAGGGAGCTGCCAGAACATGAAATCATGGCCAGGCTCCCTCAGCCTTGAGAAGCCCTTTGCAAGAGGAAAGAACTGAGGAAGAAATTGCTCTGAAGGGGGAGGTAGTTGCACTCAACAGAGGTACAAAGTGGTCAGATCCAGCCCTGGTAATGTCATCCCTCTGTGAAAGCACCTTTTCCCCTGTAATTATGAAGAGGTCTCACTCCAGCATACAACTGGAGCAGAGTTTCAGGCCATTCCCATAGGTTGCTCTGCAGGGAACCAGCAGTCTATGTTTCATTTCATTTTTATGTAGGAGAGTCGTGGTAGAAGAAAATAAAAATGAATGCAAGCGTCCTCTCTGTGCCCAAAATTAGTAGTGGTTTTTTTTTTTTTTTTTTTTTTTTTTTTTTTCAGCTGAAGACATCTTATCTGGCCTGAAAATTTTGAAATTGTGACACAGTATGCTAAGGTTGATGAACGCTTCTGAGGGATATTTTTTGAATGAATCCGGGCCAAAAGATGGCTTTGTGTATGAGAACCACATGGTCTCATTTGCCGTTCCTTTGACTTCTAATATTCACTGGGATATGAAGCTCAAAGCAAGACCTGTGAGAACTAAACCTCAGATGGATTGGAAGGGAAAACATCTTCCTGGTTCCTTGTGCTGGAAGAAAACCACTGTCTTCATCTTCCTAACGTGTTTTGTTTTGTTTTGTTTTGTTTTCTAATATGGAGAAATCCCTGTGTGGTTTGGGTTTGAGAGAAGGATTTTCCCTTCATGCGCTGCCACAACAACTGAGATCAGCCGAGGCGCTCGAGTGAACGGATCCTGGATGTAATTGTCTGAGGGCCAGTGGCCAGGTTTTGTCAGAAGAGGGTCCGATTGGCCGGGTTTCAGTTCCACCTCTGCCTTGACAGAGCCTGTCTCCTTTAATCATTAGAGTTCAGTGCACGGCTTTTGCCTGGCACAAGTCGGGATTTCATTTGTTTTGGAGGAAGATTGCTTCTTTTGTTAGTTGACGTCTTTTGGTTCCAGTTGTGTAAACTGGGACAAGGCAATCCCATTGGCTCTGAAGAGCTTACGGCCGGGGGAAGCCTGGTCTGCTGTTCAGTTTTGGGGTTGGCTTTAAATCTTTACACGCCATCCTTGCGCCTATGGAAGCACTCTTGCGTCTATAATGAGGCACATTTTTACGAACTGAGAACAAAATTAATGTGTGTTTTTCCCAAACTCAGGGCAGTCCACACAAACTCAGCCCCATAAACTGAGTTCCAGAGCAAACTGAGTTTTTGAATTTATTCAGATGAAAGTGAATGTTGCATTAGTATAGCCTTGCAAAACTCTGGTTAATTTACCGTGGTGTAAAATCCATTTTTTTAATGACTGTGACACTGCCAAAATCTTTGCAGATGCAGAAACAGCTTCACAGGAGAATTTCAATCTAACATCAACAGGAGATTTGGAAGATGAATTGTGCAAGGATCTCCTTCCTCCAAAGATGCTGCTTTGATTTGCTTTTTAGCATTTGGTTTGGCTCTAATATTGTCTGTTTTATGATGTTTTAATTATTGTTGTTTATTTATTATAATCATATTTTAATTGTTTGTGTAATGCCTTGAGTGCCTAGGCAGGGGGGCACATTATATATTAAATTATTATTAAAAAGTTGTTATTATGTGTACCTACTCCAAACTGAGCTAGAGCAGGGAATACATTCAACTGCCTGGAATTAATTTCCCCCTTTTATTTTCCTTTGTCTTCTCTCTACTCAGGAGCATAGTTCAAAGAGTTGGAGGGAGAAAATGATGTTTCACTGCCTCCCCCTGGGACTGGGTGAGGCAAGGAGAGCTCTGCTCCTGGCTCCCTTGCTGGGGATGGAATTAGGGAAATGGTGTGCTCTGTGGGCTAGGCAGGTGTGGAAATTATTATGATCCTAGAGGGCAGGTTGTGGAAGAGGCTGGTTGATATTTGCTGTATTATAACAGGATTTGCTAATTCTTAAACTGAAAGGGGTCTGTTGTGTGTGGTGATGGTGTGCTTGGAGGGAAGGAGGGAGCTGCCAGCTCCAGAGGCCAGGTGATGATGACAGGGGCAATGTTGCTGTTCAAGCTCTGTTTCCTGTGTCCTGACCTTTCCTTTTTGGTTTGCTGCAGACATCACCAGTGGGGTCCCCACCAGTCTGGAGAAATCCCAGCTGGGTGTCCACAGCTCTCAAAGTCACAGTCAAGGATTAAGCCACCCACTCCCGTTGCTCCTGCACCACGTAGATGATGCCACAGCTCCCCCACTTCTGCTTTGGCCTCAGTGAGTTTTCCATGTGCCACAAAGCACTGACAAGTGGTCAAGGCTGGTGATGGGAAGGCCACAGCAAAACCCCCTTATGCTTGTCCCACCCTAAGACCAAAAAGGACCCCTCGGCAATGAAGCCGGTGGGGAAACTGATTCCCTCCAATTTCTTTTCATTTATCTCCTGCAGGTTTCCTCAGACCCCTGTGCCCCAGCACAGTCTGGTTGCTGCCGCACAAGCACGGGGAACCTTCCCCTGGGACAACCAATTTTGGCAGCACTGAATCCAGCTCAAAGGTCACCAAGTGCTCAGACCGACTGCCCCTTCAAGACCTGCATGGAAAAAGAAGGATTTTCCTCTCCCTTAGGCCTTCTCTCCACTTGCCCGGAGGCTCAGGTGTGGATTACATGTGTTCTTCAGGAATAATCATCCTGCATCAGGCATGCTGAAGGGATGCTTGAGCCAGGGAGGCACTTGGTGTGACAGTGGTGGGAGCCACATGAGTACCAGTGGTGGATGAGTGATAATATGAAGGTCCCTGTTCCATTAGCCATCAGTTTGCTAATGAATATTAAGAGACAGACGTCATACGAGCATCTCTACTCTTTGGAGCTGGTGGCAAATTGCACACCTTTGGCTCTCCTAGTAAGAATGTATTTCATCCTGTACCCCACTCAAAGTGTTTATTATAGCTACACTGATAGGTACTGTAAGATCTCCTTATGTATCTATGTACTTTATTTTGGATAGATATTAGAAAAATTATTTTGAAGTGTAGTTATATATTCTACCATTTAGGAATAAAACTGTGAATTTAATTTATTCCAGTTTGTGGGCCCCTGAACAAAGTTTTCCAGCGGAGGCACAGACTTCTTTGTGCTTGCCCTGGAGCATCAAAGGTCTAGCTTCATTTCATGGCCTTCCACAACCCCCAGTTCACAGCCCACAGGAATCTGGAGGCCACAGTTTGGAAACCACAGGGATGGGCAGGGTAGGTGGCTTTGGTGTTGCTGTAGGACTCCTAATGCTCAACAAACCTGCCTAGCCTTGCCAACTGCTCTCCTGCTGTGGCACAGGGTGGATCCAGAAAAAAAAATTGGCCATTTCTGCAGACATGTGGTGCCAGTCCTAAAAGAAGTCCTCTCTCCTGTCTCCATATTACTGTTTACCCAGGGCAGCAAGCTGGGCACCTTCTCCCTCCATGCGCATGCATTTATTGGTCCTGCTTCAGCCCTCTGCTCTGACTCCTCTAGCACCGTCCCAGGGGAGCCCCGGCCAGGGCTCAGCTGCTGCCCTGCTCCATATGCATGCCCTCATCCTTGTCCTCCCTGGTGGGGAGGGAGCCGCATTTCCCCCCATCCGTCTGCAAAGCCCTGGTAATCCCGCACCCAGGGGCCATTTAGCCCTGTCTGCCTGGTTTGTGGCTCAGCACTGAAGGGTCCTAATCTGGTGTCATGTACTGGTGGGCATGGAGGTGGGGAAGGGCTCCGGAGGCATGGGGTTGGCTCCTGGTAGGAAAGGCTTCTGGAAAGGATGAGCTGCTTCCCATCCCTGCCCTCCAGCCCGCTGTGTGAATGTGCAAAAAGACTGGGAAAGGTTATTGAAACCCGGCACCATCAGCTGTGCTGTTACTCTGCTTTCCTCCTCCCAACATCCAGGCTTAAGGTTTTAATGTTATTGTGTTTGTTCATGGTCATTACTTAATCGATGCCATTTTGGCTTAAACACTTTGAGCTCGTCTGACTTTCTGGGTCTATAAAAGGGAAGTAATCCTGTACCTGGATAAAATCAGCTTTAGACTCTCTGCACCACATACAGTCCTAAGCACTATGTATTTCTGATGTCCTGTTGCTTCTAAGGAGAACATTTGGGTACGCTTGGCTTTGAATACAATGCATCTCCTTTTTTCTGCCCTCAGCACGTGGTCTTGCTATTACCTGCACTGCTGCAGAGCATGGGCAAAAGGGAATTTTGCTTGTCCCACTGGTTTTATGGGTATTTCAGTGCCGTGGGTCTGGGAGATTCAGAGGCTGCACAGCCCACTGCACAGCTGCACACGTTGTCTGCAGCGAGGAGTGCTGCTGGTGCTGGTGTCATGTTGGTGCTGTTGTCACTGGTGCTAGTGTCGCCTTGGTGCTGGATGTCACTGTTGCCTGAGCTTCTGAAAGAGGAGTAGTGATTCCCAAATCTTGCTTTTCCAGAAGTGAGCTCCCCAAGCAAGCTCTTTGGCTGTTTTACCAAGAATGGATACCAGAAGAGTTTTTTTCTTTACTTCTTTCTCTAAGGTGTTTATACAAGAAGCTTCAGGCTATGCAAAAAATGGCCCTCCCTTACCCTTTGTGCTGGGATAACAAAACAGAAAAAAAAAAACATTCCTTTCCAGGGGTTTTGTCTTGGATCGGGAGGATATGAGGTTCTCATAAGCCAGTGCAGACAAATGCACACGACCCCCTGACGTGCTGGTTATGGTAGTTATAGCCATGACAGATATGTTATACAATGCACAGCCCTGCCATAAACCCCACTTATCCCGACTCTGTCCTTCCCACTAATCCACCTCCAATCGGACTTCTCCCAGGGCTGCAGACCCCTGTGGGCCTTGAAGAGGGGTCTTTTTGCAGCCACATGCCTAGAGCAGACTCCCCTCCACCAACTTGCACCACTTGGCTCCACTGCCCACAGCCCAGCACACACAAGTTTCAGTCATTGTTCCTTTCCCCAGCCCTGCCACATTGGGGAAGCCACCTCCCGCCTGTGGTGGGTACTTCGACCCAGAGATTTACACCCCAAGCCCTTTCCATGGAGTTCACCTGGATGTATAAGAGGGCAGGATTTGGCCTGCAGAGTTTAACAGCAGTTGTTAACCTTGACAGTGATCAGATTAGACCAGAGCACAAGCTGGCTGTCATATCAGGAGCTAAGTTGTCACTTGCTTGGAAAATAACATTCATTGTTTTTCGTTTGCATTTACATTTTTTTTTTTCCTAAATGCTCTGGCTGTGTCTGTGCTGGGGAGGGATTGGCAGGACAATGGGAGTTTCTAACCCAGGTAGGCTCCGTCTTTTTTTATCATCCAGCTGGAGCCAGAGGAGCTTTTAACAGAGAACAAATGTTTTTCAGGCCCTCTCCATGCTGCCACTTTTCAAATATGTTTGAAAGTGTTTTCCCTAATGCCTGATGTGTTTGTAACATGTTTCAGCTTCAATGTGACTAAATGCTCAGCTCTTGCAGGTCTGCAGCACAGCTCCTTGTTTGCCTGGCTGAAAATCAAACCCATATGAGCATTTGCATCCTGGAGCTGGGCTGAGATCCTGCCAGCCATTCCCAGTGCAGACAGGTCCTCAGTGTATCTTCTTCCAGACAGGAAAGCCCTGGTGGCCGAGGTGCTAAAAATAACAAATGTGGCTTCATGCCTTGAGTAGCACGGGGCTCTGATGGGCACAGCCTGGCATTTGAAGGGTTAAAGAGGCTGTGTCCTTGGTGACATGCAATTTATGATCTTGTGAATCCTTTTTTAATTATTTTGCTGTGACAGAGGTGGAAATATCCAACTTCAAACGACTGGCTTTATTGATATGCTGCTATTTGTGCCTCTGTGGAGGAACAATCCCATAAAAGCAATAAATTAGAAAACCCCTGTTCTCATCAGAGAGAGGCAGACTTTCTGGCTGGGAGTAAGAGGCCCACTGCAAAAGCATTTCAGCTCCACGAAGGAGCTCCCTGCGATCTGTGCTGAGAAGCCCGTTCTCTTGAACCGGGTGCGTTGATGCTTCACCACCAGACCCGCTGCGAAGACCCCACCTACCTGGCTGCTCGCCCCCCTCCCTGAGCCAGGCCAGGCTCGTCGCAGGGGGCTGGAGTTTGGGATTTTGTCTGCATCAGTGGACATTGGCTTAACAGCTGTAAAACGTTTATGGCCTTGTGGCTGTTCATATTGGTTTGTTATTTACCATATTTGCACTGAAAGGATGATAAGAAAGCACATTTTAGGACAGAAAAAAAGGATTTTGAAGTACAATTAACTAATGCTGTTGGAGATGAGCTGGTTGAGGCCAGAACGTCAGTGTTTATTTGCAGACATGAATGACCGCTTCTCACCACAGGGAACATAACTAAATCCATCTCATGAGTCCAGACAAGAGCGAATATGACATTGTATATTTTTTCAAAGTGTAAATAATTACCTCTAACAACGATGCGCAGGCCTGGCCACAGGAGCACCCAGGCATGGCTGCACAAACACCCACAGTTATGGCAAGACTTGTGTTCCAGGTGTACTGGCAGGGGCCAAGATGGGCCTGTAGGGCCCGACCTGCCCATGGCACGTGACCCATTCCCCTCTGTTTAGACAGGCACGGTTAGATGTGGAGCATGGGGACTGACCCTGAGGCCCAGCAACGCCTGCTACAAGAGGCCTTGTAGCATGTCAGCAGCTCAGCCTTGCCACAAAGCTATCAGTGTCCTCACATATGCTCACAGTGAAAATTCAGGTAGATATCCCAAACCTTTAAGGGATACCAGTCCTGAAGAGGGTGACAGATCTGCAAGGTGAAATGTTCCTGGGTTCAACCTAGGCTACCCCTCAGATGGCAGAGGCTTTTCTCTGGGTCGGTTCAGGCCTCGCCTTCTCCCTGGTGCAGGACATGAGGCTGTTAGCCAAGGCCAACAGCAGTGGCACTGGAAGTCACCACCACGTGGGAACTGCAAGGTTTGGAACAAATGGGTTCAGTCCTGGCCAGTGCCCCTGCCTGTGACTGCAGTTACAATCTCCTCAGCCCCAAAAGAGGGGAAAGGAGACGGGAAAGAGAGGGGAACTTTGCCAAGGCAAAGCTTACACATTTCTACTGGAAGTAAAGCATCAGCCCCAAAACTCATTTACCAAAGAGGAGACAGCAGTGTATCCTCAGCTGAATCTGTCACTTGTTTTTGTTAAGAGGATCTGTGGAATATCTGCTGTTCTTGTAATTTTCATCATAGACCTTGATTCATTTCACAGAGACTGTGCTTCAGTAGTGATTACCACCACTTGCCAGCCTGGCCCAGGCCTGCAACAAGGGCTCGAAGTGAAGGCACTAGGAACAGCCTTAGCACCCCCTGAGAGCAGAAGGCAGGGCCCGGATCTCCTCTGCACCCTGGCATAAGTCAGGAGTGATTTTGCTGAAGTCCCAGGCACTTCACAGACTCTAGAGGTGATATGAGAGAAAGATGAATTAGTCTCCGAGTATTTACCTGCCGTTGATCTAATTCTGAGATGCCGCAGTAAATGGGATATTGCTTTTGACTTACATAGATGCTGGATCAAGCCTACAGCGATTAACATTCAACACCTGTGCTTCAATCAAGCTACTTTTCTGTAGTAATATCATTTATGCTGAAACTTCATCTCCTTCAGTCACTGATCTTCAGGCTTATCTGCCTTAGCCTGGTGTAAATCCAGGGTAACCCTGTTCTTATTGGAGTTATTCCTGATCAGCGCTGGTTTAAATGAAATCCGAATGTGACCCAGTGACGACATCGTTTCAGGGCCCTGTAAAGATCAGAGCCATAACATGAGGTCACTGGTGTCGATTGCCTCATCCATGCCGACACAAACAAACAAAGCAAGGTGGTAGGGTTGCTGTTGCATATTAATTCATTGACATGGAAAAATCTTACATGTTCTCTAATTACAGAAATTGTTTTCATGGGGGCAGGACAACTCACCTCCATGCTGGCCCATCCTTGGGATTTCTTCTCCACTACAAATCCGTAAGATTTCCAGACTTGTTCCCATCTTGAAGGTCACTAGTGAGACAAGGAGAAACCAGCATCTGGCACCTCACTGGTCCTCCTGGGCTTGTTCACACCTCTGACCTTGGAACCCCCCAGGAAATCATCCCACTAGAGGGCACTGGGAGTCGATTTTCTGTCCCCTTCTCCTAGTTTCTGCTCTTTATTCGAGTTTCTCCTTGCTTAGCGTTCTCCCCACCTCTCCCTCCTTTTTGCTGGCCAGCTCAGACTGTTTAAATTGGAAATTATTTGTATTACTGTCTGTAAATAATAGATGAGGGAGTGAAGTGGAGTTGGTGTCCCTTCCATAAACTCCTCCTCACTTTAATTAGTGCGAAACAGCCTGGTGAGAATGCGAGCTGCCTTGATGCTGGTAATTAAAATTGAAACCACTGAAAAGCTGCTCTATTTTTTATCGGAGCTGCTGTTCGGAGCCGGGAGCCTGCGGACGGCTCTGCAGTAAAGAGTGATAATGAAGGTGTGAATTCCCGGGGGGAGGAGGGGCAGCTGTAGCGATGGCTGAACTTACACCAGATGAAAATGCAGGAGCAATTAGAGGTGGCTGTGTACAAGCTGGGCATCGGAGATTAGTTGGCACCTTGGGAACGTGGCAGGGAGGGATAGCAAAGGAGGAGGGATTTCTTTTTTCCATTCTGAAAATAATAATAATAATAATAATAACAAAAAAATGGTGGAGGGGGGATGGTTGGCAACTTAAAATAAAGACAAACATCTGCAATGTCCTTGCTGGCCTTCCTGGGCAAGGGATGGAAGAAGGTGGAGGACAGGGCCGCAGTACAGAGCATGTGGGGTGGCTGGAAGTCAGCGGCTCCTCTTGGCTGGGGGCACCACGGGGTCCTCGTCAGCAGGGGCACAGCTCTGTCTCAGCCCCTGGGTGTGCTGCTCCTGAATGCGGGCTCCTTGTATCTGAATTTCTCTGTGTGTCCTTGCTCCTGCCCATGGGGACTGATCCAAAGCTAACTGCTGTCCATGGAATGTTTCCTCACATCTGCAGTTAGGCTTTGGATCAGAGCCCATGTCTGAGAAATAATAACCATTAACAGAGGTATCTGAGAGTGATCACAGCAGCAATGGGAGAGGGAAGAGCACAAGCAGAGGCCTTTGCTACTGCTAGCCAAGGAGGAGTCTGGGAAAAGCTGCTCTAAGTAATCGGACATCGTTATTAATTGCTTCCTGCGCTGGTGCGTTCATCCTAGTGTGGGCTTCACCGTGCAGCTGACAGTCTCTGCTCAGCAGCAGAGAAGACATCAGTTAGTACAAAATACTTGGTTGGAGCTGCAAGCCTGCAAAACCCTTCTTCTGTCTACAGCCACCTTGGAGGAAAACACTCCCTGAGAAGATGAGCACGTGGGACAAGTCCCTCCACCCAACGGGCAGCTCGTTCCACTCCGGCTCGTTAGCTGCCCAGGGGGGAATTAGTCCTGGCCCTGGGGAACACACAAACATGTCAAATTGTCTTGATTTAGATGGATTAGAAGTTCTGAAAAAAGGAAGTTAAAGAGGCTGTAAATAACAATAACATCAAATGAGCTGTGGTTTCAGAGGGTCAGTCCTTGGGTACTTCTGGGTCATGAGTTTCTTCCAGAGCTTCCACTTCAGACTGTAACTCTGCTCTCATTGTAAGCTTCTTTTTTGAAGTGGGAGAATCTCAGACTTCCTGTAGGAAGTTTCAATATTGGAATAAAAAACCTGACTATGAAAGGAACCAACTTAATATATCTTGCAGTATCATGATCTTGGAACAGGTTTAAAATAGCCTGTGCATTATGATCTTATGCATAATAAGAGAAAAACAATTGCTTAACTTGAAACATACACTTGCACCTTACCAGAATAAAGGATTCTGATCTGTTTTCATTGAAGAATTCTGTCCACTGATAGATTCCTAGCAAACTCCATACTTTTGTGGAATTAGCATTTGCTAGTGAAAGGCTGTCCAGTTGTTACACTGAGCTCTGATATCTTTTCTTTATCATCTTCTCACAGTAACAAAATATTTTTACACTTTGCGTTAAACCACTTGCTCTCTTGATGGAAGAACTAGAGGGGAGACTGAGGGCAAAGGAAGAAGATGAGCTGAGATACCCATGGGATGTGCTTTGATGGTTTTTTTGGTTTTAGTTAATATGATACTCTCAAGAATATGTTGATCCAGGTATAACGGACTGTCCACAATGCCAGTGAGTTCTTTAGCATGTTCATATTTATCTCGTGTCTTCTCTACTTATGAGTTTCTAATGTTTCTCTGTGACTTCATTTGTATAGTATGCACATCCCTAAGAGAGGCTTCCCTAAGCTCTCCAGAGTTTATAAACTCTGACAATTTACAAACCCTGGAGGTGGGCAAGTTTAGATTCATGTGGGGCTTAGAGACTCTGATGAATGGTGTTTTCACTTGTTTTTGGTTTGTTGTAATAAGGATGTTTTCTTTTATCATAGACAGGGCAGGACTTACAGCTGGATTAGGCATTTGTTCACTGTTGTGTGCTCTCCTCAGTGTTATTTTCCCAGTTAATATGTTCCATTTTCTCACCTGTTAGGCATGATACAAAAATGTGATTAAGCAGATTTCAAAACTAAGAGCGAGCTTTCTCAAGTCTGTGGGCACATTTATTTAACAACTTCTTTCACACACTGGTCAGTGGCTGTTGCTATTTAAACCAGAAATAACAGATTTTTATCATCTGAGCCATCTTATGTACCAGTATTTAGGACTCTGAAAGTGTCTTGATGCTTTTCCAAAGATCTTCTTCAAGAGAACTGAGCTCTCAATATGTTAGAAGGAAATAAAATAACTCTTTAGAAATGCTTATTTCCTCTTCTGAAAGTTAGGAAATTCCCAGGGAAAAAAAAATCTTATTAGGATAGAACTAAGTTAGAAGATAAATTGAAATCCTTTGATTGAAAGTAATGTTATTAAAAAGTTTTAATTATTGAGAAGAAAATATAGGAAAGACACTCAGAGCTAACATAAAAATGATGGGGAACTGGTAATTAAAACAAAATGCTTGAAAATTAAACATCACAAAATATGAAAATGCAAACTTCGCTCTGATTCATTGTGACACTTAAAACCTGGGACTTCTGTTAAAGTTACGGATGGTTGGTTTGAATTCTGCAGGTCTATGTCGATGCTGAAATTTGGGCAACTGCTGCTGCACTTTGCTGCCTGAGACCACCAGGTTTCACATCCCATCCTTGTTCTCACTTTTATCGTCTCTCACCATCTTCCATTTAAATTTCTACTTCAAAGCAAAACTTCTTGCCCTCTCTCAGACAGTGTCTGAATGCTACATTCCCTAGATGTTTTCAAGCTGTTGCAGTTCCACTCACTCAAATACATAATGCTTTATTTCTCAATACCAAACCAATTATCTTCAGTGAAGAATCTCAATGTAGAGCACCAATTTCTACTCAACAAATGTTGCTTTGCTCAGAGGGCAGCTGATAGATTTCTACACAGACTTCTCCAGAACGTTCCTCGGGATCTTCCAGTACCGGCATTTCCTCAGGAGCCCTTTCGGAAGGCAGCTGGCATCGGGCTGTTCCTGCAGTCAGTGAGCTGGTCTGGGAGTCTGTGTGTCATCAAAATGCAGTAAGGAGCCCTGCAAAAGGTAGGAAGTGCTAGCACAATTCTGTTGGCATTTTTTGTACCAGGAAAGCCATCAACACTCTGCTAACCAGAGCCAGGCAGCACCCATATACCATCTTTTCTTACTAACATATTGTTTCTTAAAATGTCTACATTTTCTGGACTACCAGAGCAGTGAATATCACCCAACTGACTCTTCTGAAGGAAAGACTGCCTTGTCGCTGTGTGGGGGACAGCTGGGAGAAATGTCCCCAGCCCCGCACAGGGCAGCCATGGCTCTGCTCTGCCCACCGTGCTCTTTCCCAGGAGAGACCAAGAGCAAGCAATCTTAGACTTGGAAGAAGGCAATTTGAATTGGATGTGAAGTTGTTACTGATTTAATGTTTATCCAATAACAAGGACTTTGCAAAACCCCTTACCTTTTTGTGAGCCTCAGGTAACACTGTCAATTCATAATTGCTATGATCCCTTTATCCTGTGGTTTAATAAATAATTTACCTAAATTATTAAAATGAAAATTTCAACATTATTAAAAATTAACCAGGTTAAATGAGCAAACAGTAAATAGTGCTGGGCTTGTCCTGCGTGACAGGAGTCCACGGCTTTTATTGTCTTTTTCCCAGGCGCAGAGGATAAGTACCTCCCCCCCACCCCTCCCTCTCTTCTCTACTTTCACAGCTCTCGTCTTTCACAAACTCCTCTCCTGCACCCCCTCCTCTCCTTGGTAGTCACCTTCTCCACAGCCTGCTCTTTCGTCTCTGTGTCCTCTTTTGCACTCTTGCTTTGCTCTTCCTTCCCTTGAACTCCTTCCCTTCCCATAGCACCAGTCATCCGGCTCCTCGTTGCACGTGTCGTTCTGCACACATATGTAGCACAAGATGCTTGGCGTGCCTTTTTGTGCTTTCTCTCTTTGATCCATGTCTGGCAATCCCATCCGGTGCCAGGAAGACAGAAATCCAGGAGAAAACATGCTCTCCGAAGAGCAGAGTGTTTGTCAGGTCTTCAGGACATGGGCTGCTTCCAGTCATGAAAAATTTATTACACTCTGACTGCTCTTAAAGGATCGCAGCTCTGTCATTTTTAATTGAAACATTTGGTTTGCCCAAAATGAAGTGCTCCATCTTTCAAGCTGTATCTCTTGCCAAAATTTTTTTCTTCTTTGCAATTCCTGCTGAACCGCTCCTTCTGCTGTTTTCTGGCACAATTCCTCATTGACTGAAAAGGATTCTCCCCTAAGCTTCATCCCACCCATTTTCCTCTTCAGCACATGGCAGTCTTGGAAATGGCCTTTCCTCATGCCTGGCATTTTTCACCCAGGGCACTTGCATGAAAGCAGACCTCACAGCATGCAGCTGAGCTTTTCCTACAGACCTGGAGAACTGGGCACCCAGCTCCTGCTGAGGCTAAGAGAAAGCTGGGCACCAGCAAGAGCAGCACCCAGCCTGCTGGCCCTTCTCCTGGGTGCCCATAGCACTATTAAGCATCCCCTGCAGATATCTGGGCACCAATGAGTGGTCATGGTCTTCTTAATGTGTTTTAATAACACTCCTATTTTCTTTCTGCTGCCAAGAGACAACTAATTGAGCAAGGCAACACTTGCAATCAAGATTTAGCTGTGTAGACAGAGGGGCTCCTTCCTATTCCTTTCTGAGCAGTCTTCATAGTGCCCAGCACTGTTACGGCTCTGCTTAGGATGGGAGATGAAGAGAAATCCCAGCTGCTGCAGAAGCAGAGGTGTTGGGAGCTGGAAGGATGGCTCAGCTGGAAGCTTTCCAGGAGACTGTACCTCAAGTGCCTGCTCTTGCAACACAGCCCACGAGGTGAAGCCCGGAGGGTCCAGTCAAAGTGAAGGCAAATGGATGCACTATGGCAGTGGTGAGACCCAGAGCCTATAAAATACAGGAGCTCTGTCCGTGGGGAACACGGTGGTTATTGACTGTGCCGTCATATGGCATGGCCCTTCCCTTCCACAGTCAAGGCTGGTATCTGAATTACTTTGGGTTTTAACCACAATTAAAGAGCTAATCAAGGTCAACAGCTCCTTTCAAATACAGTTTAGCACAAAATCCTAATGCAGGAATTACACAAATTGATATTGTCAATATAATGGATTCAAACCAATTGTGCTAAACAAGGTTGTATCAAGTCTGCGCTCTGTATTAGGTGAGGGCTAATTCTGTCTAGCAGCAGTGGAGGTGAACAGAAAAACAGATACATCAAGCCTTCACAGTTTGGATTTATTACTGAGGTGATTTTTACTCCTCTCAAATAATTCATTAGTCTAAGAAAACGGTGCAGTTCCAAGGATTTTGTTCGATTCTGAAGGCAGAATGTGTAAAATTGGACACACACAATGTATTGGTCTAATACATAGGAGACACAAGGAAGGACCTGTCAAGAGACAGGATGAGCCTGGAGAAAAAATCTAAGCAGCAGACTTTTGTGAAAACACATGGGGACAAAGGACTCTGCTCAGTACCCAAATGTGTTGCACTACTTGAGGCATCCTAAAGTATCTTAGACACCAGGTATGGCTGGCAGATGTAACAACAGACTTGAAGAAAACCCATGCTCCTCCAGCATGGCAAGTACCCTAGAGCATCTCCGACGGACCCTAAGAGATCTAACCCTTGCAAATCAGCTGACATCTCAGCAGTGAAAATTGCCTCTTATTTGCTTTTCCTCTGAGCCACTTCAGGGTTTCACCAACAGCAGCAGCTACTTGGATGTCCCAGGTGGTCCCTCTCCAATAGATGTGAGTCTCACTGCTCCTCTTCAGGCACAGGGATTCAGAAGCACATCTGTGGTCACTCAGTGACTCCTTGCCTTCATCTTGGCTCCCATTTTTTGATTCCTTTCCTCATGGGAAATGCATGGAGTGACCCCAGCCCTTGTCTCCACCCTCAGGGCTACTTTGGGAGGATGGGAGACAGTCAGCCTTTCCGGGGTCCATGTGAAAGAAGCTAAATGGGAACATGAAGGTGGTAATGGAGTGGAAGCAGAGCAAGGAAAGCTTTGCTGATGGATTATTAGGCACTGTCAAAGTTTCAGCAGAGTGGAAAACTTGGAGACTAGATTGAGTAGTAACCCATGAAAAATCACCTCTTCCTTTTCCTGTTCATGGCAGGGCAGCGTGTCCTGATCAAAGCCACCCGTCACTGCGTGGCCTCAGTTGCACGATTTATGAGGCACTGGGGCACCAGCCCATTAACAGCCCTGGTAATTCATTGCAAGGGCAACAGGAGGTGTAAATCCCCTCCCCTTACACATTCACCTAATTGTCCCCCAGTTGCTGTTCCTGGACATCAGAAGGGTTGGTGTTATGAACGAGGAGGGCCATGGGAGGTGCAATGGGAAGGAGAGGGGGCTGAGCAAAGAGTCTGGGGTGGTCAGCATGGGTGGGAGAGGCATGACCCAGGAAGGAGGCAGGCCCTCTTTTATTTGCACCCATTAAGCAGCAGAACATCTCATTGGTTTTAATTGCATTTTGACCTTCCGGAGTTGCTCTTGGCCATTTCCCTTGGGATTAGTGTTGGAGAAGGAGCATGCTTCATGCTCACAGGCACTGGGAGGCCACTGAGTTTTTCAAGTCATGTGAGACATTTTTCTCCATGCGTCTGGCAGTCCCTACTGCCAGCAGCTGGTCCAGGGGCTCAACACCACCAAAATCATTGATGGCAGCAGGTAACACCAATTAAGGAGAGATGTGAAGTCCCAATACGCTTTGAGACTTCAAACTCCAGCCACCCTTAGGTGGATAACATCCATCTGCCACTCTTCCACTTTGCTGGTGGTTCTCAGACATCCTGCCTTCTCTTATGGTCTTCTGTGACATCTCCACATTCAAAAAAAAAAAAAAAAA